>JAGFBZ010000489.1:1200000-1787500 GCA_018398805.1 Hirundichthys speculiger
GAAAGTGATGATTTTGTGCTTCATTGTGTTCGTCGGCCTCGCTGGTAACTTTCAAGCGACCCTATCAAACTGAGTGCTTTTTCCTTTTAATCCACTCCTGTTTGTGTGTTAATGTCAGCTCCGGCCCTTAAACCCCTGTCTTTATTTAGCTTTTCCTTTAGATTTCTTTAATGATCGGGACTCTGCTGACTCAATCATGGCTGCTTTGCCACAGAGTAGAAGGCTGCTCAAGTGTGTGATCCGCTTTTGTCCATCCGGCCCCGACCGCCTTCATTAAATAAATGTGCAGCAGCTGACCTTGGCCATCTCCAGTCGTCGGTGGGAGTCACCTT
This sequence comes from Hirundichthys speculiger, assembly GCA_018398805.1. NCBI lineage: Eukaryota > Metazoa > Chordata > Actinopteri > Beloniformes > Exocoetidae > Hirundichthys > Hirundichthys speculiger. Next base: position 1,200,333 of record JAGFBZ010000489.1, read on the forward strand.
TTAGCCCTGCAGTAGGCTACAGAATATTGCGAAGGTCCCTCCTATCCTGTATCATTATTCTCCCTTTGGCTCGCTGTATTGAGTTACAGCTCGTCGATCAGTGCTCGCAATAAGCCAAACCTCCACACGGTGACCAGTTTGATGCAGAGCATCAGATTTAGCAGGAAAACTGTGTTCTTCATAATGGTGTGGGGTGGGGAGTGGGGGGGGTGCTTATAGCTGCGTGTTTGTAATCTAATCACATGTAAACAGACTGAGAGGAGCAAAACAATAGGGATCAGCCCGAGAGTGTGTGCTGCATTAATAAGTCATCAAAGAAATCAGCTTCACCGCAGATTTGACAGCAGACCGGAGAGGAGCAGTCGAGACGGCGTGGGTGGTGGTGGAGGAGGAGGAGGGCCACGCCGCTCGTGCACGCTGACGGATCACGGGGCTTCTAAGATTAAATGACCGGCGGTGTCAGAGAGTGGGCTAATGCTGGATCATGACGTGCTCCCACGTCTCCTGGAGACGCTCGCGCTCACCCCGAGTGTAAAGCTGACACCTACCGCATGGACAAGGTGTTTATTAGCTCCCAGTCGTGAGGCCGCGACGCCTACATGATGTTACGGTGACACAGTGCTGCCAGTTCTCACGCGGGACACCAATTATCTTGTTTTTTTACAAGCCCCCGGCTTCCATTCCCGCTTGATGCTGCCGTCTTGGTTCAGCGATGCCCGAGGCTGAGTGGCACGTTCATGAAAGGCCTGCTGGGGGGGGGGGGGATCAGACAGTCGCCGTTTGAAAGGAGGCAGAAGGAAGATCTGGTTCGGTCTGTCCTTGGTGGATGTCTTTTGAAATAGATCAGGAAGAAGGGCGGTTGCAAGTGTTGTCAAGAGCCTTTGACGCGTTTGGTCTTTAGTTTGTCTCTTGAGCAAAGCAATCCCTTCTCTGAGCTGCTTCCCGTTGATCTGTCCAGACTGAACCCAACTTCTGGAAAAGCCCCGTTGCTTCTTAGTTCACTGAAACATGTTCCTCATTCAGCGTTCTTGTACTGGTACAGCTCGATGATGAGTTGGTTTTTATGTGGCGAAACATCAGGATCCTTGGGTCTGAAGCCATACGGTGCTGTACCTGAACGAAAGTTCACCAACTAGTTCATATTTTGCACGTACGTGAACTGAACTTGCTCTCTTTCTCCTTCACCAGCGGGGGGCGTGAACAAGTTCATTTGGGCAGTTGTGAACGACGCTCTTTCAAAGTTCATGCACGCTCAAAACCGTTCCAGGTTTCCATCGAACCCCATTTAAAATCCACCACAAACGAGCCTGATATGTATCTGAGGAAATCAATCAAACATGGAAACACGGCTGTCGCTGCTGTCACGCTAACAATTACGTCATCAAATGTTTAAAACAAACAGGAAGATGAAAGCTACAGTTACCCAGAGCCTAGGAGGCCCCCGACTGCCGGGGAGGGATTGAAATATTGAAATGGTGGAAAAAAACATTTGCACCTTAAGGACCTGTTTTTGTCTTGTAATAAAGACCATTTTGTAGCAAGTTTTTCCTCATATTTTTAACATACTGTAGAGCAGTGATTCCCAACCTTTTTTCAGGCGAGGCACCCTTAAAATTGATGAAAAATCTGAAGGCACCCCAAACTTCAGATAGGCTATGTGTCATCGGGCCTGAATTTACTTAACTGTTGTGTCCTATGCTTTTATTATGAAAGATTCCACTGCCTTCGTATTTGAGTATTAATTTAGACAATTATTTATTATATTACATTTTAATTTATTAATTTTGCTTATTTTGCATACTGTCAGATGCGTTTCTGCGTGCGGCACCTCGGTTGAGAAACACTGCTGTAGAGCAGTGATTCCCAAATCACTAAAAAAGAATTAAAAAAAAACTATTTAGTTCATTTTTTGAAATGGTGAACTGAACTAGTTCATTTTAATTTCTGTGAACTATGAACTGAACTAGTTTGTGTAGAAACAAACTGAAGCTCTAACTCCTCTTTAAAATATCTGCTCGTGCTTCGTATGTGCAACGGTGCAGCGATCCGTGACCCGTGCTCTGCCCTCCATTGAGCCTTTATTATCCTGATGGCGGCTGTCAGTGTTTCAATTCAGAAAATCAAATCTCCAATTAGAATCACATTGACCTAAATCCCAAAAATGGGGCACATGGACGTAATTATTGTTGAAAGCAGACTTCAGGGGTAAACGATATTTCTGTGTGATGAAGCTTTGTTATTTAATGACAATGCTGCAGAAAATATACACGTCCCACAGTTCACTGCTTTTTTTTCCGTTCGGCAGCTCTTGCAGGGCCCATTCTCATTAAAAGCAGCAATTCAGAGAGAAAATGTGGGGAAAAAAAGGCAATTATATCATTTTTGAATACATGCTTTTCGTTAAATGTCATTGGGGCGTGGCGTGTTCTTTGAGGCAGGTCACATGCGTTATCCAGGTTTCACGTAGTCACATTAGTCCGTGTGGTCCAGTAACATTCGAAAGATTCAAGCTGTGCTTCGCCTTGTTATGGACTTCGGTTTTCTGTGGACACATGAGACCTAAAAGTCAGCCCGTCCAATGCAATCTTACGAACAATGACTGACGGTGTCAATAAAATCAAACAGGACAAGCTTCCAGCTGGACCTAAGCGACATCTATTGCTGCCGTAAAGACCTGTAGCGATTATGATTGAATACAAATTTTTGATGTCTCGATGTCAGTGTGACGTCGAGTGCTGCTTCGCCCCGGGGGGTTGTGCCGTCGCTGAAGCCAGGGTCCTGTTTACATTAGCAGAAGGTTGATGGGTGAAGTTTGATCACCAGGAACGACCCCACAAGGAGAATTTCCAGGAGCTTCTACAGTGGTCCCTTATTCTTCGCGGTTAATGGGGACCAGTGGTCCCCCCTAAATAATGAGTTTAAAATATGTTTAAAAACCGCAAAAAAGTAGGGAGGCACTGCAGCGAAACAAGACAAAGGCTCAACTGTGGTCTTTCTGTTGCCTTCACAGCCTCTGGTCTCTGAACCGTAGTAAACAAACCGCTCTTTCATCTAACCTCGTTTTCATTCTGCCGTCCCACGACACACACACTACATTACCCATAAGGCCACACCATTACTCATAAGTTCACCTTCTTAAAGGGGCCAGGCTGGCTCAGGACATTTCTTTGCTGCAAGAGAACGCGCACAACATCCTGTGATGTTTCCGCAATTTTTTCTTGATTTTTTTTTTTTTAATATTATATATTTCTGAAAAAAAATCCGCGAATAACTAAAACCGCGGAACTTAAAGTTGGCGAGGGATCACTGTACTGGTCTGAAAACGTGCCCGTTGTGAGTTTGGTGTCCAGAGTGGCCTCTATAAACAGCTGGGGGGGCGGGGGTTATTGAATGGATGCTGATTGGATATGTTGTGGGCAGAAGATGATGTTGTTCAAATGCCCTCTTCCCAGTACAAGTTGTCTCTTCTCGTTCGTCGCCACCATTGAGGTGTATGAAGAAAGAAAAAACAAATCTCAGCTCCATCAGTGTTGATCCTGTCATTTGTTTGTTTTCTTTTCTTTTTTTCCCCCATTTTTTCTTCCTTTATTCATTGGTGGTTGGCAAACAGCAGAAGCGGTACGCTACCGCCACCAGGTGGTATGGAGTGGTAGTTTGCCGAGTCAGAGGCTCTCAGCAGCTCCGTCGCTGTAAATGGAGACACAACGGCTGAAAGGACCGAGGAGGATGTCGACGCTGTTAGCGTCCAGACCCCTGCTGGTGGAAAGGCACCTCATGTCGCTCTCTGCTGGACAGAGTGGCCTCGTTTCTTCCAGGCGTCTGGCTCAGCTCTTCCTCTAGTCCCAGTTTAACCAGCCTCCCGGCTGCACTTAATCTCTGTGTTGGCATGAGAAAAACTAATTTGTGACGAGGATCCAGCACCAGCTCATCAGGCTGAACCTGTACAATAAAGCCTCTTAGAAAAAAAAATGTTCAAGTAAATAGGTGACACAGATAAGATAAGACGTCTCACCCAACTCCGCCATCCTCTCTTCACGGATACTTCCTATTGCAACTCGGGGGCTCTAAATTAATTGCGCTCCCTGCTGGTTCCAGCCACACAGTGAAATCCAGTGCAGGGCTTCAAGACGGAGCCAGATACTCAGCATACCCCCATTAGATCAATTCAGTCCCACGTAGGGGTGGGCGGTATACCGGTGTCATAGTCATCACCGGTGTGACACTGCGCCACGACATGGATTTTGCAATACCGTCAATACCGTAATAAATCAATTATGAAATAATAAGCCTAAATAAGGCATTACATTTTCTTCAAACGTTCAGCTGGTCTGAATACCTGTCCTTATATACTATAGGCTATATCTTGTTGCAAATAAAAAAATAAAACATTCGTATCGGCTTTGCAGCTGGTAAAAAGGGAGTGGCCAATAAATTAGCGTAACGAGCACTTAACCTGGGCAGTCAATAAAGAAACGACTGGTGAAACATCATAAAAAAAAGACTGGGCCTGTAGCATATTATCTACAAAGAGATGAGTGGAATGGAGACCGAGGCCGTTGGAGAGGAAACTCTTGTTCCAAAAAGAGGAGGCACCTCCGTTATTTGGAACTGGTTCGGTTTTAAATTATCCGACACGGAGCAAACTTCGGTGATTTGCAAGGTTTGCCGTCGTGTTGTGACAGCAAGAGGTGGAAACACAAGCAACCTGTTTCACCACTTAAAAAACACGCACGCCCGTTAATATGAAGAGGCAACCCGGGCCAAAACGAGCGCAAGTGGGACCAGCAGCGCCAGCGGAGCACGTCCCAAGACTACACAGCTTTCACTGCAGGCATCGTTTACTGCTGCTACACCTTACGACAAGAGCAGTAAGAAATGGAAAGACATTACCAGGGCAATTACACTGTATATAGCAAAGGACATGGTGCCCATCCAAACCATAGAGAGAGATGGCTTCAGACATGTGGTTCACACTCTGGACTCAAGATACGAGCTGCCTGGTCGGAAATTTTTTAGCCAGAAGTGTCTGCCAGAGCTGTACACGGAGGTACGGGACAGAGTCATTAATGAAATTCGCCACCTTGAAGCCTACTCAGCCACTACTGATTTATGGTCCAGCCGGACTACTGAGCCATACATTAGCCTCACCATCCATTTCATTGACAATGACTGGAAGTTGCGCAGCAGATGCCTACAGACCGCCTTCTTCCCTGACGACCACACCGGAGAAATAATTGCGTTAGGACTGAAGGATGCACTTTCTGCCTGGGGCTTGGATGAAGCGCATCTGGTGTGCATGACAACTGACAGCGGCGCAAACATGGTGCGCGCTCTGGAAATCAATAAATGGACGAGACTCGCATGTTTTGGACACAGACTGCACAACGCTATTGGTAAGTTACACTCTCTAAACCTAACATTTCATATTCAGAAAATTTGTCAAGTCCTTTTCTGTTTGTATGTAATGTAATAAAAGAAGACAAAACAAATGTAAGGCCGCCACATTAGTATTGTATTGTTCATTGTTATATTGTTTAGCCGTGATTCCTCTGGGGACCGGATCAGAAAGTAAAAAAAAAAAAAAACACATATAAAATACAAATATCAACATCACATTATATGAAAAATATAATTTAAAAATATGTACAATATGTCTGTGTTTAATGAAAAAGCTGTACTATTTGTAAATACTTATGCTGCTCTTCAGTGGTTTATTAAGTTTTTCATCTATGATAACCTACTTTTCCACTTATGCTAATATCTTTATTCATTCTTTTTACTTCACAGAAAGGAGTGTCCAACATGATGCTCGAGTTGCACGGGCCACAGGTATGTGCAAAAAAGTGGTCAGTTCATTCTCCTACAGCTGGAAAAAGAAGAAGGCCCTGACCAGTGCACAGACAGAGCTGAACCTGCCCCCCCACAAGCTGGTCACAGAATCCCCAACAAGGTGGGGGTCCCGTGTCAAAATGATGGAAAGGGTGTTGGAGCAGGAGAAGGCCATCACTCAAGTCCTGGCAGCAGACCAAAAGTCACGTCACCTTCTACCCACCTGGCAAGACATTGAGGTGTTGGAGGCCATAACCAAAGCCCTGAAGCCTCTGCAAGATTTTACAGATGCCCTGTCAGGAGAGGAGTATGTTAGTGTCTCCTATGTTAAGCCAGTCCTCCATCTTCTCAATTCAGATATTTTGAAGCCAGAAGAAGACAAAGCAGGACTGTGCGAGGACATCAAGAAGAGGGTCCTGGATTATTTGAATGAAAAATACAACGATCCTGCCACTGACGAGCTGCTCACCATGGCAACATTCCTGGACCCACGGTTCAAGACCACCTACATCCCACCCGAAAAGTTGGAGGAAGTGAGGAGCAGAGTGGCTACAGAAACCAAAGCACTGGAGGAGAAGACAGCCACAGATGCCTCTTCCACAGAGGACCAAAGCAAGAGGGAAACTAGCACTGCTCCTGCACAACTGAAAAAGCCCAAGACCAGCCTGGGCAGTTTCTTCAAAAAGGGTAGCAGTGCACCACCAAAGCAGCAGGGCATTGAGATGGAGCTAGACGGCTACCTGCTGATGGTGACGGCTGACAGTGACTCTGATCCACTGGAGTGGTGGCGTCTCCAATGTTCCCACTTCCCCCGCATTAGCCGCCTGGCAAAAAAATACTTATGCATCCCAGCCACAAGCTCACCCTCCGAGCGTGCATTCAGCACAGGGGGCAATATTGTAACAAGTTCCAGGGCATCACTGAAGCCAGAAAATGTTGACAGGCTGGTGTTCCTGGCAAAGAACTTGAATGTCTAGTTTCATCAGAGTTTGGATGAAGAGAGAGTTAGTTTTTGTGAAAAGTACACATTATTACATTGTTCTTGTGTTACTAAACTGCTAATTTTTGTTCTGTTGTACACTGTTAAGTAAAATCTTTAGGTTTTTTGCCAAATAAATATGTTGAGAATGCATAATACTCTCCCATGTCTCTTTTTGATAAAGATACCTACAATTTACTTATTATATTATAAAAATATTAACTTTATTCACATAAAGGGACAGGACAGGCTACTCCTCCCAAAACGTACCAAAAAATACCGTGATATTATACCGTCACCGTTCAAAAGATGAAAAATACCGTGATATTAATTTTAGGTCATATCGCCCACCCCTAGTCCCACGTGATCGAAATATTATGAAGGATCTGTTTCCATCGGTAATAGCGATGAACAGTGCTGAGTTGCTGTAACTCAGGAGTTGGAGAGGTCATGGTGAAGGAGCGCCGCCACAGTGTGACTGCTCGTCGTCAGCCGCTCAAGCGGATGTGCCCACCACGAACGGGTCCAGCTCCATCCTGATCAGATGCTTGCACTTGATCTAAATATTATAAGGGATCTGTTTCCGGTAGTTGATCGGGCCCATCGGGAATAGCCATGAACAGTGCTGAGTCGCCGTAACTCAGGAGTTGGAGAGGTCACGGTGAAGGAGCGCCGTCGTCAGCCGCTCAAGCGGATGTGCCCACCATGAACGGGTCCAGCTCCATCCTGATCAGATGCTTGCACATGATACAACATCTGTTTTACTTCTTAATTTTACTTATCGACAACATGGCAGTGTTTGAGTGGTCGAAGTGTGATGGAATAACTGACGCTGTGCTGGTGTTTAGTGACATGCTGGTGATTTGAAACCTACCTGCCCAACATTCTAAAAAATCACTTTCTTGATATTTTACAGATCCACCGTACCAGTTATTAAAAGGCTGTGACAATCTGATAGTGTTGTTCTGTTAATCACTAGGAGGCCCTCAGAGAAAGCATCAATAAAAAAACAAATGCTAAGGTGCTCGAGAAGGTGATGGGTCATGGTTTATCAAGATGCTTTCATGCTTACTTAAGCTCTTCTCTCACCCTCCAGGGAAAATATCTATATTCGCCGCACAGGGACAGATGAGTCTCTATGCTTGCACTTCTGTTGCCAGGAAGACTTACTCACCCATCCTTTAGATGATTGAGTTAATGTCACTGCTATGCTGCTATCAGACTGTAAACTATATCGACCGAGGAAGCCGATGGCCTCTGACGGGCAGCTGTGGATACGAGGCTAGGTCCAGAGCGGTTCAGTGGAAGTCGCTCAAGTTAGGCTGACCAGGCCAGGACACAAACTCTAATTTCAGTCTTTTTACAACCTGTAGCCATCTGCTGCACATGTGGTGGAGTATGTGGCTGCAAGGTGGAGCTGGCCTCAACACCATGTTCCATCCATCCATCCATCCATCCATCCATCCATCATCCATACCCATTTGGTCCTATCTTGGGTTATGGGGATCTGCTGGAGCCTATCCCAGCTTTCTCAGGGTTAAAGGCAGGGGGTACAACCTAGACAGGTCCCCAGTCCATCGCAGGGCCACTAGTACCATTTTATTTGCTCCATTTGTAATAGAGCAGACTCCCATACAAAACTAGAAAAGCACTCTGAGAGCGCAGACATCCGCCAAGTGCAACAATTCCCCCATATAGCGATTTACAGATTGCGATAAAATCCGCCTTCTGCATCAGATCCGGATCAGCCTTTGAAATTTGGTAGAGGTTCCCATTGTCAATCCCTGAGTCAAATTTCATGATTTTTGGGCAATAATTAACGGAGATATTGACAAACAAAATTTTCGGCCCCATTGACCGCAATGTTATCGCAAATTTGAAAGTGATCCAGAATCCAGGATTTCTTCTGGATCACACCCAAAATGCAATCAGTTCTTCCTTTTCACATTTCCGACAACTGAAAATTTCATCAAAATCCATCCATAACTTTTTGAGTTATCTTGTACACAGACAGACAGACAGATAAACACTGGCAAAAACATAACCTCCTTGGGGTTATAGTGACAAAAAAAAAAAAGTTGTCTCTTTTGACTACTGCGTATTGCTTCATAGCATAGGCAGTGATGTAGCCAGGTCGCAGTGGTATCGTGGACATCTTGACAGAGGGGACTTATAGACCCCAGGAAGGAATGGCAGACGAGAAAACGAGGGAATTTTGCTTCGCTGTCAGCTACACAGGAGCCAGAGGTGTACGCCTCTCCAGATGTGATTGGTCCACTTGGCAGATTGGTTCTTTGTCTTCCTGTTTCTCGCTATTGCTATTTATTTTTTTTTTTTAGTGTAGAATAATTGTTTGCTGCACTGTCTGTAAAAACGTAATGATGCCTTAATAATAATAATAATGATAATTATAGCTGGGCAAGTTAATGTGTTATTATTGCGTTAACTCATTAATTTATTAACGCCGACAATTATTTTATCGCGCGCTAACGCATGTTGCTCACATGCTTTTGTTTTGAAAAGTCTGTTACTGGCTGCTGCGGAATTGGAAGACAATTGGCAGGTAAACCTAAAACAGAAATGGAGAACGGTAAAAATCCGTGAACTTTACAGTTCGGGTAGCAACTCAGGTAGCAATTTTAACAATTCTGTCTGAAAAAGAAAAATATGCACTGCAACAAAACTTTCGCATCATTTCTCCATGTTCCATCAGATCTGCTCCATGTGTTCACTGTCCTGCTGTTCTCTGGCTGGTTACTGCAGTGCAGCTCCATCTAGTGGCACAGATGTGTAATGACAACAGAAAGTCCAGTCCTTGATCATAAAACAAATACAGTTCGGTGGCCCGTTTTTTTAATTTCGTATTTTTGATCCAAGTCTAAAAATTTGAAATATAAGCAAACAGGCATTTTTTTCATTTTTTTTAGATTAAAAAACAAAAAACCTAAAAAAATGTCACTTTTTATTTATTTATGTATTTTTTGATTGACAATTGAAAATGGAAAGAATGAATGATACACGGATGGATAAAGTTACTGAACTTTAACATGGACATTTTCATTTTAAAGTTCTCCCAGATGAAGGATTTGACAGAAACAAGGTTATTTGTAACAACTGACAAGTTGAACTCCCCGTTAAAAGTTTCTGTTTTAATGTTCTGATTATGCTGAGCCACAATCATTTTGTTGGATTTTGTTTGTAGACTTTTTTTTTTTTTCATAAAAACAGGATGACATTAATGCCCTGGCAGTGGCAATAAGCTTTATTTTATTTTATATTTTTTAAGATGAGATTTACACTAAATATGTGTTACTGACAAGTGCTGATGTTAAAAGTGTTTGAACAACAAATGTTATGACACTTTAGTTCATATGGCAGCAGAACATTTTAATAAAAGTACATTTTACACTACTTTTAAATTCATTATTTGATTTTGCGTATACAATGCGATTAATCGTGATTAATCAGGGCAATAATGTGATTAATTGCTATTAAAAATTTGAATCGTTGCCCAGCCCTAATAAAAATATAATAAGAATGATAATCAACAAAAGGAAGCTCACACACAGTCAAACGTGCACCGCCATCTAGTGTTTGGTGGTGTAATTACAGACCGATCGTGAAATGACGTTTACGGTTCATTTATATTGGACAAGTTAACGCACCATTTCCTTTTCAGCTGTGGACCAATTATGTTTTTGATCCGCATCCACGTCTGACTGGAATCTGAACAGACTGTCGTGCGAACCTGGCTGTAATATTTTCCACTTCTGAAAAGCATCTCTATTCCAATAGCGCCGCTCTATCGCAACAGGAAACGTAACTGTGGGACGACGGCGGCTCCACTTACTCCCCACTCGACTGGAGCGTGTGATGTTTTCCACAAGTGGGAGCAAGATTTGCGTTTCTGCGCCGCCTCCTCTAAAGTGATGGCTGTTAAAACAGCCTGCCGAGATTCAGGGTTCACGGAGTTCAGCGTTTAGGTGCGCGCCAGAGTGCTCTCCACTCGTTTTCACCTTCATCATCTTCTGGCTGAGGAGCGACCTGGAGGCGGAGCTACGCCCGACCCGCCGCGGGGCTCTCCCGTTTCAAAAGGGAGAGCTTCTGCAGCTGAAAACATATCCTTGTTCTCTTTTTTTTATTCACTTTTATTTGCTTGTTTATTTACTTATAAGTGATGTGTGAGATTTCAAAGTGTGCCAGTTAAGGTCATTCCGATCAACACTCGAGCCCTTATTTAAGTTGTGCTAATTAGTTTTGAGTGAGGCGCCAGCATGCTCCGAGCTGGTGTTGTTGCTCCCGCCATTTCATGGCACTTAAAAAGTTCCATTAAAAGCAACTAATCCCATTAGAATTCATTAGGAACATGGGCACTCCTGTTCCAGCGCTGCTGAAGTATAGAAAGGCTATCCACCATGATTCGTGGATTAAAGCATTCTGGGATAATTCACATATTTTTTAATGTGCTTCGAGCCCATTATCCCTTCCACTCGTTAGATCAGTGCAGTCGCTTTTTATCCGTTGACAGTCGGCTCCCATTCATCGCATGATTCAAGTCAGCGGGGCCTTGCTTTGAGGAACGGAGGGGCCGAGGCTCTTAGTTCCTTAAAAGCTCTTTCCCCAGCTCTCTCTCTCTCTCTCTCTGTTTCGGGTTTAACTTCCCTAAAAGCTCTCTGTGCGTCTGGTCTGTTTCCCTTCCTTCCTGCCCGCACCCTGGATTTCTTTCATCCAGTGCGCCGTAACAAAGAACTGCTAATACTGTTGATGGAGGGAGCAGGAGTGGAAACGAGAGGTCAGATTTCAGGTGATTGAGCAGATCGGGCAGCACGAGGGGATGTCAGAATGCAGAAAAAGCAGCAGCAGAGATGGAAGATGCATCTCTAAACCTGCAGGACCACGGTGTCTGAACGTGTGCACGTGAACCCCGTTATTACCCGCATCAATTACGTACAGTGGTCCCTTATTATTCGCAGTTAAAAAATCATGGCTGTAAAATTTATGAAAAAATTCTGAGCTTTCGAAATTGTGAAATATTGACTTCATAAAGCCAGGAAAAAAAATTAAAAGTGAGAGTTTATTAAGTTTTAAATCAGAAACCACATAATGTGTCATTTTATTTTAAAATGAAATTTTAGTTCACCGAGTTTACAAACATAGGATTTTTCAGTTTATGAAACTTGCACTCAGTAACCCGATTAAATTTTACTTTCCAGCTGGATTTAGTGAAATGGAAATACGCCTGATATTTACCCCAAAATCTCAACATTATCATCAGCATCCAGCCTCTGAAGAGACTCTGCTGTTGCTCCTCATGTCTGTGTTCATGCAAAGAGACCGTCCTGACAGAAAAGTGACTTCCTGTCAAAATGAAAGGCACCGTTTTTCAAGCATCTCTTACCTGATAAAAAGATGTTTTCAGACTTTTTCCTCTTCATTTTCCCCCCCCCAAACGTCCCTGTTTTATTTAATTCATTGAATTGTTGTTCTGGCTGAGGTGTGAGACCGTAGACATACGGCGGCGGCGCGTCATCAAGACTCTTCAAGACAAGTTCTTAAATATTAAGCAGGACCTTAGAATGGGCCTGGAGCAGGCGTCATGGGATTCTTTGCTAATAGAAAAGCAAAGCACATTGATTTTTTTATTTTATTTTTTTTTAGTTTTTTTCTGTATCTGTTCTGGAAAGACATATTTTGATTTCAGTGTTGCCCAGTCACATCTTCTAAATCCGGGGCGATGGCGGGGGGGGGGGGGGGGGGGGGGGGGGGGGGGGGGGGGGGGGGGGACCACAGCGAGGGCAGTTTAACTGGCAAAACGGTGGAGGGAAGCATGTTGGTGGGTGGGCAGGGGATGATGAAAGAGCCAGGCAGCCATCAAAGGCGAGAAAATGAAATGGCATTTGACCTTGTAGGATGCTGGCGCGTGACGCGCCGCCACAGAAGTGCAAAGTAGTTTGTGAGCCTGTGGGAAATGGGGGGGGGCAGGTTTGAGGGGGGGCTGATGTGCGGTGAGTGGCTGGTTCAGGCAATTTAACCTCTTATAACTAATTTAGCAAAGGATTGAAAGGTGGGCAGAAGTTAAGATGACAAAATGAGTTCTTGTCAGACAGAAGAGGAGCTCTCAGCAGGCGTCAGTTTCTGTTTGTGACATTTCTAAATGTAATAAGTGAAGCTGTGGTTGTTTTTTTTTTTTTTTGTCCTAAAAAGATGCCTCTGGACTAATCTCTCTCCATGATAAAATTTTGGTCCTGAACCTATGGCTGATATGCAAATGTCAAATAAATAATTCAGCTCTTCTGCTTTTCCTCATGCCCGTTTTCCACCCGTGTTGGCAATAATGAGTAAAAGAGCGATAAGAAAACATGGAGTGTTTTTCCATTTGCTGCAGCTGGTATGCGGGGGGGCACCAGGTTTCCAGGGTCATAGCTTAGCGTTTTCTACAGTATTTTAGGCTGTATCGCACCATCCCTGCTGGAAAAGCAATGTAACTACAACAAGAACCCAAACCCTAACCCTAATCATCTTTTATTGATAGATCCATTTTTTTCCCCCCATTTTTTAAATTCATAATTCCTGTGACTTCTTCGCCGGGCCAGTTGCACTGAATAATTGAGTCCGAACAAACGGAGGTCTCGAGACGCTTCAGCCTCGCCATCTGCATTTGGGTGCTGCTGTTTTACATCTCCCCTGCAAATGTCACCCGGGCTGCATCGCGGAGACGCTAACGTGACGAGACGGTGGGCTGGAATCCTGCTCTTGTGTTTCCACGAGCTGACGGCTCGCCTGCGCGCCTGCTTCAACAGCAGGGACTGCTCTTTGCAGGGAAACTGACAAAAAAAAAAAAAAGGAAAAAAAAGAAAAGACAGTTGTTAATTAAGGCACAAGTGTTAGAACAGATCTCACTTTCAAGCTCTTTATACCGAGGTCTCATGGGCCTTGATATAATTTGGGCTCAGAATTTAATGAGTTTTTTTTTTTTTTCTTTTCCTCATCTTAAGTCTCTTCTGCAGTCTCACTCCGTCCTGAGCACAACAATGCAGCAGATTCACAATAAAACCTCAAAAAGCTTCACAGTCAGTACAGTTTCCGGGCTGCGAAGCTGCTGCGCGCCCTTGTTTGTGGAAGTTCTGCATGTTCGTGACTCAGCGGATGATTAAATGCTGCATCAGTGTACTGCAGCCTCATCCTGGAAGTCCGTTTTTAGACGTCCGTGCCCCAGATAGGGCGACAGATCTCTGCTACGTTGGACACACACAGTTCTTCAGATGTCTATTTAGGTAGTCTCAAGCAAGTTTTTTTTTTTGTCTTCTTTATCAAATAAAAGGTAAACTGCATGCTTAGGGCGAGGGATTAAAAAAAAAAAATTATTTAAAGGTATGGTGGGAGATCTTTGAAAAAAACGGTTCCTGTAATCCAACTCAAGTGAGATTTTGAAAATAAACACTCCCTCCCTCCTCCCAAAGGCTCCGCCTCCTCCTCTTCAGCCCACCCCTCGAAACCACGCCTTCACATGATTCACGACTACATGAAAGCGCACGCTGTCTCGAGCGGTCATGGAAGTTCACGAGCATTAGCGAGTACTCACGTCGATTTTTCAACAACAAGTAGCATCAGAGTGGCTGGCTAACTTCAAGCCATGGCGTCTTCTCCGTCAAGGATAACAACAGCCTAGCTAACGGTGTCACATAGTACTGTAGCCTAGTTGACAGAGTGGCTAGCTCAGCGAAACATGCTGGAATATGTTCGTCATGTCACTCGATGTACAATAATTTTGTCATCATCTTTAATTTTCTCTCTGACTGGGAGAATACCTACAATACCTACAATACCCATAACCCATCAGTATGTTGAAATATTATATAATCAGAACGGCATCATCTTACCTATCCAGTAGAAACTGGGCCACCTTGGCGTCGGTCTGGAGCCCCTTTTCATTTTTTAGCTGGCGCCAGCGCTAGAAAGCTGTACCGATAACCACTCTTGTTCTGTTTCGTTCTTTGGTTAGCTTCCGCATGGCTGTTGCTTTTTCAACAACAGTTTTCCCTTTGATTTTGCTGCCAGTTGACGTCTTCTTCTCTGCCATTGTTGCAAATAAATTATCTGTGCGAGCTAACTTGATTTCTGGCTTTCAAATAGCAACGCTGTCTGCTCACCTGATTGCCAGAGCTGTGGGAGGTCCTCGAGAAACGAAACTGTGAACGCGCAAGATGGGGGGTGGGGTGAGCGTGCATTGATATTTAATGGAGGTATTAGGCAGCCAATAAATGTAAAGATGATCAGTACATTGATTGGTCAGAGTTTTCCTCTGATTACACCCTCCAGACCGGACCAAAACGTTGCATTTTTTTTGCAAAGATTTTATTCCAGTGGGTGCAATGGGAATGTAAAAAAGGTTTTCAGGCAATATTGTAAAAAATGCTGCAAAAAAAGATCTCCCACCATACTTTTAATACATGGGATGAGCTCAGCCCTGTATCATAGCACAAAATCACAACACTGCCGTGTTTAGGTCTCAGGGCGGGGGGCGAGGGGTGGTGGGGACGTGTTTTTCCATGTAACACTGCTCTAGGTATTTATCTACACATGCATTTTTATCAGATCCACCATTTGCAGCAGAAAACAATGGATCCTGATGCATCATTTCCGCGGCCCACTCCGGCGTCGACGGGGGGATTCGCGGCGCTGTTGCCAATGCTAATGCCGTCTAGCATTAACAGGAGGGGTCACCTTGTCGCCGATCCACGCGAAACACCCCCGATTGTCTGCATAGTGGGCGAGATTTCGCTCCCCCCCTTTTAGTGCCGCTCAGATTATCGGAGCGGCGATTCTCTTCCTTTCCGCTATCTCCGCGACCTCCTCTCCTTCTGCAGAGAGCCAAAGACGGGGAGGTGGGAGGACGCGAGGACAGCTTAGACGAGTAATTTTGCTTTTAATTGCTTTCACCTCCCATGAGTGCTATTGCTTAAGCACTCCAAAACTGTTGTTGTTTTCCAACACGTAATCTTTGATTACACGAAGGTCAGCATTTTTCCCCTAAGCTTCTTATGAGAGAATTTGGAGCAGGTGAACGGCTCAGATAGACGAGACGACGCTCCCCTGCTGTAGCCGCCAACAGGAGCTGACCGTCCCCCTTTTCTCCCACACCCATCTCGCCCATCTCACAAGCGATAGGCTTTGTTTTCTTTTCTTTTTTCCCGCTCTTTTGTTTCTGCTTCAACCTCATTTCTCCGTCTGTATCAATACCGTCATTACGTGGGATTTTTATCTGGCTAATTAAGGCTTCATCTCTCTGGGCGATCTCTCAGAGGACATGGATCAAACTCCCCTATCTCCACACCGGAGCCACGGTGGGGTCAGCCAGGCTCTGCTCGACTCCCTGTGGGCTGTGGAAGTGGAAGAAAAGTTAAAAAAAAAAAAATAGAAAAAGTGCAGACATGTTGTGGAGAAAAGGGAAAAAAATCTAAATATTGGACAGTGAATGCAAGAATCAAAGGAGTTATTGATGAACTGTGGTGCAGGTTTTGGAAGAAATCGATACTTCTCAGTTGGCAAAGCATCTCGGAGCCTCTAGTCTCAGAGCGCCCCGGCTCTTTCGTTTCTGACTGACTCATTTCTTCAGTTCGAGTTCGGCAAAAGTGCATATGCCAACTGCCGTGTCTAACAAATCCCACCGTGACATAAATACTATAAATTCTTTTCACCGCTCGGTTCTGTTTCTGTTTTTTTTTTTTCTCTTCCAGGAGTCAACCGTTTGATTAAATGGCCTTACAGACTCTAGCCTTCGGCCAATTCACTCACAGCCTGCTTGCATGAGTCAGAAGGCGCCGTTTCATCTGCATAGACGATCAGCTGATTTGTTTTTAGTTGGACTTTTTGTGGATTTTAAATTGTGGCACAAAAAGTCTCAGCTGACACAATCGGTGATATCCGGCAGGCTTCTCTTTACTGATGGAGAGGAAGAACATGAGTTTTATGTTTCATGTAAACGACCTCAGGAGTGCAGATGAAGCACATGTGATTTTTGGTGAAGCACTCCCGACGCCATTTTTCTCAGAACCCTCGCCGTCAAGGAGTTAAATAAATGAGTAAACTGACGTGGCTTAGATCTTCTTCTCTCTTTTTTTTCTCCTTCTTTGTTTGTTTCTGTGTCCGGGAGCAATAAATCAAGAACTAGGTGGGAGGATTTTTCTTCCTGCGGTGTAGCGTTTCAAGATGAGATCCTTTTCTCGACTCTTGTATTTTGTCGTCTCGCGGAAGGTGTGGTAACTCTGTGTCTCATTATAAATCTGTGAAAGATCATCCCGTCTGCCTCTGAATCTTGAGGCTAAAAATCTAAAAAAAACAAGAGGAAAACACGCATTCGAAAGTCGTGTTTCATTTGAAGGATGAGGAAAAGGAAAATGATGGAGGTTGCTCTGTTACTTATGTTGCCTTCTTTGAGTCCCGTTTAAAGTGAGATCGGGAGATCTGAGGAGATACTGGAGGACGGCCTCGGGTGACTGATGACTTGACTGTTGCATCACCGAATGCGTGGTTGAATTATGCTCGAGCGATTTTCAAAATAAACACTGCGATTGGGCTTTGACTCACACGGACATTACATTAAACCCGCGGAGGCTGTTTTTAAACGAGCAGAATCCCGCCCGACTGCCGCCTGATCCTAAAACCCGGGGTAAACTCACAATCTCATAGATCCAGCCGAACCCGAGACTGGGAATCCAGCCGAGGAGGAAGCTAGACCAGTTTAAGACTGGACCAAGCCTGGTCTACAGGACTATGGCTGAACAAAGGCTGTTGTGTTTCTGGATTGTTTTATTGTGCGGTGCGGTTAGGCTATTTTGTTTGTAGAGGAAGTTGGTCACAAACCAGTTCAGGTGAGTGCAGATAATTAAAACCTTTATTAAACTTTCAAAAACAATGGACGCTCAAAACACTGGTACTGGAATGTGAGGATCATAATGTCTAATAGACACTTCTCAGTATAAACAAATTACTGCGTATTTCCCCTTCGTGCACTCAAACCAGCCATGACGACTCTTCAGGACATCTGAGGTTGGGTTAGGGTTAGGGTTAGGGAGGCGCTGTCCCACCCCCGTCAGCCTGGCTTGTTCCAAGTCTCATGGTCACCTCCGCTGTAGTCTTGGAGATGGGGATGATGCTAGGGCTGTAGCGATACACTAATCTTGTGATATGATAAATTATATTTGGCTCATGATACAATATATATTGATATTTCTTACAATACATTTACATGTATTGAATTAATTGAACTGAAAGCATCAATTCCACATTATATGGCTGACAGGCAGCTTGCAAATGCTGGACAAAATGAATAAAAGATTTGTTGAAAAAAATAGTTTCATTTATTTAAACAGTGCAAATTGTTGCTTGCAAGCTTTTGAAGGTGGGACACAGGGGTTTTAAAAGAAGCTTAGAATATCGATACCCGCGGCTAAAAAATCGATACTCGATAAAATATTGAAAAATATGGCAGAAACGATAAAATCGCTCAGCTCTAGTTGATGCCCACTATTTGATGACACGATGTGTTGGGTTGGCCCAGATACTGATTTCTGAGCCTTGGAGGAAGATTGAGCTGCGGTGTTGTTGGGAGTGGGGTATGGGGGTTGGTTGCCGTCTTATCACGATAAGACGTATTCCAATATTATCACACATTAGTACATTGTATACGATAGAAGCAACAAAATTCGTCCCAAATACAACAAACTAAGCTACATAACGCAGCACATTCCTCTTATCCAACCAGGAGTCGAGTGTATGTCATTTGCAAAGTGACCAAGTGCTCACTGCGACTGT
The DNA here is from genome assembly GCA_018398805.1 of Hirundichthys speculiger. NCBI lineage: Eukaryota > Metazoa > Chordata > Actinopteri > Beloniformes > Exocoetidae > Hirundichthys > Hirundichthys speculiger. The sequence goes on from JAGFBZ010000489.1 coordinate 1,218,955, forward strand.
TCGACTGCCGTTCAACAACTTAGGCTCAGAGTCCTCACGGCATCCGACTGTACTGAACTGGTGATGTCATCCAGGCAATTTTCACTAGGGGTGCTCCGATCGATCGGTGACCTGATCGGATCGGCCGATATGCATATGATCGGGATCGGTCAGAATTGTCATTAAAGCCGATCAAAAGAGCCGATCAAAAACGTTCTATTCTCGTGCGCATACACTGTGTATAGACCTTTTCGGGCCAGCCCCCCGGAAGTACCCTGTCCGCTACTGCTGGGTTGTGCTACAGAGCGACACTTTCACCGGCTCGCAGATTAACCAGTGTTTTTCTCTTTCTACAAATAGATATTTTTATAATGTCGAGTCGGTCGAGTGGGAATACATGTTCCGTCATAAACTGTGCCAACAATGGCGTGAAAATTCAACAATGGAAGAAGAAAGTATGTGAAATACACAAGCCTTTACTGCACGAAGACTGCCAGAACAAGAAGTTAGGAAGACGTGGGTGAAATATATCAACAGAAAGGACTTTGTTCCAAATGAATACAGCCAGGTGAGTTTTCGTTAACATTCAATCTCGTACTACTCATAGTCTCGCTGAGAGTCCCGGACGATTCTGGGTGAAAGAACAGCAGTATGACGCTACTGTAGCCCTCGGCACTAGCACAAGCCTATAAATCAATGAATGAATGAATGAATTAGGAGAATGATAAAATAAATTAAATATAACATTAACACATAGCCTAATTTACCGCTAGCGTTAATGTTACAGTAGCATAATCTTTATGGCTTGTTGACGTTAGTTATAGCCAGCGTTGCAGCGTTCCACAGTTTTTAGTGTTTGGTTATGGGAATAGATCATGCTATTTCCATAACGAATCATTAAAAACAGCGATAAACTACCTTCATCTGTAACTGGAGGCCACTGCCTAACATCATCAATCCAAGACATGTCTGCGTTATCAGTAACAGATGCTCCATGCTGCTGTGTTTGGGTTAGTTGGTGGAGCACCACACAGTCCAGTTATGGCGGGGCCACTAGGGGGCGCATGTCCACAATTTTCAAGTCGAAAAGGTCTAAGACAACAAGAAACAAAGGGAAATAAATACAATCGGTGATCGGTATCGGATCGGCCGATATTGATATCGGTGATCGGCCCCAAAAACCCTGATCGGAGCACCCCTAATTTTCACGGTTGTTGTACCGCTGTGGCCAGATCGCAGCCACATATTTGGCAGCCTGTCTTTGTCTTCGCTCAGCTGATAGCGCCGCACACTTAAGGTCTTTGGCACGTTGACTTCGCTTTCCAAATTTGTGGCGGTTCGCTTTAAACAGACCCATATATGCAACAGTGGATGTTGCAAACAGATCCTACAATTCCTCTTGATTGTCGGAGCATCACCTGCAAGTGTTTTGTCCCGTATTTTTAGTGCACGACAGTATGGGACACCGGCATCGTCCAGTGTCTGATACTGGTGTATTTCCTGCATGGAGGTCGACTCTTCGTCAACTAATTACAGCTCATTTCATTCTAAAAGGGTCCGACTGTGAGTTGCGGTGTCAGCTGAGCGAGGGGGACATTTTCTTCGCCTCAACGGGAGGAAAGCCTTTAGATGCCAGTCACAATTAAAGTCAATATGGCCCCCGAGCCTCTCCACACTGCACCCGTCACACGTCCGAGCATCCGTTAAAATATGGCCCTAATTATTCATTATGAATCTAAGTCATGCTTCCATGTTTACTCCATAACTGAGGCACTACTGCATCTTTCAGTGCGGTGGTTGTTATCACATCCATTTCCCACCCAGCTGAAGATGAATTATCTAACATGTAGCGATACAGGAACTACAAAATCCATTCCGTGTGTGACGGGGTAAAATTATACAGTAGCATTAATTTATTCACCATAATGCCCTGAATTCATTAGTTTCAATATTCAGTAAGGTTCTTATGTTGAATTCGACAATATAGATCCCCTGCATACATAAACCCACACGCCCTCATCCACAGCATTCACCGAGGACTGTTTCGATTTGCATAAATACTGTCATTTTTAAATAAAACCCGATGCTACGTCGTGGCAAATATCATGACACAATGTCGTATTAGGAGAGATGAGGGCCTGACACGGCTGCATAATCATCGCTCATAAATTATAAATCCTGAGCGAAAATGTGCATTATGTTGATGCTCCGTCAGTTGGTTTTGCATACGTGCGGCCCTCTTGTCACATTGTTGACCGCTCACTTTACGTTACAAGACACATTTAAGACAGCGATGAAGAAGAGCTGCAACAGCTGTGTTTTTCTTTTTCTGATTCTGTTTTTGTTAAAGGTCTTTCTGATTTTCTATCTCAGAACCATTAACTTAATCAGCAATGAAACATAGCAGCATCTAATCCTTGGTTAGCTTCGTAATGTTGATGCCGACTCAAGTGTTGGTTTAAGTTTCTTGTCTTAAATTTCAGTTAACGGTCCTCCCCAGATTTTCTGACCTTACAGACGTGTTTCTGTTGAACGTGGGGCGTCTCCCGCTCTGAAGGCAGAGCAGGCGGGTTCAAGTTCAGTCTTTCAGCTTGTCATTTTAGCTTTGGCGCATCTCCGCTACTGTCGATAAGATGTGCTGCGAAGGTTTTATAGAGTTTCAGAGTTTACGGGGCAGCTGCAGCTCAGCTGTGAGTCGGCAGTTGTTCACCAGGTGAAGAGAACGTGGTTTAATCTAGAAATGTTTTGATACCATTTGTACCCTCCCGATACCGATTCTGATTCTTGAGCTGTAGGTATCGGCCTAACTACCGATCCGAGTATGATATTTAAAAAAAATGCACCGTGCCTGACAGTTATATAACTGAAGTGATAATTTGCATGACGGCATCAAAGAACACAGTGAAATTTTCAAGGCTTGTAAGAAAAGGACAAACGAATTTCTGATGAAAATTGAATGGCAGCGAAGTTGTTCGCTGAACAAGGGAAATTTAACAAAATTTGTTGAGTTTCGCCTCAGTTTCTTTTGGCTAGTAGGGTAACAGAAGTAACCAGTAAATTAATCATAAAATATAAATTACTTGGTATCCATTGGTGCCTGGATTACCGTACTCGCCGATACCGATGCCACCATTTTGGCAGTATCTGTGCAATTTCCGATACCGGTATTGGAACAACACTAGTTTAATCCGCAGCTGCCCTTGTTGTTTTCATCCTGCCCATCTGATTAGAGAGAAATTATCAGAGAGAAATGTATGACAATGTTGCGAAAAAAATGCATGAATAAAATTACTGTACCTCGTACTGTAATTTTTTTTTTTACAAACAAGCTGAGCAGGAGAAGAATGCCAAGACTGGAGGTGCCACCGCTGCTTGAGCTACCTACTGTAATGTGCAATAAACGACAGCACAAATGGCACAGTTGAAACTAGGGATGGGCATTTGGTCGAGATTTATTCGTCGATCGTCAGGAGAATTAATGATTAATAATCGATTAATCATTAACATTTTTATATTGAAAACTATCACAAATATTCTCAATATCGGCGTGACGTTTGTTTTCCCCTTTGGCCTGGTTGCTATGGCCCGCGCATGCCCGGAGGTGTTCAGTGGCCCGGATGTTCGTGGTAGAGAATAACGTGACATTTCCTGTTTCTTTTCTTTTAAAAAACAACAATAATGAAAGAAGAGATATCGAGGAGACTACGTAACAAGGACAATTTATATCAAGGCGCCAGTATTACAGGCTTTTTGTTTCTTAAAAAGATGCGCTTGTTGTGTGCTTGATGTGCACTGCAGCTCCTTCTGGTCCATGCTAACACTGAGTTGAGGCTAGGCTAGGCTAGGCTAGGCTGATGATGAACCGCCTCCACCGTCCTTTACAGGGCTTGGATGCGCGTTGTTCAAGTGATACATCATTGTCGTTGTCGATTAATTGTATTTGTAATTTGCATTGCAGTAATTGCAGTACACTTGGTCATTTTCTAAACGAAAATGGTCCCACGCCACACTTCGCCGCGACCGCTTCATGATTAGGCGATGACCTACAGAAGCTCTCGTGTAACAACTGAGGCCAGCCAGGATAGCGTGATGGTGAAATGTTGCCCCCTGCTGCCAAATTTCTATCGGTGGCACAGTGAAATGCATCGCATTGTTTGAGGACGTGCACTGATAACTTACATTCGGATTGTTTAAAAAAAAAAAATTCGGTTCATCGACGAAAATTTAATTCTTCGACCAAATTCTTAATGATAAATCAATTAATTATGCCCATCCCTAGTTGAAACCTATAGGCCCGCCCAGGGGTGAACTGATAGTGATCAAAAAATACTGAAATATTCCCAGAAACTGGGTGTCCTGGAACTCGTAGCTGTGAGTAGAGACAGATTAACAATACTAGCTTTTTCTTTTTTTCCCATTTTTGTGACTCTTGGACATCAGTTATTCTGAAACCTGAGTGATTTAACCACATTTGTCTGGACGCCGTCCTCAGCTGCACCCTGCTTCCCAAAACTATATTAACCTCATTATCCTCTTTTTTTTTTTTTTTTTTTTTTTTTTTTATTGAGCATATTTCAATTTAAAATCTCCCATTTTGAAAGACTTTTGACAGATTACAAAAATGATTTTTTTTTAAAAATGCTAATAAATAGCAATTAATCCCTGTTAATTATTTGACTCACTAACCAGCCCCGATTAGGAAATAATGGCCACAGTAAACTGGCTACCATTTATTTCTAAATCACAACTGGACTCCAAATTTGAAAATGAAGCTGCCTTGTGTGGATGAAAGTACAGATGGATTACATAAGTAGATGTTTTCATGGCTGCTCAACAAAGGAGCAACGGGAGAACCTGGGTATTTCCCTAAGCTCCTTTGCTTTTTGAGCAATAGTCTAGACTTCATTACAATAATAATGGTGAGACATCAATGTTCCCCTCTAATAGAAAGCTTTCTGCCGGGAAGAAGATAGTTTTATATTAAATGAACGGACACTGAGGGAGTCGGCTTTAGTTCGAAAAAACAAACAGCTTTACACATCATCTCTTGTTAAATGTGTACCAATGGAAATATATCTATAAACAGTATACACATGACTGCTTAGTGTTACAGAGGACGGTTTCAGTACGGCTGGATCCAAATAATCAGATATCCAGATATTCCTTCATTAGATGGGTATCTATCACACGTGCTGTTGTGCTGTGTGGACTGCCTGTATGTCTCATCAAATCGCCAGTGTACAGCCGTCGTGACTGTGGAGCCTCGGTCCCTTATTATTTTTACAAGCGGTGAAACAAAAGGCTGTGATCTGAAATTTTCAGCAGCCGGTACGACAACGAGACCTGCTGACGGAGGAAAAAAAAAAAAAGCGTCATCTCTGGCCCATTGTTTGAGGCAAACTTTTTTTAAAAGCACCCTTCCCGGGGTCTTGTTAGTGCCGACGTCTCGGTCTTCAGAACGGAGGAAAAGCCCACACGCTGAAACGCTCACCCAGGAACAGCAGCCGGTATGAAATGTGAAACCCCGTGACCTTCAGCGGTTATTGTTTCTCCTGCATTTATTGCCACGGCTGCGCTGCGGCGTTTGTCAGATTCGCCTCTGGAGCCCCGGAGGTTGGCATCTCCTGCAGGGTTGAGGGGAGAGTCCGTGTTTAACCCCCGTTGACGTTACCGCCTCAAGCCAAAGCTCTGTCACCGAGTTGCACTGATGATCAGGGCTCGTGGTGGGGCTCCTCACCATAGAGGACGAAGCATCAAACACTGCAAATGTGCTGCAGCTGTTAAAATAAAGACATCACCCGTTCGGGCTCCCAGTACGTACAAGGCCACATTGTTTCTGTCCGGACTTTCCTTATGAACGGGGTTGACTTGCAGCATTGAGTACTATAACTGGTTTATCTTTGCAACGTCTGTTTCACACATGTAGTTCACTATACAGCTCTGTTGTTTAGTCGCGGCGTCTCTTCCGCCGTCATTTAAACCCCGCTTTAATGAATTTCTGTGAGCCACGAGCACAATGGAGATGGATCACAGTCCTTAGCTTGTTTTCCCTCAACGCTAAAGACCGCTGTCGTAAACAGCGGTTGGCACGCGCTTTACAATGCTGATGAGTGTTACCAAATGCTGAACGGTATTTGTAAAGACGTCCACAAAAAGGATTTACATATACCTTTAGTTTTGAGCAGGATCCATAAACACCAGCAGGCGATATTGAATCACTTTGGCGGAAAAAACGATAGCGCTTCTCGACTTGAATGATTTTTCACTGCTTTTGAAAAGAGGAGATGTCGGAAACGCAATCAATATATTTTTCTTCAGCATTTAATTTCTGCTTCTTTTAGCCGAGAACTGAGACGTCACTGGATGCAGAGAAACTAAAACGGGGGAAAAAAAATAAGTCTCTAAGGAGGTGAAGTTCGGGGGGGACACGTCAACAGGTTTCACAGCAGAGTTTTGTCAGAACAGCAGCTGGCCGCTGTTGGAAGTCTGCACCTCGTTGCACCGAGCAGCTTCTTTAGTCTGGATTAGGGCTATGCTGTCCATCTGTCGGCCGTCGACTTACATTTAAGCCCTGCCATTTCACAGGTCCGCGGCCAGCCAGCAATCCCGGCAGGCGGCTTAGCTCCTCTGTGACAGGGGGGGTATCCCCTCTGGTGATTCAGCTCGGCACCACCGCAGCAGCGTGAAAGCGATCTTACTTATGGAGCTAAAGGTCAGAGGTGACTGCTTGAGATGGATTTAGCCAAAGTGGGGCTGTCAGTTTATACAATTTTTTGGGTCGGAGCTGCTACTGAATGCAGTCCGAGAAGCATTTTAACTGATATGTAATTCCTTTTATGTATACTAATCTTTACAAACAGAGCGACTTTTGTAAATGATTAATAAAACGATGCTAAAATGGCTGAAATGTGACACAAATAAAGGGCAGAATGACCATGTAAGTTTGCACTTCGCCTTAAAGGGGAGATTGGTGATGATTGGGTGTGCATTCACAACAGATTGTTTAAGGAAAGGCCATCAAAGCCATGCATGTAGACAAGTAAATAGAAATCCACTGCCGCGTTCGGCCATCGAGGATTAGCCTGGCAGCTGACTAAGCAGTTTGCCGAGGAATAGGCTTTAAAGGCTTTTAACACTTTGTGCTGCAGATAACGTCAGCATCATCTCGTGGATTTCCCTGAAGCTTACAGGTATTTAAGAGGGCTCAGGAATGATGTCGTCTGACAGGTGAAATAAAGCTTACGGGCCGCGGCGCTCGTCTGCTTGTGTTTGCGCTTGTTGTGGTGGGTTTAATGGTGACAGGCAGCGAAAAATCGACAACATACAACAAGCAAGGGTATCCGATCTGTTGTAACGTGCATCTAAAAACTATCAGGAATGCAACAAAACTTAAAATTTCTTATTTTACGCATGTCTGTTGTTCCTTTATTCTTACAGCTGGGTGCTAACATATCATCTGTGTTACAATTTTTTCTCAATTTGCATCATCACCATCTTAATGTTTCGTTGCGACAGTAAAATATGGATGAATTAATATAATACAATCAGCATCACCATTCCGACGGTGGCAGTTAGAGCCACTAACCGCTTCACTGACAGCTACATTGATTCAAACCTGCGAGGGTCACCGTGACCCGGATGACTGAGAGTCTACGCCGGCGCAAATACGTTTGTATGGCAAGCTGTTTTAGCATTTATTCCATATCCTTGATGTCAGATCTCGGTTCTTTTTACTAGTTTGCACTTTACTTACACTAGTTGAACAATTTTAGTACTAGTTCACTCTTGTGTTGCAATAGTTTAACAAATGGTTATACTAGTCGCAATTTTCAAGCAACTTGTAACACTTTTGTCCAGCTAGTTTAAGCAGAGGCTGCACTAGTGAAGCCATGTCCTGCACTAGTCCTATTAAAGGTTATGCTAGTCACCTTTTTGACACACTAGTGGACCTGCAGGCCAAATTAGTTAACTAGTACATTATACTAATTAATAGGGCTGTAGCGATACACTAATCTCGCGATACAATACGATACACGATATTCAGCTCACGATACCATATGAATAATGAATAAAAGATGTGTTGAGAAAAATAGTTTCATTTATTTAAACAGTGCAAATTGTTGCTTGCGAGCTTTAAAAGTTGGGACACGGGGGTTTTGAAAGAAGCTTAGAATATCGATACCTGCAGCTGAAAAATCGATACTCTCTGGGAAATAAAATATTGATATATATCGCAGAATCGATAAAATCGCTCAGCTCTACTAGTTAACTAGTGGGCTTCAAATTATAAGGCATGTTAACTAGATCACATAGGTTTCTGTTTACTAGTTAACTTGTGACAATCAAATATCTTCGCTTGTTTACTAGTAGGAGTGAGAAATGTTCACATACTGTCACTTTAGGAGTAGAAACCTCTCTGTGTATTACTAGTGAACTAATTTGGCTAAGAATCTTTACTAGCAATCTAGTGAGGTCCAAAATGCCCATGTGTTGCACTATTTAGAAATGTTCTACTTAACTTATGAACTAGTGAATGTCAAAATCTAAACATGTAAACTAGTTAAAAACCAACGTGCTTACCAGTTAACTAGTTAAATGACATTCTAAAAAGGAGGTGGGTAAAAGTATGCACAGGGCCTTCCTATTGGTTTTTTGAGTCATAATTTAAAATGCCAGCCAATTTTGACTCTGGGTTTTCCGAACCACTTGTTCAACTAGTGCAACACAATACTGAACTAGTGCTAAAAAATGTTCAACTAGTGTAGGTAAAGTAAAGAGAACTGAGGTCTGATATCAAGGATATGGAATAAATGCTAAAACTGCTTGCCATATGTTTATTGCTCTCTGTCTATGGACACCAGAACTGACCAACTCGTTTTTGGAGCCAGCCCCTTGGTGACCAGTCAAGGAACTGGAACTTTTCTCACTTCTTGCTCAGACTCAACCCTGAAGCTGGACCGTTGCCGCTGCTACAACGGCCACAGCTGGAAGAAGAAAAGCAACTGGCTGCTGGATTGCAGTGCAGCTGTTTTTATCCGCGCGTCTTTGCTCCTCTTACGCCGATAGCTAATATTCATTGCGATCTTCTACGAAAGCTCAGGAGCCCACGTTCAGACCGGTCCTTTGTTGAAACCCTGCATTTTCTGCTGTGCTTCTCATGGTGTAGTTCTGGTCAAGAATTCTGAGGTATTAAACCTGGACAGCAATTATATGTATCCCTAGGAGGTAGGGGTGTAACGGTACATGTATTTGTATTGAACCGTTCGGTATGACGTGGTCGGTTCGGGACGGAGGCGTACCGAACGAGTTTCCACACGGACATATTAAGTAGAGGACCGCATGCCGTGGAGCACAACAAACAGCAGTTGTAGCGGACGTCGTGGCTAATGCTAATGCCGCTAGCATTGGCAATAAGCCTCCCACGACATAGTGTTAAATGCGGTGGGAAGCTGTGTTTGTACTGCGGTCGTCTTTCTCTTTTTGTAGCGATGTTCACGCTGGGGTGGTGCCGTTTCAAATGAGTTAACAGGTTTGACGTGTTGCCAGAAACATACCCGATCTCGGATGAACAATGTCGGCAAACCACTTTGGTTTTATCAACTTCTCTTTGTCCCTGTTCATATTTCACCGGGGAGCTGAAGTGTGTTTTATAGCTGCAGATTTAAGACCCTAATCACCCTAAACGCTGGCTTCAAACACATGATAAAAGTAACTGAGCCCCGATATCAATTACCTTCTCGTCCACATTTTAGCCAGAAAATCACTTTATGAAAAAATTAAATGATTTGTTTTTAAAGAAACAGTCTGAGCCTTATTCATGTTATTTAATCTGAGCAACAACTTGAAACCGTTCAGTGTTGCAACTGTTCAATTTTGCACATCAGATGGATATTTTCTTTAAAAAAAAGTCTGAGCCAATGTTATTTTTATTTTGTTTTTCAAAATATCTACATTTCAGAATATTGTATTTATATTTTTGAGCAAAATTCTAGCTTTGTATAGGCTAATGTTCCTATTGTTAAAAAGCACAAAAGTGTGTAATAAACAACTAGCACATTTATATTTTGCATTTTCTTTTCTTACTGTACCGAAAATGAACCGAACCGTGACCTCAAAACCGAGGTACGTACCGAACCGAGAGTTTTGTGTACCGTTACACCCCTACTAGGAGGTAATTATTAGTATTATTATTCTTATTTTAAGCTAAGTTTTTAAATTACATTTTACAGGAACTTGTAATATGATCTATTCAGACATACTGTGTGACATATTAACCCTTACGTTGGGAATTTCTTTTTAATTTTTGTAGACATTTCCTTGTAATAGGGACACCGGGGGATCATCTATGTCCGATATGAAGCAAAGCTCCCCCGTGGATGGGCAGATAATCACTAATCTCACCATTCACTGATCTGGTTATTACTGGTCGTAGACCAGTGGGTCCTCATTTACTGAGCGCTGTCATCGTATTTTTTCCGGCATATTCATTCTTTTGAGAGGCATGGCCCTTCTCACTTCACCCCAATTAATGTAAACCTCCGGGAGCTCACTGGAGGCCTGATTGGGATGAAGAGCTGCATTCACACTACATGCCTGTGAGGGAACGATAACGCCAGATCATTAACCAAAACAGTGCCGCTTATGTTTACCCGCCAATGCCATTTGTCATCGTAATGTGTCCCTGTCTGTCCATGTCCCCCTGTACGTGTAGCTGCTAGAACCGCACATTTATTTTAATAAATAAATTGGATTCACGTATTCTAACAAGTCTGTCGAACCTCATTTAAAAGATTTACCTACATAGTGATTAAGTAATTGAGTTGGGTAGGGGTATGTTCTGGAACGTCACTGTCGCAGTTCTTTAAAAAATAAAATAAAATTTCGACACTAATTTGGAAACTGTTGATTAAGAGATTTCTGCTAGTAACTACTGCGCTGTTTCACATCTTTCATGAGTTTGAACCATAATGATGTGAAAGTTGTTTACATGTGGAGCAGCTTAATCAACTGTTCAAATCCCAAGTAATGCCCAGAGTAAGACCCCAAATCCATACGGGTTGAAGAGGGGAGATTGAGGATGTAGATCGGCAGCAAAGCAGATAGCCTGGCCTGCCATCCTCATTCTTTTCCTTTTCAAGGCATTGAATTAGTCTGGTTCCTCTGGATTTGACATTAAGCTCCAGGGACACAGAAGAAACTGGACACCATTGGATAGACATGAAAACAGTCAGCGGGGTGACGCATGTGACCTAGACAAGGCAACAAGCAGAATATTATCAACAGGGAATCACCTCCAGCACATACCAGATCCATTGTCAACATCTTCATCTTTCATCTTCCATGGCTGAACTTCCGGCAGCGGGGCCTTTGGCTTTAAGAGAACTGGTTTCATGCAAACGATATCCCTTGTCAGCAGGAACGCTGGTGGACGACTTGTTGTTGGTCCAAGGTGTCGTTAGCGGCCGGTTGCTTTGAACAGTGGCTCTTGGATGCTCCTGTATGAGCCATCGCATGTAAAGCCCAACCCAGGTTCACCTGGTTCGGTCCACTCTGTGATGATGGAAACTGGCTGTGAATGGGACCCAATTCAGGACAGAGAATTTTCATGAGGCCATTGCGTGCGGCTTGCCAGACTGGTCTCCTCAGCTGAGAGGAATGTGAGATTTCTGACAACTGAAAAGGATGAGCTTGGAGCATCGATGAGGGTAACAGCAGGAACACCAGGAACGCTGATGTGCGTTTTTGAATTTCAGACAGTATAGGCAGAAAGACCAACCCTAACCCCCTCCCAATACTTGCACAGTGCATCATTTAATTGTGGGGATTAACATAGTCATAGTATTATTCAAATTCAGTGAGAGTCGGTTCGGTTTCATGTATACCTTGTCTAGAAGGGTACAAGGACACATCAAGGTTATCAGCTGTGGTCAGTAACAGGCTGAGGTTGCACTCATGGAGCTTTACCAACAAAGGATTAGGATTTGATCATTTTCCAGATTGCATTTTTACTGTCAGTGGTAATAGAGTTGGACATAAGAGCATCTTATTGACAGATATCCACTATTTAATAGCCACATGTTCAAGCTTAACAGATTGAGCTGAGCCTATGATAAGGGCACTTCTTAAGTGTCTTAGCATGCCAGCCATTTCACTCACACACACACACTTGTATAAAACACACACACAGCACTCTCTCTCTCTGCACTCAGCACTGACACGATCAATGGAGTTAAGGAATAAGAGCGATCACGCACGGCCACGGGTGGAACGAAGCACAGCGGACTCTGCTGCAGGTCCGCCATCTCAAATGGACCCTCTCGGCCTGATTACAGATGGTATCATTGAATCCCCAATCTAAACTCTGACCTCAGACAGAATGAAATCAAATCCAGCAAAGACAATCTGCTTTACAGACTCGCCTTTTTTTTTTTTCATGAGACTCATGTCCAGCTGTCCAGCCGTCCAGCCAGCGGTAACATATCACATAGAAATTAGTCAGCCATGATATATATATATATATATATATACATATATATATATATATATATATATATATATATATATATATATATATATATATATATATATATATATATATATATATATATATATATATATATATATATATATATATATATATATATATATATATATATATATATTTTTTGTACTTCAGCAGATTCAATAAACTATATCACACACAGATAAAATATATATATATATATATATTATATATATATATATATATATATATACATATATATATATATATATATATATATATATATATATATATATATATACATATATTTTATCTGTGTGTGATATGGTTTATTGAATCTGCTGAAGTACAAAAAAAAAAAAAAAAAAAATTTTTTTTTTTTTGCTTTGAAAATTTCAACCTCCACATCCCAACACTTGTGCCGGAGCATAAAAAAATGATCTCATCTCAGTTATCGTTAATATTTCATTAAACTCTTGATGATACAAAAATCTCTTATGCAGGTGGTATTTCAGAGCAGCTGTCTAAATCCTATCATCATCAGGATCTTCTCACGCTCACTTCACTCCTCCCTGTACCTGGTCCCATTATGTTTTTGACTTCCTTTTTTATCATCTATTATTAACTGCATTCCTGCCCGAGTGGATGGAATCAGACCAGTAGCACTGAAATTAAAAATGGTTTGTTGTTTTGCTCTTGAACCATGTATTTATCTCTCTGTATCCAATTCCCCGTTGGTATAAGGTCCATATTTTATCCTAAATGATTGCATGAGTTGGGTGTCAGCCACTGTCACATACATCACATTTGCCACCATCCATCCTTGATCGCATCCTCTCGCCATGACGGCAGCTTCTCCAGCTGTTTTGACTGGTGCAGAAAATTCAGACATCGGGGGAGGACAGATAAGAATATGGGAAGGAGAGAAAAAGTTTTATTATACCCCGAACAAATCACAGATGTGCTCAGCATATTTATCTGCGACACAGCATGATGTAGATTACAAAAAAATCATGTTAATTCCACTCGAAGCTGCGCCCCTTCGCTTCACATCAGAGCAACGGCACTGACTGATTTTCTGCAGGTCGAGCATTAAAACAGGACGCAGGGAGGTGTCGGGCAGGATGCACGTAGATTACGAGAATGATTTAGCATTTACATTTGCAGGCGAGATAAGTACTTCCTCCTCTGTATCACAGTAGTTCCGAAGAAGGCTTTGCATTTAACAAAAGCTACTTGGCGTTGTTCAGACCGGGGGAGGGGGGATGCAATTCAAAACTGTCAGCACTCATGCAAGCTCACAGCTTGTTCTTTGCAACCTGTGTTCATCTCATGCCTGCTCGTACATACTTGGCCGGTTCTCCCCTGCTCTTCTGAAGTGGTGTCGCATTAGCGTGGCGTTATTTTAGCAGCCTTGATTGTGGGGCAATTTAGCTGCCAGAAAATAAACACAGAGGCCAAGTTCAAACTACACGAACAGATCACCACTTGAAATAAACACTGAATACTCACTAAGTGCTGTTGAGTTGAAATCACAAGTGCTGGATTCTCTAACGAAATGTTTGCTTCTCCCCAGGTAACCGATAAGATGGCAGCCAGGGAAGCGACTGGGCACAGCTACCTGGTGGCTTGCTGGCGGCCCGTCCTGATCTTGATGCTGGGAACCGTGCTGTCTGGCTCTGCCACCGGCTGCCCGTCCCGCTGCGAGTGCAACGTTCAAGAGCGCTCTGTGATGTGCCACCGCAAGAAGCTCATGACGGTCCCCGAGGGCATCCCCGCAGAGACGAGGCTGCTGGACCTCAGCAAGAACCGCATCAGAACCATTAACCCAGATGAGTTTGCTAACTTTCCCAGCCTCGAGCACCTGGAGCTCAGTGAAAACACCATCTCCACGATTGAGCCTGGAGCGTTCAACAACCTTTATGGCTTGCGGACATTGGGGTTGCGTAGCAACAAGCTTAAGCTGATCCAGCTGGGCGTCTTTACTGGTCTGAGCAATCTGACAGAGCTGGACATAAGTGAGAACAAGATTGTCATCCTGTTGGACTACATGTTTCAGGATTTGTACAACCTGCGGTCTCTGGAGGTGGGTGATAATGACCTCGTTTTCATCTCCCACCGGGCTTTTCATGGCCTGAGTAGCCTTGAGCACCTGAGTCTTGAGAAGTGCAACCTGTCCTCTGTGCCAACAGAGGCTTTTACCCAGCTTCACAGTTTGATCACTCTCAGGCTGCGCCACCTAAATATCAATGTCATCCGGGATTACTCTTTTAAACGGCTCTATCGGCTGAAAGTGTTGGAAATAGCCAATTGGCCTTACTTGGATACGATGACTCCAAATTGTTTGTATGGATTAAATCTCACTTCTCTTACCATTGCCAGCGCCAATCTGACCACAATTCCTTATGTAGCCCTGCGGCACTTGGTTTACTTGCGCTTTCTTAATCTGTCATACAACCCTATCCATACCATTGAGGGGAATAAGCTCCACGATCTTCTGCGCCTGCAGGAGTTTCACCTGGTCGGGGGCAGACTGGCAGTAATCGAGCCCTACTCTTTCCGTGGTCTAAACTACCTGAAAATCCTAAATGTGTCTGGAAACAGTCTTGGCACTTTGGAGGAATCTGCTTTCCACTCAGTTGGCAACCTGGAAACCCTCGCATTGTATGATAATCCACTGGCCTGCGACTGCAGGCTATTATGGGTTTTCCGACGGCGCTGGAGACTTAATTTTAATAAGCAGCAGCCCACCTGTGCCTCCCCTGAGTTTGTCCAAGGCAAAGAGTTCAAAGACTTCCCGGATGTTCTGCAGCCAAACTACTTCACGTGTCGCAAGTCCAGGATTAGGGATCGCAAACCCCAGCAGAAATTTGTCGATGAGGGAGCCATTGTTCATTTTGCTTGCCAAGCAGATGGAGATCCTGCTCCTGTGATAATGTGGCTCTCTCCACAGAAAAGGTTTATTACCACCAAGACGATTGGAAGGATCTCTGTGTTGCCAGATGGTACCCTTGAGGTGCGCTATGCCCAGATTCAAGATAATGGCACTTATGTGTGTATAGCCAGCAACGCAGGTGGAAATGACACCTCTCTGGCTCATCTGCACATTCACAGCTACTCGCCTGACTCACTACACCAACCCAACAAGACTTTTGCCTTCATATCCAACCAGCCCACAGAGACCGGTGCTAACGGTACAAAAGCCAATGCCCCGTTCCCGTTCGATATAAAAACGCTGATCATTGCGACCACAATGGGCTTCATCTCCTTTCTGGGCGTCGTGCTATTTTGCCTGGTACTGCTGTTCCTTTGGAGCAGAGGTAAAGGCAACACTAAGCACAATATTGAGATCGAGTATGTGCCGCGGAAATCAGACGCTGGCATGAGCAGCACCACGGTGGATGCTCCTCGCAAGTTTAACATGAAGATGATTTAACAGAGCTGCGGTATATCTTAATCCGGAACTTGAAAATAAGACAAATAGGGGGAAAAAAAAGACGTCTCCTCTCCTCTCTTGGAAACCTGTGGATCATGGTCTGTTAACATAGAGTAATGTTTTCTTTTGTGATTGTTGGACTTCACTGGAGGGTGATTCCTGACTTTTTAAAGGGGAGGGAATTAAACCACACCCAGCGTTACAGGGCATCGGTGGTTTTCTGCAAGGCCTGAGAGAGCACTTATTGAAAGTGAGATTTGTCACAAGAATTTCATGTTCCTATGGATATCTAGTGTGGAAAATCGTACCAGGAAAAAAAAACAACAACAAAACTCTTAAAAACAGCCAGAAAATGAGGGGCAGATCATATTTGGATCACTGCTGTTTCTTGTATGTGTTTGTTTTGTTGGTTTTTTTTTTATTTACCATTTTCAGGTTTTTTTTCTTCCAGAGTTAGATGTAATCTTATGAATGAGATTCGTATGGGTTAAGCTGATGCATTTCAAGTACATCGTCATGACAGTATCCTTGTTGCAATTGTGAATAATGTTTTTTTGCTTTTTTGTTTTCTACTTTCTTATGCTCACATCCAGTTATGTATTTGTGTCACAGCACCTGAGAATACTTTGTTTCAAATGATTCCCCCAAAATTAGGAAACATATATATAATATATGGCACTAAAAGAAATTCCAGTAGATTTAAAACTATATTTGCCAAAAATAATTTGACAGCAGGTCATTAATAGCCATGAAGCTCTTAGCATTAGCTAAAGCTAAGAGCTTCGTATTAGCTACTGCTAATAGACGTTAATTACCATTAGCAGTAATTAATGGGAATTTAAAGGCATGAAAATGCAAAAAATAGTTCGATAAAACAGGTTACCATGTTGAATATGTAAATGATGACAAAAAAATTTGTTTTGGAGATTCATAGACAGGGTGATACGAGTCTTTTACTACTGATACTCTTAGTGCTACACTGTAATATAACAGCTAAAGGTGTGTTAGTTGAGTTTTATTTTAGAAAGACAACATTTAGTGATGAGAAGTAGCACAAAATCAATTTGTTAAATGTCTCTTAACATAGGACTTGAGCTTTGGAGGAGCACTCGGACATCCTTTGACAGTCCCATGGGCTGGGTATTTTACACACATGGACTGATGGGATGTAGAAATACATGCGACAGGTTGTTCATATGATGCGGACACTAGATGCGACAACCATCGTAAACTCAATCCGGATGGCAGGTGTTGAACTTGGTAGACAATCCGTTGGCTGAAGGCCTTGACTTGAGCAGCTTGTTTAGGGGTTTGAAAAAATTCCAAGCAGTGTAGGTTTGGGACTGTTGGGTCGGATGGTGGAAAACAGCATTCAGACTAAATAACAGGCTGGAGTTGAGCCTGGACC
This sequence comes from Hirundichthys speculiger, assembly GCA_018398805.1. Classification (NCBI taxonomy): domain Eukaryota; kingdom Metazoa; phylum Chordata; class Actinopteri; order Beloniformes; family Exocoetidae; genus Hirundichthys; species Hirundichthys speculiger. Next base: position 1,236,280 of record JAGFBZ010000489.1, read on the forward strand.
TGGTGCCTACAAGGAGCAGCACCGCGGTCCAACTGTGCTGCTGTTTTGCTCCATCCTCAGCCCGACCTTAGGTCGCACTGGGAGGGTCTCCACTGGGAGCAGATATTGCGAGTTTACCCGAAGGAATCAAGATCACGTGAGAATCATGGGATTATTTGAACACCTACTTCTCACCATGTCTTGTCCTTTCAGCTATAACACATGTGAAAAAGTAGGATTAGATTTCTAAAATAAACCTCTCCTTGTGCGTGGTTGAAATCTCCTCTAAGACCTTCTGAATTCTTTAACCTTTAGCTCCTACGGGTTAATGTCAGATCCCGCTTGAAAAAACCAGACCAGATTCTGGATGCCACTCTTGTGCCCGAGTTCCCGCCAGCTCAGTGTGTTAAATTGACTCAGATTTGCCGCAACGTAGCGCCAATAGACTCAGAGCGGATGGTGCAGCGTCACTTCTGCCGCGACCACGCCCCCTGACTGAAGTAGCCCGGTCCCCAGCGGTTGGCGTGGCGCAGCTGTCCCGCGGTGCTTCCGCTCCACGGTGGGACACGGGAGTTAGCGGTCGGCGTCTTACTCACTGCAGGGTGGGTGGGTTTATCAACCCTGCATGTCTAGTACATGTCTGTAAAATCATCCCTGACATTTTGAAACTGCATTTTTCCGCTGTTCTTATCAAAAGATTATTTTTTCCTGGGTTCAACACAGTTCTGTGGAATAAAACATGTGGTGCTCACGTTTTCAGACACAATGTGCTCCTTGCGTAGAATATTTCTGTTATTACTGGTCATTTCTCTTTTTGTGTCTTTTTTTTTGTTTTGTTTTCAATTAATGCTTTATTCATAACCCATAAAAACCCATGGAAATGCTAAACCCATGTTAGCTCCCTTTCATTTAAAAAGGTCGTTTCTACCCAGACGTGTGCCCCGGGAGTGGTTGAGGAGGGGAACTGCTATATTTTGTCCTCCACGTTGGTTCCTGCATATGAAGTCTGAGGTTTCAACATTAACTTTTCAAGTACACTTTGTGGACAGCTGGGCTTCGCAAACCTGTCCAAGGATATTCAGACAGCGACACAGTCATGGCTGGAAGTATGGGCAGAATATGCAGACGGTGGGGGCGACACAGATGGTTTCACCCATGGAGCAATCTGAAGCGGCTTTGGTGTAATCCGTTTTACATAAAAGGAGGAGAGAAAAAAAATACAAAAAAAACCCCACTGGATATGGCTCACGGTTTTCCCTCTCGCTGATTATGAATGCTCTTTGTTCAAAGTGTGGCTAATGTACCTAGCCTTTTTTTAATTTTGATCCGGAGTGCTCCGGGGGATCCTGTTTTTGGATTTCTGTTATTTCCTCGTTTTAAAATTTGACCCTGGACAACATTGAACATGTATAGTCCAAGCCAACTTTTTACAAAATGGTTATTTTAAAAAAAAAAAAGGAAAAAAAAGAAATCTATGGAAAATACATTCAAATTGTTCTGTGCAATAAAGGTAATATGCAGATTTTCTTTCTTTTTTTTTTAATTAACAAAATTTTGTTGATGTTGAATTGTTGAGAATATGGTATGTTGTATTAAACAATCTATGGACTTTTCTAAACATGTGCTGCTCTTATTTTGATTTTGAAGCTCTTTTAAGTAAACGGTTGATGGTCTTAGATCGATTGGTGATCCCAGCTTGATGATCGGCGTCAATCAAACATGGAATCCATGTTACTGGTCGTCAAATTACAGATACATTCATCATTTTACTTCCAAACTATTGTGTGCATACTAAGCTTATCACAATATTGCTTCTAAATATTTGCAAATCAAACACAAGCTTAAGTCCAATCAAATGTTCAGTTGCCAAGTTTGAAGTCAGTGTTTGATCTCTATGATTAAATACCTCATTAAACGGTGATGCGGACTGCTAGGTAATTTAACTTTGTGTGTTTTAGCGCTAATTACTTGTTTACAAGGAAAATGCTGGTTCGCTGGTTCAATTGCTTTTCCTCTTAACATTAATTAACCACCATTAGAAACGGATCACAGGCTTTATGATATGTATAAGGAATACTCTAAATTTACTTAGCACAATTGGTATTTTAACACAGGCATTTTCTTTTCTTTTTGGTAAAAAACATCGCCTCTTTACATTAAATAGGAGTTTTATTCGGGGTACTGTGAGGAACATGATGATGTGCTCCTGTCAGTTTGGCTGTGGATTTTTATTCCTCATCCTTGCTGAACTGCTTAGAGCTCCATGGCGATGTTTGACGCCCCCCCCCCCCCCCCCCCCCCCCCCCCCCCCCCCCACCTTTCTTTTCTAAAGCTGTATCAAAGCATTCCTATTTATCTTCCGACTTGAAAACAGACAGAACAGAAGAGGATAAAAGCTTTTTGGGTTTTTCTTAAGGCATAATGGGGGCAGACTCTATTTTTTTTCTTAAGATATTAGATCTGTACTTAAAATTCTAGGTCACGCAGAGGCTGACGGATTGTGACACCGAGTGAGAAGTCGCAGCTCGTCAGCGAAGGTAAGCAAAGAGGCACCTCTGGGTGCTTCTCACACTCATCTAAATCCAGGTTCTTAGTAACAATGAGGAGATACGACATAAAAGCAAACAAGAATCCACTGTTGGTGATGCTTCTGTTAGATAACACCAGCAGAAGAGGATTGAACTTGAGATTCGTATTTATATTTTTGATTTGAACTCATAGCAGTTCAGTTACTGGTCATATCCATACCAGGGGACCCATTTAAGACCTTGTGGAGTTGTGTTGTAGATTTCACATACTGTATGTAAATTTAATCATGCAGCCTTTGCCAGTCAAGGCCAGATTCATCTCTTGTTGGTCTGTTGAACCACATACCAATTTTATCACAGGACCACAGGCTGGGACATAAACCTGGGCTGACTGCACAAGAACTAGAGCCTCCATGCATGTCAGCCCTCCATATTGGGTGAACTGTCCAGCACCCCTCAATATTTTCACGAATGGATTGTTTACTCTTTAGAATATATCTTGAAGTTAAAGCACATGATTGTACTTAAAGCTTAAAGGTGGAGTAGGTGTTGTTTGAAAAACGGTTCCAGCAATCCAACTCAAGTGAGATTTTGAAAATATACACTCCCTCCCTCCTCCCAAAGGCTCCGCCTCCTCCTCTTCAGCTCACCCCTCGAAACCACGCCTTCACATGATTCACGACTGCATGAACCATAGGGAGGGAGGGAGGGGTGATATTTGATGGACGTATTAGGCAGCCAATCAAAATAGTGATGATCACTTTTTTGATTGGTCAGAGTTTTTCTCTGATTATACCTTCTAGACTGGACCAAAATGTTTAGTTTTTTTTGCAAACATTTTATTTCAGTGGGTGCAATGGAAATGTGAAAAGGTTTTCAGGCAATATTGTAAAAAGTGTTGCAAAAAAACAACACCCACCCCACCTTTAAGGGGTGGAGGCTGGAAATTTGGGGGAGGAGCATGACCATGAGAGCATAACCACTGCAATCAATCGGGAATTAAGGTGTAATTTGCTGCTCTAATTAGTAACGAGCCACAGCACTTACACACAGCTGATGCTGGTGGACAAATTAAAAGGAGGGGCTTTGTCTGCCTGCCTGGGAAATATGGCTGCAGATATTTGTAGCCAAGTATCCTGTGAGTGATGACGATAAAACATATATGCTGGGGACAGCCCCAGCCCAGTTTAACCCCAGTATACATCCAAATATCATAGCAACATCACAGGAGTAACAGAAAATCTTGGCAAATTTTGTATTTCTTTTGTCTGCAAAGCGCATGTGGGTCATGCCTAAAGAGTTACGCAATTATACGCAGCTAAGATTTCTATAAAAGGTAAATATGAGATGTGCAAACATTAGCATGGATTATTTCTTCCATACCGATTAAATAAGACTGATTATAAGTCATTTTAAAAGCCCATTGTGACTGTGTCAAAAGCCAGCGTGAAACCGTGGCAGGACGAATTTGGCTTAGAGGGATAAAGCCCATCATGCTTGAGTCAGAGCGGTGAAGTTGTTGAGAGTTCGTTCGTCTCGCTGGTGTGGAACTTCATCTACTGCAGATAGTCATTTTCACGCATCATTAAGGCAAAATGGGATACAGCTGCAAACAACAGTTTTCCCAAAACACACCATAATCATTATGACTTGTTCTGAAAGCTGCAGTTTCTCAGAAAGTCACACATGATTGTGTTTGTCTCTCTCGAGTTGCCTTTTTACCTTTCTGTACGGACGGCTTATAATATTACTTTCTGCTTAGCAGAGCGTGCATCAAAATACTGAGCTATATTTTTTTTTAAAAGTCACCCTATTTGCAGTCTCTTCATTTTCAGTAATCTTCACAAATGTATTTTTATCCAGAGAGCTTTCCATTTTCTTTTTACAAGAATGTATCCAAGCATGTGAGGGTATTAGTTTCTGTTACAGTTATAGATTATTTTACTTGCTTTTCAGAAACTACACAAAAAAAGACTTGATTTTTCTGGAGACGATGTGAACTCACACTACAATTGACCTTTCGGTAAGCACCGCCCCCTCCCTAGTTACTGTTGCTAGTTCGGACAACTTTCTGCTCCTGCGTTAAGGACTGTGTTAATTCGCTATTTTTCCGATGTGTATCATCAGTGTTAATATTATACTATAATAACTCCATGGTGAAATATTGCCTCTGGGGACCTGCAACAGTGACTTGAGGTGTCCAAAACGTTTGGAGGAGGCGTTTTTATTCCCTTTCCCAAGCCAAAACAAACGCTGGAAAAATGCAGTGTGAGTTAAGTTGTGTCTGTTAGCATTAGCTCTGGTCCATAGGTCTATCCGACACCAGAGCTATGCTAACATGAGACAGTCGCAGCATTGTATTAACATAATTAATAAAGTGACGTTAACATCACTAGCATCACCTTATACCTAACAAAATAAATATCCAGGGCCATATATATGTGTAGACAACAAGACAGGCTTATAGCTGGCTAGCTAGCTCTGGTCCATAGTGGAGGAGTCATTGACACTATGGACCAGAGCTAATGCTAACGGAGAACTCATCACCCTCCCTGCTGCTAAATCATATTATTACTTTTACTAAACGGTGGTTAAATCAATCATCAACTAAACAAAGTAAACTTATCTTGGAGCAAATGTAGGTGTCTTTTCTAATTTTTCCCACGTTCAGTTGCTTGTGTGGATGAACACAATTTAACCTACTGCCTGCATCTTTCCAGCGTTTGTTTCGGTTTGGGAAAGAGAATAAAAATGTCCCTCCAAACATTCAGTCACTGTCACTGTTGTAGGTCCCCAGCAGCAATATTTCACCATGGAGTTATTATAGTATAATATTAACACTGATGATACACATCGGAAAAATAGTGAAATAACACAGTCCTTAACGCAGGAGCAGCAAGTTTATCCAACCTAGCAACTTCCTAGTAACTAAGAAGGGGGCGGTGCTTATCCAAAGGTCAATTACAATGTGGAGATATTTTCAGAAATGTCACTTTATTGTCAGTGTGCAGAGAAGGAGCCTTTTGTTAACCTTGTCCAGAGGTGATGTCAGTATCTCAGGGCTTGGAGGCTTCTGGTACAGACAGTCTCACACTAGAATTATGTATTAGGGTTAAACAATTCTGTGTCCTGATCTTTGGAGGAGGGGGTAACTATCTGCTCCTGACTAAAAGAGTCCAAAAGCTCGACGACGTGATGGTGTGAGGTTGTATCAGTTCACTCGACAACGGTTTCACCCTGCTGTGAGGTACGCTGAGATTTTAGTAGAGCCAAATAAAAAAAGAAAAAAAAACAGGAACATCAACAGAGCTTTCAACAAGACAATGCAAAACCACAATCGACCCACAAGACAGTACGACTGGTACCTGCCTGCCTGCGGTCCTGATTCGTCCCAGTTAGAGAGCATGTTTGCAGGATTAATGGGACACTTCATTGCTACGTATCCTCAAAGAGCGGAATAAGCTTTATGTGAATGTGTTGCAGGTTTGACATGCAAAAGTAAAAGAAAGGAAGGAATGAATCGAAGCCAATAGTCGTAAGCAGGTCAAGTAGAAGCAGCCAGTGCGTTCATACCTTTGACCTACTCCACGGGAGAAGGATTTCCCAGCTTTTCTGAGGAAAATGGACACACAGAACAAAGAGAAGTCTCATCTTGTTTCAGTGAAAGTCAGAATCGGAGCACCCAGCATCCTCCTGTTCAGGAGTCTGCAGCAACGTGTCAGCGAATTTACTCCTCAGACATCATCTACTAAACTGGACATGGCAGTTTGTGACGTGGCAGACTTCCAGCAACTGAACCAGGAGGTTAAGGGGATATCATAAGAGTCAGACGGCTAACCCTGGTTAGCTGTGACCCTGCTCAACTGATGGAGAACTAGGGAGACTGGTTTCCTGTTTGTTACAGGGCACACTGGCGTAGCAGCTACGAAAGTGAAAACTGCTTTCCTTTGTAGTGACTCTAAATCATGCAATAAATATGTATGATTTACCTTTTGGTATATTAGCATCAACTCCCCATCCTCATGCCCTGTGATTGGTGCAAATGATGTTTTCCTCTCGGTGCACCGTCGATTGAAACTTCCAACATAATTTTCAGAATATGCATATTTATTTAATATGTTTTAAGTTCAACAGTGGGTAATGCTTTGATCCTGCTGGGTTCAAGGGTTTATGTTTGGTGCAACTCTCAGGAGGGGGCTTAGCCGCCGCTTTGATGTACAGCAGAGTTCTGCACAGACAATAAGCATCTCCCAAAACCCTCTTACTAAAAAAGTAAATCTACCCCCCAGCCACCCTTGTTACTAACATTTCACTGCTTTGCTACTGCATTAGTCTCTTGTGTTATCAAACCTGGACCAGGACTAGGGGTGTGAAAAAAAATCGATTTGGCAATATATCGCGACTTTCTCCCGCCCAATATAATATCGATTTTTCAGCTCCTAATATTGATTTTTTAGCTCCTATAGATTTTTTAGGAAAATTGTTTAATTTTCACATTTAAATAGTTTAAAATTTTAATGTGCAAAAACGCTAATAATAAACAATAAATAGGTTTTTTTGAAGCAAATAGATTTGACTCAATTTGACCTCTGAATGATCAATATCATCTGATGAATATACAGTGACCCCTTTCCAATTTGGGCTTTAAGTTCCATGGTTTTAGTTATTCATGGTTTTTTTGGAAATATTTGTTATAATAAAAAGTCAAGAAAAAATCGCGGAAGCATCACAGGATGTTGTGCGGGTTCTCTCACAGCGAAGAAATGCTGTGAGCCAGCCTGGCCCCTTTAAGAAGGTAGCCTTATTGGTAATAGAGTGGCCTTATGGGTAATGTAGTGTGTGTCGTGGGACAGCAGAATGAAAACGGGGTTAGATGAAAAGTGTAGTGAGCATCAACAGCAGCCCAGCGTGTACAGATTTACATTCTCTGTTAGCCGACAGGAGCCCAACAATACAACCTGTGTGATGTTACAAGTTCCTGCAGTGCCAGAATAAAGTGTTGGTTCCATGCAGAGAAAACTGGACTGTTTCTTTTGTTGTTGTTAGCATGTTAGCTGCTAATTACGAGCCAAAATAGCACAATACCAGCAGTTTCTTTACTACAGTTCGGAGACCAGAGGCTGTGAAGGTAACAGAAAGACCACAGTTGAGCCTTTGTCTTGTTTCACTGCAGCGTCTCGCTACTTTTTTGTGGTTTTTAAACTTATTTTAAACACATTATTTAGGCTCGGGGGGGCTCCGGCTCCTGTTCGCAGATTTTGATTTTTGCAGGGGGGGCACCGGTCCCCATTATCCGTGAAAAATAAGGGATCACTGTATACAGCAACTTGATTTTTAATCTCTACTTTTAATTTTGATATTAACTTGGTAGAATATCGCAATGTATTGTGATATTATCGTAATATAATATCGATAATATTATAATATTATATTGTGATATATAATATATATAATATCGCGATAATATCATATTGTGACCCAAGTATCATGTTACATATCGTATTGCGAGGTCCTTGCCAATATTCACCCCCAACCAGGACGGGCATCCAGTTTGACCTGGACCAAATGCAGCAACCCACATCTCTGCAGGCCACTCAGTCGACCGTGAACCGAAAAGAAACAGCATGAAAGAGTTTATGAGTCTGAAATCAAAAGCCTGCTAAAATGGACTCACCGATGGGAAATGTATGTGCTGAACAGATCTGGTGCGCTTTCTTTACGGGACAACAGATTGTTCGTGGGCAGATGCATTACCAAGGTGATCCTATTATTTATTATTATTATTAATTATTAAGTTAAATAGTTAAGGAGGTGAGGTGCTTTTTCATGCAACAATGCTGCTCCATTTCTACTTCCCCAGCTCAAGCCCTGAATATGCCACTGTGAAATAATTGAGAGCTCAGTTACTATTTCTCCTTGAAGTAACCATTCTGCAAATGATTTGGCTCCAGCCTCGTTTCCTCAAGGACAGCGGGCCGCTGAAATTTGATGGGGTGGCTGAGGCAGGTGCCGCTGTGAGATAGACGATGTGATCTGATGAAGGCGGCGCAGCCGGGCCGCCGCTCCCATTTGTCAGCATTGTTCCGAGATGCGTGCAGGTGAGTGTGGGTTTCATTTTTCATTATTTTTTTTTTTCTCTATCCGCCTCCTGATATCGTGTTTTTGTCCGTCTGGGTGGTTTTTCACAGGGGCGAAGCATCACGTCATCCCGCCGACGTTAACGGTTCATCATTATGTCCGTGAACAGCACAACAAATGGCAGGATGTGCAGAAGTGAAGAATCAGCTGTGATGAAACATCTGCTGGAGTGTCTCCGTTTATTCATATTCATGCTGCGGACCGTACGCTCTCAAGCTCAAGCTCAGTACCATCTCTGGTTTGCATGTGTGCAACTGTGTCATTCAAAGACAGAGGAACTCATAGTCTGGTCCATTTCTCAAAATAACCCACATGCATGGAATTAATGACGATTGTTTTCCTTCGTTAAATCTCTTATTTGATGGCAGATCCCAAAATCTGTTATCCAGGTTCTCAACATAATTAGGTTGGTCCTTGGAGCAGCTAAAGTTATTAAAGGACTCGGATTCATTCAAACAGGAGGAAAGGCTCGGCCTTTGAATACTGACTTCAGACTACTTGTCTAAAAAGATCTCAGCCTGTCATGGTCAGAACTTCAACACTGAAATGCAATCAGTTTCTCAGACTGAATTCATATTTTCTTTCTCACATCTTTCGTCAATCGATGTTGATAACAGACGTTAATCTAATGTTTTGTTTTCGTGGATCTCAGGTTTTTTTTAACTGTTTAATGTCAAACATTCACCTTTGTTCATTTTCTTACCCTTTTTTTTATTAAAAACAGTGAAAGCCTTTTTTCTAACTTCATCCAACTTTCATTATTGGTGCATATACATTATATTGCCAAATGTATTTGCTCACCAATCTGGCAATGGGTTTTCAAAAATGGCCATCTGCTTTGTTATCTGCCATTTATGTGGTTTCAAACTAAAAGAATCACATTTTCTGTGCAATAAGATCAATGGTTGCATTTGCTTGAAAGTTCTGGGGTTAACCGAGAACTTTCATTGATCGAGCAGCACACACGTCTATTGGCAAATCACCGGATTATTGGAGCGACTGGGGCTCATTGGAGAATTCAAACGCGCTGCTTAAATTCAGTTAATGGCTTTAAGTGTGATGCAACCTGTTTCTAAGATCCAGAGACAGGATGGAGGTTGTATGAGGAGAAGGAAGTTAAGAAAGATTTTATTAAAAGAAGATACACTATATTGCCAAAGGAATCTGCTCACCCATCCAAATGATCAGAATCAGGTATTCCAATCACTTTCGTGGCCACAGGTGTATAAATTAACCACCTAGACATGCAGACTGTTTCTAGAAACATTAGCGAAAGAATGGGTCTCTCTCAGGAGGTCAGTGAATTCCAGCGTGGGACTGTAACAGGATGACACCTGAGAAACAAATCCAGTGGTGGAATTTCCTCCTAAATATTCCACAGTCAACTGTCAGCTGTATTTTAAGGAAATGGAAGTGTTTGACCTACAGACCTCCAGTCTTCATGTGTCCTTCAGATGAGCTCAACAACAGCGCAGAGAGCTTCATGAATGGGTTTCCATGGTGACGCAGCTGCATCCAAGCCAGACATCACCAAGAACAATGGAAAGCATCAGATGCAGTGGAGTAAAGCAGCCACTGGACTCTAGAGCAGTGGAGGAACGTTCTCTGGAGTGAAGAATCACACTTCTCCATCTGGTGATCTGATGGAAGAGTCTGTCTTCAACATGACTGTGCACCAGTGCACAAAGAACATGGATGGAAGGTCCATAAAGACATGGATAGAAGAGTCTGGTGGATGAACTTGACTGACCTGCACAGAGTCCTGACCTCAACCTGATAGAAGACCTTTGGGATGAATTAGAGCAGAGACTGAGAACCAGACCTTCTGGTCCAACATCAGTGTTTAACCTCACAAATGTTCTTCTGGAAGAATGGTCAAAAATCCCCATAAACACACTCCTAAACCTGGTGGACAGCCTTCCCAGAAGAGCTGAAGCTGTTCTAGCTGCAAAGATGGAGCCACGTCATATTGATTAGGAATGAGATGAACTAAAGCTTATATGTGAGTCAAGGCAGGTGAGCACATTTTCAGAAGTATAATTTAATTTTATTTATCATGGTGACATTTTAATAAAAAATAATCATGACAAGGTTCAACTAAATGTATTGCAGTAAGGATAAAGTGAGCATGTACTTGGAAGAGATGAAGGGGATATTTGAGGTTAAACAATCTTTTGTCATAAATTGTATTCATCTGTGCAGGGTGACCCTACATCTCATCCGATGACATCTGGGGGAAAAAAGGAACAAGCTAATGAGAAACATCTTGTTGTATTTTTGTTGTTTTTTTTTTAGAAAGTAGAGAAGAGGTTGTCACAATGACCCTCAAATTGTTTTTCATGTTACAGGAAGAAGCAGCTGCACATCACTTCCCTTCCCCCGGGACCGTGGTCTCTATTAGACAGATACAGAAATCCTTGTTTGCAATTTTGTTGACTCCCCTAAGACAGTCTTAGATGTAACTCTTGGCGGTTTGTTGTATTTTTTTTAGTTTTGCCAGTTTGATCTGATAATCTTTCTAACAGCAGAATATTGAACTCCAGATTGTTTGGAAACAGCTTCTTAACCTCTTCAAGACTGATGTGTAGCAATGGCTGCCTCTCTAAGATCCTTTGCAATGTTTTGACACATGCCTGAATGCTCCAGATGTGCCAGGTGTCAAAACATCTGCTCTTATAGAGGCTTTCACACCTGCAATGATCTGCAGCACCTGGCATCCACTTACTCTCGTGACCCTTTTTGAGACGAGAACCCCCTTTAAGGTGCACTGCACAGTTTCAGCCACCTCAGACGAAAGATGCGTAATCGTGGGAAAATGTAAAACAAAAAAAATGGTGCATTGTAGCTCAAAATCATAGTCGTACTTCTCATAGTGAGACAGGAGCAAAGATCAATCCAGGCTGTGATGGATATCCAGGAGTGTCAGAAATGTGGGGGCGTCATCTCAGAGTGTTTCTGCCTGTCACTTTCAAAGCTCATGAACGCTGCCGCTGCAAGCGCCAGGCTTGGTTTCACCGGCACACTGGTAGCAACCTGAGGTGGGCGCACACCGATAGCACGATGGCGCTTTGTTTAGAGCCCAAAACACGCCTCAGGGCTTATTTCTGACGTAGCTACGTTTCAATGTACACTTAATTGAACAGTCTAATTATCAATCCTTTTCACATTGTGCGATGCGGCTTGCATTAATCTTGTGCAACTACAGAAATCTGCTCGGACGCATTTTCAAAGTACATCCTAAATCAGGGGTGTCCAACTCATTTTCACTGACGGCCACATCAGCATTGTGGTTGCCGTTGAATGGCCAGATTTAGAGCATGAATGTAACAAAATGCAATATAAATCAAAATAAATTAGACTACACCTTATTATATTGTTAAATAACTGTTTCTGTATTTATTATGTATTAAAGCTTCAAATATTTAACTCATTATTATATTAAACTCAGGGTTTGTGGTCATAAACCTACTCTCGCACAGGCAATGTTTAGAGTCCGTTGCCATAATAACGGATTCTGTAAACATCACTGAGAGTATCCGTCACCTTGGTTTCAGAAGCGGAAGTGATTCTTTATTTTTCTTGTCCGCTAAATTTAGCATACTTAAGCTCCGTGTTTGCTGTAAAAATGCCAACTGACACCACCTCATAACACAAAAGACATACTGTTTTTCACCTTGTATTTATTTCCCCGTCGTTCATGAAACTGTGTTCCTTGTGCATAATTTTTTCTTTTCTTAGATATCTTAGGGCTAGTTTGTAGTTTTTCTCAAGTCCATCAGTTCTGCAAATTGTCTTGATGTCTTGCTTATGGTGAGATACTGTTATCGTTGTGGGTGATGATGAAATGCATTGTGAGAGATGTAGTTTATTGTGAATATGTGCTTTAAAGTGGCGTAAGGTTATTTTAAGTCTTAAAATATTGGTTTAAATTTAAGCCAATAATGCACAAGCTCTCGAGGGCCACATACAATGACGTGGTGGGCCACATTTGGGCCTTGTGTTTGACACATGTGTCCTAGATCCTGAGGATGGGCTGTTAAATTCTGTGGGAACAGAGATGGGCTACTTAGCAGTGCCCACGCATCCTTTTCCTTTAATTCTTGTCAAATAAATATTGTTGCACTGATAAAAAGTTCTATGCCCCTGTTCAGCTGAAGTTGTTGCACTTGTCTGAAATTAAGATGAGATTATTTCCATTATGTTTTTTACACAATAAAACACAGGATCAGAAGCGATGCTGCCCACGTTTTTATACAACTACGTTACCCAAAACACAGGCGTCCCCCCAAAAATTGAGAAATAATGATCGGCTACATTCAGAGCTATGTCATTATTATGATGAGCCTTTCGAATATAGATATATATATATATATATATATATATATATATATATATATATATATATATATATATATATATATATATATATATGAACAGCTGCACATAATTTGACTTTAAAAAGATCATTTAATAAGGTAAAGATCAAAAAGATAGATGTTAGGGCTGATGTGGCAACACAAATAAGGGACTGGGATGAACCCAGATATTTTTTTAAGACCCTAATTTCTTGGAGGAAAATATACTGAGGATATTGCGTTTTGCAAAGCCTCGGGGATGAGCAACTCAACAATGGAGGGGCACCGCATAACTTGAGAGATATTACAAAGCTAAGCCCACAGATGATTTTCCTCTCATTCAGGGGGAGAGAATCGGCTGGCTTTGTTTAGCTTTCACAAATTTAAAAGGACGGGGAGAAAAACGAGGTTAAGAAAATCCCACTACTCAAACAATTCAAGTCACACCACAGAAAAACCCTGGAGATGCTTCTAAAACGCAGAGCTCAGATAAAAAAAGCTTTTGCTCTCCTTTTTTGTTGTGACTTTTAGTCACACGATAACCAGTGGAATTGGTTTTGTTCTGTATCTTGTGCTTTTCACTTAAGTTATATTAATCAAAAGACAAATAACAGAACAAAGACACGTTTTAGTTATTACATCAGCAGAAGCCTAAGAATTTAATTTAAACCCAGATTTAAACCCAGAGGTACAAATGACAGCCGGAATTTAATAACAACCACATCATTTCCTTTAAGTGTCATAAAATTTAACCAAAACACTCGGCTGCATTATAAATTGAAAACTGTAGAACATTAATTAAAAGCTAAACAAAAGGTAAAAAGCTAAATGATAAAATATATATATTTTTTTTAAATTAGACTAAAGAGGTGAGTTGAAAGCTAAATTAAGAAGGTGGGTCTTGAGTTGATTTTTAAAAGCGTCCACCGTCTCAGGGATCCTCAGGTCTCCAGGTAGATCACCGCGCAGACGTGGGTTGTTAACGGTGAAAGGAGGCCTCGGCGTATGTTCTTGTTCTCATTTTGGAAGTAATTAAAAAGCTGCCACCAGAAGACCTGAGGGTCCAAGGACATTCACAAAACAACTCTGAAAAAAGGGGAAGGTCGAAAAACACTGGGAGTTTTATAAAGTCATGAAATGATCTTAAAACTTAGTGTGAAGGAAACAGGTAGCCAGAGCAGAGACTTTAAAACTGCTCTATTCAGCCTCTTTCTGGTTTTTGTGCAGCTCAGTTTTGGAGTTAAAGGTCATTTTTAAAATGCTTTCATGAAGGTGACCGGAAAGACAGGCGTGACGGCGGCGCAGGTTGCAAAGCACGCCGACAACCACCCGTTGGTCCACAGAAATCAGTGGCATGTGGTTTCATGCCAGGACGGCGTGAACTTGCACGCTGAACCTGAGACTTGATTAAAGAAGATGTATCCCCAGCCTGCATCCCAACATGCATTTTTAAAATTTGATTTGTATAGCGTCTGTTACAATGCCAGTTGTCTCTAGGTGCTTTACAGAGACCCAGAGCATGACCCCTGAGCAAATATCATTAACTAAAATTATAATATTAAATCCTAATCAAGGATAATAGCAAGTAAAAAAACTCTCACATAGGGAGAAAAAAAAATCTTTAAGCCAAACAGTGGCAAGGAAAAACTCCACTTTAAGAGGAAGAAACCTTGAGCAGGACCTGGATCATATGGGGGGACCTTCCTGCTGAAGACCAGCTGGATAAAGAAAAAGAGAGGAGAGACAGGACAGAGAGAGGAGAGACACAAATGACTAAATGAAATGACTATATAAACAGATGCAAGTAGCAGCACTGAGGTGAGATGGTCAGAGGACTAGATCACCGGTCACCACGCCAGCCGGCACCCCGAACACGATATGGGTGACATCGTTACAATGGATCAATACTGAGACCTCTGAAGAGGGTAGCCAAGGTGATCAAATGAAAAAAAAAGAGGACTGGCGACCTGTCCAGGCTGTACTCCTGCCTTTTGCCCGAAGAGAGCTGGGATACGCTCCAGCAGATCTTTGGGACCCTGCATAGGAATAAGTGGGCATAGATAATGGATGGATGGATGGATGGATAGATGGATGGACAAAACAAGAGTGGCTAACCGGGTACCACGGAATATGACGCATAAAGGGGGAGAACTCACAATCGTACAGGGTTTTGCAAACACGTCCACCCCTTCGTTATGGCTTCCTCCTGTTATCCCAGAAGAAGTAGGCGGGGTCACCACTCGTCTCTCAGTCAGTCTTGATCGTTTTCCCGTCGAATTGACAGGAACATAGCCTGGAATTTTCTGTGAGGTTCAGCACATCAATATTCTTCCCCATCTTGTCCTTAATGAGGCGCTGAATCTGCGCCTTCTGAATCAGATGGAATTGGCGCTGACGCTTTCAAAACCAGACGTTAATGTTTTCGGGGGGGGGGGCCCCTCCATTAACTATTAACTCCAGTAACTATGTCACCAAACCTATCAAGTGGCTGATTTCAGGTCAATTTCTATCAATCAAATGGTTGTGGTGAAAGAACTACCAGCAGTAATAACGAATCTATGACTTATATCAGTGGTTCTTTAAACTTTTGATACTGCGTACCACCTGAGAAACTGTTCAGCTCTCTGAGTACCACCATGATGACCAACTTTAAAGTCTATACATTCTCAATTAGCTTTAAATTCACAGGAAAGATGTTTATTCCTTATTGTAGTTATTTATTGTTACCTGAATTTCGTTTGAAACGTATTTATAATGCATTATGGACCCGATCGTACACCTCCTGCTTCCTGCAAATTGCAGGTTTAGGAACCTCCGCTAACCGCTAATGCAATCTTCCGCTTCCCTAAAGCCGCTACCTGTTATGCCGACTCCCTATACTCACATTGTAGGTGTGATAATGGGGGTGTCTTTTGCCCTTTCCGCAAACTCGGTATCTTGCGATGGCGGGCTACCCTAAAACCCGCGATCACAACATGGCATAAACATGTGTCCTCCTGGTCACAAACAGCTCTACCTCTCAATTATGCCTCACCGTGAACTCTGATTATGCACACGCCCACCCACAAACCACTTCAGAGTTTTTCCCAATTTTCTGTTGACATCCCTGTGTCTCTCACAAAAGCCACAAATGCAGCAGTAATGACCAGCTTCGACCAGTGCTGCTACCCAGTGGAGGCCATTTTTGCGGGACTCGCCTCTTGTATCACAGAGCTGGTCGTCACCAGTCATTAAATCTTTAGAATGTTAGGGATTAGTGTTCAAACTAAATGCTACATGGGACTGCATCGTAGTACGTGTAAGCCTGCTTGTTACCAACCAGGTGAAAAAATCTGACATCCCAAGTCTCTGGGGAGTTCCCCGAGTCTTCCCCCATATCATCCTGCTGCGAGTCAAGTACAGCCTCCAGCAAATCACCCTATGACTCAAATTTCTTTTTGCATATGGATGCATCGAGAGACAGCGTCAGCGACTACAGCTACCACATAATGGCGTTGTTTCCGCATACAACAGTTTTTGTTTCCACAGCCCTTTTGTAGTTTAAATAACTTCCACAATGTGGTGAATTTAACTGGTGTCAGACTATATTTATGTTAAACAAATAATTAAATGAGACAGCTGTGGTGAAAAAAGAAACCAGTGTACTGTGGGAGAAGTGATCTGGGAGAAGTCCAGGACAAAATCCCAGATGACTTTGCAAAACTTTTAAAAAGAGTTTTTTAAAGTTAAACATCTGACCATGAGCCAGAGTTTTAAGTCATTTGCTAAAGATTTTGCAGAGTGGGGATCTTACAAGGTCACTAATTACCCAACTTCGAGTAAATTCCTTTGCAGATCAAAGGACAAAAACTCTTCTGAGTGGTTGTTGATTCAAAATGTGTCATGGAACAACTCAGTCTGCATGAGACAAAGCTGAAGCCTCACAACAATATTCAACATATTTGTTTTCTGTCATTATGCCAAGGCGGGAAAAGGCTGCCTCAAATTTTACTCAGATTTTGGCACCTTTCACCTCATGACTAGGGGTGGGTATTGGCAAGGACCTCGCAATACGATATGTATCATGATACTTGGGTCACAATACGATATTATTGCGATATCACAATACATTGTGATCTTCTACCCAGTCAATATCAAAATTAAAAGTAGAGATGAAAAATCAAGTTGCTGTATATGTTCATCAGATGATATTGATCATTCAGAGGCCAAATTTAGTCAAAACTATTTGCTTCAAAACAACCTGTTTATTGTTTATTATTAGTTTTTCACATTGAAATTCTAAACAATTTAAATGTGAAAATTAAACAATGTTCCTAAAAAATTGATATTAGGAGCTGAAAAATCGATATTATATTGGGCGGCCGAAAATTGCGATATATTGCCAAATCAATTTTTTTTCACGCCCCTACTCAAGACTGAGATCACCGGAGCTTACCCCAACTTAAGCTAGACTTGGTGATTTTCTTAGAACTGTGGAAATTAGTTTGCGACCTTGTAACATTTTTGGATCCAAGGCTCGGCATGACCCAGTCTGTGTGTAATAAAACCACAGACCAACGTCTCTGAAGAACAAGAAGACACGCCATTTCACGGCAGCGGCTGCTGATGAACAATGAGTGCATTAGTACCAACTGAAATTTGAAGCGGTAAGCTAATTAAACAAATAAATAAATGCATTCAGAGTCGATTTTACAAAACTTTTAAAACTTTCAATTCTATTAGTTTCTAAAATACAGGTGGGAAAACAACACTGTTCGAAGGCATCTAAAGTGTCACTGAGGAGCCTCCAGGCTTCTACCGGATCTTTTCCTCTGCGGTTCTGCTCAGTCAGTAGCGTGTTCATGCGCCGTGAGGGAATTAAATCTGGAACAAGTGGAGCCTGCTCATGATCTTGAACATTACCGCAGAAACTGAAGTTCTTGACCTTGAAGACAGCCAATATGAATTTCTGTTTGCTAGAAGGTTATCTTACAGCATCCGCCAAAATGAGATTTCTGCAATATTGTGAGTTTATTGCAAGACACGACTGTGTGACATGGATGTAATAAACTCAAGCGGGACTTCACGTCTGATGTGAGATTCTAATACCTAATAAACCATAAGCTTACAGCATGCGGCCGCAGAACTGTTTTCTTTCCAGTCTACATCTTCCTTATCCTGAAAACAGCTGGCAGATGCATCAAATAAACAAGGCTTGTCCTGGAAGAGCTCTGCCAGGCATTTTTGTTACAGTCTTAAACATATTGTTTTGCAGATTTCACCTCCACATATTTCATTTGAGTTTGCTAGCTTCGTGTCACGGTGATCAGCACCCCATTCATCACTGCTCTCACACCATAGGTCACAGCAGATGATCGTGCGCTCTGTGGGAATTTCGCTTCAACTATTACCGTTGCAGGTGGCGTAAAATTGTGAGGCCGTTCCTGTCTTCAGGCTCAGTATTCCACCACCCCACCTCCAAAAGCATTAGGACGCTGTATGAAGTGTAAATTAAAGCACAATCCATCGATATGCAAATACTATAACCTCATGTATTATCAGCCCGTTTTGAGAGAATGTTCAATTTAGATGTCAAGATTTCAAAATGCTGTAGCTTGAGAGTGGTTACAGATAAAAGCACACTATAGATTAGAAAGATGCAGCATGAACCTGGACTTTGGTTTTAGCCGTTCACTGTCTAAGAACTGGCGATCATATCTGTTTAAAATAATAATAATAAATTTTATTTATAGGCGCCTTTCAAAACTCTCAAGGTCACCTTACAACAAAGCAATTAAAAATACAAAAACAACAATAGTAAACAATAATAAAACAACAACAACAATGACGGGAATAATAATAATAATAATTAAAAGAATAAAATAAATAAAAATAAATGCAACCGTAATGAGCAGTTTAATTTGTGGTCAGGTCCTAGAAATCCTCATTCAAACATAAAGCCTGGAGGTGGGGTTAGTCTTGTGGTCAAGTCCTTGGGCCTGATCTTCCACCAAACCTCCTAAAGCCGCTATTAAGGGATAGCAGGTAGCGGGAGGGACGTTCCCCCGCAAAGAACGCAATCTTCCACCTCCCTAAACCCGCGATCTTACCTGCGCTACCCACTACATTATGCATGGGAGTGGTTAGGGCGTTCCACCTGTTAAACCAATCAGTGCGTCAGCAGCCATTGCCTTTAAGAGCAGGTTGCGCTACCGCTAACCGCTATGAAGCGTCTTTTTTATCCAGATCAGAGCAGCTCTTGTGTGCAGCTCATCTGGGACTCTGCTGTAGAGTTTCCTCCTCTTCCTTCCTCCTCCTCTGCACTGATATATACATATACATTTTTTTACACAGACAATTCCTATCGGCTACCTGAAAGTCCTAGATAGTTGGTGTCTTCCCAGTAAACCGGGCCAGGCAGAGCCGTGGGAACATATTCTCAGCAGGGGGTGCTGGGAGGATAGCGGGTAGCGGGTGGTCAGACCACCCGCTACCCGCTATCCTAAACCCGCGATCGCAAGATACCTAGTTTGCGGAAAGCGCAAAAGACACGCCCACTGCCACACCTACAATGTGAGTAAGGGAGTCGGCATAGCGGGCAGCGGCTTTAGGGAGCGGAAGATTTCATTAACGGTTAGCGGAGGTACCTAAACCCGCAATTTGTGGGTAGCGGGTAGCGGCTAGCAGGAGGTGTACGATCGGGGCGCTTGTCTCCACGATACCCAATGGGCTCATCAAACTGTCCGATCAACTCTTGATGCTCTTCCTCATTTGTGAAAAAAATCCAGCCATCATCACCAGCGCTACTCTGACCTCCCCTGCTGCCTCCACCACGTCCAGAAACGTTCCCAGGTTTTCCCTTTCCCTTTCTACCACATCGACCGCTATCAGACAAACCCTCAGAACTTCCCGGTGCTCCGACATGTCCTGCTTTCTGCACAGCATGCGCCACCGCCACTGTGGACGGATGCGCCACCGCCACTTAGCACAGACGCGGCACCACTTTTGCTGTAAATAGAGGAGCCATCGTGATCCCCAGAAGGTCAAATATTTCCCTTCGGCATCAGAGTCGGCAAGTACGTGACAAAGTACATCCTCAACACTGAAGAGACGTCTCAACATTTCGTATCCTTTCACCGCAGTTCGCTCTCTGTTTCAGAGTCAACTTAACTCACATACCATAATAGACATATGGGTTGAAACAGCACATGTTTGCGGTCTAGTGGTGGAATGTGGTACCAAGATTTGACGCTTTATCCTGACGTGTGGTTTGTTTCTTTCAGTTTTGTTGCTCGTCGCAATTTTTTCCACTTTGGCACGAGATGTCTGGGAACTGATTGGATCAGTTGGAGTTTTGGGAGATGAAAGTTGTCTCATTCATCTCCGGAGCTGCTTTAAAAGCCCCGGGTCTTCTTTATTGTGCATATGCTTTTATTTCATTGATTTATTTTGTTTCGTAAGGTGTCAAATTTTAAAAGATCTGAAGTGCAGTTTGGTCCCTTCAGCACCCACTTCCACTACAAATCCCTGCTCCAAAAAAACATTTCTGAATTGAAATGAATTGATTTTGCAGAGGATGTCGTAGGTGATCAAGGGTCGTTTTGCTGAACTATGTCCCAAAGACGAATCTCTTAGAGCTGATGTTGCTCTAAAACCTGCATGTAACTTTCAGCGCTGATGTTTCCTTTCCAGATGTGCAAGCTGTGCATATCCATAAGCACTAATCTGCCCCGATACCATCGTAAATGCAGGCTTTTGAACTGCGTGCTGATAACAAGCCAGATGGTCCCTCTCTTCTTTAGTATGGAGAATGTGGCCTCCACGGTTTTCAAAAAGAATTTCAACCTTCAGTTCGTCTGACCACGGGACAGATTTCCACTCCAGCTCTGTCCATTTTTAATGAGCTTTAGCCCACTTAAGAGGATGGCTTTGCTGGATCATGTTCACATGTGGCTCATTCTTTACATGACAAAGCTCCTGCCTACATCTGTAGCTTTGGTCTTACGCAGTGATTTCTGAAAGGCTCATGCAAGGATATCTGAGAATTATGCCTATTTTTAAAGCAAGCGGCCACCTAGTATTGATTTTTGTCCTTGTCCCTGACATACAGAGACTCTCTGAATTGTCGGATGATGTCATGTGCTGTCGATGGGAAGATATTGAAAGTCTTTACAATTTCACACCAAGAAACATCATCATCCAAATTATTAAGCAATTATTTGTTATTTCTTTATACAAAATCAGATGCCTGCCCTGATGCCAGTTAACCTAATTAGTTGCAGGTTGTTCCTCCAAGTGTTTCTTTTTCGTACCATGTACCATTGTCTGCCTACGGTTGATATTCAATTCAATTCAATAAAATTCAACTCAATTCAATTTTATTTGTATAGCGTCTGTTACAATGTCAATTGTCTCCAGAAGCTTTACAGAGACCCAGAGCATGACCCCCGAGCAAATATCATTAAATAAAAATATAATATTGAATCCTAAACAAGGATAATGGCAGGTAAAAAAAACTCCCACAGTGGGAGAAAAGAACCTTTAAGGCAAACAGTGGCAAGAAAAAACTCCACTTTAAGATGAAGAAACCTTGATCAGGACCTGGATCATATGGGGGGACCTTCCTGCTGAAAGACCTGCTGGAAAAAGAAAGGACTACCAGCTGGCTGCTCAGGTTGGTGTCTCAGTTTCCAGACGCTTCTCATAAAACAGCTCTTTGTACTGGGGGGGGGGGCGTGAAGAGCGTCTCCCTCAACATAATCAAGTAGTTTTTAATGCTGAAGTCGATTCAAACAGCAACTGACAACAGAAGTTCAGTTTCACAGTAAAGACGGTGTAAAGACTTAAAGGAGGCGAACAGGAAGAGTAACTCCACTAAAGTATCCCAGTCAGGGCTGATGATCAGTCTAATTTGTGATAGTTCTACAATATGGACAGATATTATTCCTACAGTCTTGTGAAGAAGGAAATACACCCTCTCTCAGTTCCAAGCTGCAGAAAGGAGGATTTGGTTTATTTAGGGAAAAAAAATAGATAAATACATTTTTTTAAATGTGAAAAGAGATGAAAAAAATCAAATTGGTATGTTAGACGAGGCTTTAATTGATGGCACATTGCATGAACTAGCAGACTCTTTTGAACGGCCCGTGTTCTAACAGGGATCCACAAATAACCGCACAAAGCAATTTGGCCGCGCTGCAATTACTCTGCTGCGGGCGAAACAGAGGAAATAAGATGTTGCATATACGGCAGCACGCCAGGGAATAGCTTTATGAGTGAGACGTGAGTGGAAATGAAACTTGCGAACGACGGACTCGTCATCCGACGGCTCGAGAGGCTTCTGCTCGGCGGGTCTGAGGGACGTCATGTCTGTTCCTGACCCGGTCCTCGTCGCGCCGCCGCAGAGCTGCTGAATCTCAATGCCTGAGCTTTATTCGCTAATTTATGCAAGTTTGCGGAAACACAGACTGAATCACTTTCTCATAATTTACAGATTGGAAAGATTAGAGCTGCAGGGATTAGTAAATTATCAATTTTTTTGTTAGGTAATTTAAAATTCAAAATAGATTTTAGGTTTTAAATTAATTTCACTGATGTACGGATTGTTCTTTATTTGTTTTCTTTCAGATCTCTTGAAATCTATCTTTTTATCCCAAAAAGATGGATTTTTTTTTTGTTGTATTTTTTTTTAAGTGAATGTTCAATGGAGTTTGTTGGCTTTCTTTGATCAACTGCTTTTATACTTTTGCACGAAATTAGTTTTGAAGTTTGGGCCCAGTTGGAATTAAATGAAATATCATTTGGACCAAATTGGATTGTATTTATTGCACTGTATTTAACTTGGCTCTAATGAGGAGGGATGGGCCGGGTTAAACTGACTGTCCGTCCACCTCTTATCCTCTGTTCCTGATTTAGGGTCACAGAGGTTTCCTAAATGGTATCCTGCCAGGCTTTCACTGAGAAGCCTTTAAGAAGGGTTTATGCTTCTCAAGAGTCTACATACAGGACATCATCATCGGCGTCTCCATCTTCTGTTGTCGTCCCAAATGCTGGATGGCTGTACGGGTTTTTTTTCTGCAGTTCTGTGACTTGAAAATAAAAAGAAGCAGAAATACATAGACATAGAATCTGATTCTGAAAGACATCATATTTGTTCCCCTTTCTGACGAGGTACACATCAGTCTAGGGCAGTCCTTCTAAAAGTAGTGAGGCGTGACCCCTTGGGGGGGGGGGGGGGGGGGGGGGGGGGGGGGGCATGCGTTTTTTTTTTTTTGTTTTTTTTGTCGTACTGGAATAAAGTATAAATTGCACATATACTCCAGTAGGGGGCAGTGGCGCTCTCATTATCACAGTGTACGCAGGGAGTATTAGCTATATTGTGTCGGGTTTTTTTGCACGGACATGCGCGCAACAGCACAGAGCAGGAGATATGAAGAGAACAAACTAGAGGTCTTCAGAACAACCCGAAAACCAGAGGTTCCAACCCGACCAGAATTGGGTCTCGGGTCCATTCAAAGACTTGGTTCGGTTCGTGGTCGGAAACTAAAGACTCGGGTCGGGTCGGTTCCGGGTCCAAATATTGCAGGTCCATTTGGGTTCCGACTCCCAGACTTATGATAATAGCTCGGCTCAGGTCGGTTTCGGGTCGAATTTTCACGGGTCCATTTGGGTTCGGCTCCATGAAAGTGGACCCATGAAGACCTCTAGAACAAACCCTCAAAAGACACCACGGAAAAATATTTAACAGGGATGAAAAGAAAGGAGGAGAGAGACGGAGATAATGAGACAAACGAAAGTCAGCAGAAAGTAAAGACGAGGAAATATGACGATGCTGATGTAGCGCTTGTCTTCACTGAGACTACGGTGGAATTAATGCACTTTAGATCTTTACAGACTAAAAAACTATTTTAATAAAGTTATTCTCTGTTATAAGTTCATCTATATTTCTTTCTTTTTTGTTTCCCTTAATGTAAATAAGGATACAGTGTTATGCAGAGGTGTACTTATAACAATTTTGTTGACAAAGATAATATTTATAGTCATGGTGAAGGGTGGGAGGGCAGAAGAACATAATTGAGAAGCACTGGTCTAGGTTGTAGCTGATTCAACTAATCACCTGTTATCGGGTCAGTTTTGTGCTCCGCTGGGATTCTGTGTGATCGATGGGGTGATCTCATCCTCCAAACCAGGTTTGGCTCAGTCAAGGAAGTAGATTCTATTTCTGCTAACCTAATGCCATGTTGCGTGCGAAGCTCAAAACAGCATGAAACTTGACAAGTTTTCCGTGTGAGTGTCATTCTTTGATCACAGACAAATAACAGAACAAAAATATCCATGGCATCAGTGAACACAGAGACAAATTAGCAGCAAAGATAATCACCCAAAGGCAAAATTAATTCAGTGTTTTCAACTGTCGGGGGCTGTGTGTGATTAATTGTCAAGTTTATAATTATTTAGAAGTACAACAGTATAAAGGTAGAATAGATTTTTTTCATTCTCATACTTTACCCTTAAACTAAAAGGTGACTATAAAAACATAGAGAAAGTTCTCTGCACCCATTCAAACCAAATACAGGTTTATTTTAAGACATCTGAAAACAGCAGTCCTTCAGGGTGCCTATGGCTGTTATACAGGTTGATTGTAATTAATTAATTCTGTCTCAACGGATAATTTTCTCTGCAGTCTAATCAAAACAAAACACCTCAGCAAACTTCACTCTCTGCATTTCAATAAATGACACAAGACATTTACTTGCCTTAAGCACCACCTCCTACCCAGGCCAAACAGCATAATGAATTTATGAGGAATGGACCTTGTTTTCCACCAGATATGCAGAGCCCAACTTTGCCATTAAAGATAATTAAACCTGCTAAAAGAAATGAGTTGTGGCGAGCTGCTGGGAAAGGTCTGATTGCCTAGACTTTATGCCGTAGAAGTTTAATTTGAAAACTAATCTGCACAAAGTAAATGCATTTCCTGTGTACTTCAGGCCGAAAAAAAAATGTTGCATTCCGCCAGAAGCTATGCTCTTCACCGGCAAGGCCTCCACAATAAGATTGTGGGTAATGTGAAAATAATGGAAAAGGGGGCTTATATAAACAGTTACATTACTAACAATGTGGGGAACAGTGAAACAAGATCAACTCATACTTGAGACTGAACTAATATTTAACATATAGGCCCTTAATGTCCTGTTTTAAAGAAGTAGAACTGGTAGAATCATTCCAGCGAAAACACTTTCAGTGAGAAAAGAAGTAGTGATATATATATATATATATATATTAGGGCTGTCAGTCGATTAAACTTTAATCGCGATTGATCAAAAGATTTTCATAGTTAACTCGCAATTAATCGCACATCAATCACATTTTTTTATTGTTCTGTTTATCCATCAATCCATCATCTATACCTATTTTTTCCTATACAGGGTAATGGAGATCCAGGGCTTAAAGTTAAAAAAAAAAAATCCTGAGCCTTTTTTCCAGGGGTGCAGTGGATCCAATGCACACATATCGCATATTGGCAACCTTTTTGGCATTGTGCTTGGTAATATTCAAGATGACCCACAATTTAAATGTGAATTTTAGAAAGTAAAGGTTATTAAGTTATAATTGAAAACATGTGAAACTGAGTCAAGCCAATTAATCGGATTCATTTAGCAACTATTTAATTCATTTTGTACAAAAAAAAAACCCATATAAATTGCAACTTTTCATTTTTGTTCAAAACAATGACAAATTAAGTTATAGGAAATACATTCCATTGGTTCTTGACTCTTCTCCTCTTTAACATATTTGCAGAGGCAGTTATTAGATTATTAGATGTTATTACTCTGGATGCATCATCATTAAAAAAGCAAACCATTACATTCAGTATTTTTCCATGTTTTGGGTGGTTGCTTCATCAACATTCAGAGAAAACATCCATCCTTGGAGCTGATCAGACAGACGTTTCTAGAACTCTGGAGCTATGTCATGTGTGTTCATATAACTGGCCTGCTGAGTGGAAAACGGACAGTTTTGTAAAGCATTTTAATCAACCAGTACTTTTTACACGTATCTACTAGCAGTTGAGCGACCGTAAATGACTAGTCTTGTTCCGCAGTGAACGAGCACATGGCTGTTGCTCCGGTAAACGGCTTGTTGTGTGTTGGAGCCCGCGGACAGCTGCTTTATGGTCGGCATCTCCTTCGTGAGGGTGAAGAGCTTTTTTGCTGCTAGTTGCATAGACCAGCTTCTTGGAGCACAACACAAAATCAGGTACCAGGCTTGCTTAGCTTCTGGCACCAGCTCCCAAACGGCTTTCTGTCCCTGCCCCTTTCCTCTGTCCCCGCCCCTTTCCTCTGTCCCCGCCCCTTTCCTCTGTCCAGGCACAGCGCCACTTGAATTTTGCCTCCATTCTTCTGATTACAGGAGAAAAAACCGCTAGCTCGCCTGTGTTCAAGACCACTCAGAGATAACGTGTTTCTGTTTGAGTATGTGTGTGTTTTTTTTTCCTGAATCAGAGTCAAACTCCGGAGATCCGGCATGGTGCCGGAATACTTTAAGCCCTGGGGATCTGCTTTTTTTTTTTTTTTAAGCCTTTAGTTTGAAAAGCGGAAGTCCACCAATGCTGCCGTACTTTTTGGGGGTTTAATTCATCAGCTTCTTAGGGTATTTTGTCGGGGCTGCTGCTTTACCGCAGTAATTTGCTGACAGTCTCTAAACTCCACGGCAGCAGCGAGGTACTTGGAAGGACATTCAGTGCTGTTCTTGAGAGTTTTAGGCACACTGACTAATAGGTATGGGAATTGAAAAAGATTTTTCCGATTCCGATTCCATTATCGATACTGTTTAACAATTCAATTCTTTATCGATTCTCTTATCAATTCTAATTTGGGGATAAAGGTTTATTAGCATAATTTATTTTCACTTAGAAGTCACGACCTTACAAACTCAACAGCGAGGTCAAAAGAGGCCCAAAGCCTGGAAAACATGTTAACTGTTGTAATATGTAACTGTGCAAATACACAAGAATGTGTAACATTTTACTAACAGATTTTTCCTGATAGAAATGAAAAAATCTCCCTTATAAAAGGATATATGAGCTCACTAAGCACTCAAAAATAATAATAAAAAAAGATGAATACTATCGAATACAACAGAACAGTGCATAGTACAAATCTAGAAATACTATGAAGAATTAAAAATTCTTTTGCAGAAAAATAATCATGTCTTCCAGCCTCTGAACCAGCCAGACTCATCACGGTCATCTTCTAAATGTAAAGCAGAAGGCATTCGTTTAATAGCATAGCGTTAATGTTATAGCGTGTTTACAAAGAAGCACATAGTCAGTGGGATAGCTACTAACCAGAGTTACCAGAGGTGATCTTAGCTTGGCTACTGCTGCTGGGTTGAGATCCATCAGTCCGAAGCGCCAAAACACGACACTCTTTATCACATGTTGTGTGTTCAAATGTTTCTGCATGTTAGCCGTGTTCCCTCCCGACGCTGTTATCTCCACTTTACAATGACTGCTAGTTGCCTTGTTGCCATCTTTCTTTGGTGAAGTGAAGCCAAACTTAGGAGCGTTTGAACCTGGTCGGCGCCATTGTTGTTTACAACTCCAATGCACGTGCTAAATTTAAAACTTAAACATCATCATCATCATCATCATCGGGTCTCTTGCTCGGCGGCGGGGGTGACGCCATGCGTAGAGCCAATCAGTTTCACCAATCTTCTCCATTTGGGTTGGTCCAATTCTAGAGGCTCGGCTTCAGTCAGCTACAAGCCTAGTTGGTGTGGGTCCCTGGGTAACAGCGTCCATCAATCATGTGCGGGGAGCACTGCGGGGGCGTTTCGAGCCGGCAGATTCGGGGTCAAAGTGGAAGATGGCGTGAGTGGAGTGTTCAGGAGGGAGCCTTTTGAGATGGCCATACCAGCGCATCCGTCGCTGTGCTGCTAATTGGGACGCTGCTGTAACTTAATCACGGAAGTGCTTTCCAGAATTGACTGTGCGTAACTGAGATTCGTGCTGGCTGGAATCGATAAGAAAATCGTTAGATAAACTGCCAAACGATTTCATGGAATTAAAACACACGAAACTGGTTCTCTACAGGAACCAGTCCTCGATTCCCATCCCTACTCACTGAGCTTGGAGGGTTGATGACACGTGAGAAATGTCTGTCATACTTATATCTACAAAATGATAACAACCTGGATGAAATCTGTGCCGTTTTCATGATGCTATTAAAGTTTAAAGAGAAAGAAAACAAGCGCATGTCGGATGTGAAACTAATTTAAACCGCGTCCTGCGGTGGTAACTCAATTCACAGCGACAGTAAATACAAATAACCTTTTTCTTGTTAACAGACCCATCCGGCAGCACCTTAAAGCTAATCTTCATAATCTTCATAAGACGCTTTTCTGTTGCCATGTCTGTCCCACACATTGACTGTAAATACACTTATTGGCCGAGGGTCATATTTACAGAAACGTGTGTGCATTAATCTCGCGTTAAAAGAAATATTGGCGTTAAACAGAATTTGCATTAACGCGTTAACTTTGACAGCCCTGTTTTTTTATACATATATATATATTAGGGCTGGGCAACGATTACAATTTTTAATCGTGATTAATTGCATGATTTCTCTGATTAATCACGATTAATCACATTGTATACGCAATATCAAATAATGAATTCAAAAGTAGTGTAAAATGCACTTTTCTTTAAATGTTCTGCTGCTATATGAGCTAAAGTGCCATAACATTTGTTGTTCAAACACTCAGCACTTGTCTAGTAACGATATTTAGTGTAAATCTCATCTTAAAAAATGTTAAATAAAATAAAGCTTATTGCCACTGCCAGGGCAGTTAATGTCATCCTGTTTTTATGAAAAATAAAATAAAGTCTACCAACAAAATCCTGAGCCACAATCAGAACAATAAAACAGGTAATTTCTGATGTAACAGCAGAAACTTTTAATGGGGAGTTCAACTTGTCAGTTGTTACAAATAACCTTGTTTCTGTCGAATCCACCGTCTGGGAGAACTTTAAAATGAAAATGTCCATGTTAAAGTTCTGTAACTTTACTGTTCTCCATGTCTGTTTTAGCTTTCCTGCATGTTTTTCCGTCAAT
Organism: Hirundichthys speculiger; assembly: GCA_018398805.1. Classification (NCBI taxonomy): domain Eukaryota; kingdom Metazoa; phylum Chordata; class Actinopteri; order Beloniformes; family Exocoetidae; genus Hirundichthys; species Hirundichthys speculiger. The sequence goes on from JAGFBZ010000489.1 coordinate 1,265,377, forward strand.
TCTCTTCCTGTTCCTTAGTAGCCAGTAACAGACTTTTCAAAACAAAAGAATGTGAGCTACATGGGATATCGCACGATAAAATAAATGTTGGCGTGAATAAATTAATGAGTTAATGCGATAATAACGCGTTAACTTGCCCAGCCTCTCAGTTCTCTCATTTCTGTTACACTGATGACATTGACGCACACACTCCAGCCCAGTAGGTGGCAGTGATGCACCTAAAGTTTGTTTTACCTGCGACAAAGAAGCAGTGTTGCCAACGTAGCGACTTTATCACTATGTTTAGAACGCATTCAGATTATATATAATCCTTAGCATGTCGGCAAACATGTGGTTAACTCCAATTCAGCGTTATACTCCTTAAACCATAACATTTTGAGTTTACTGCATGTTACTAGAGTGTCACAACGAGCATGAGCTCAGTTGACTCACGCTTGAGCTATCACAAGCAGAAGAAGCACACAGGAGGCTGAATGCTGGTTTTTTTTTTAGTTTTAAGCTTTTGATTCAGCAGTTGGCAAAACAGCCGCTGTCATGCTGTGACTCGTAAGCTAAATCCAGGATTGTACAGTATGCTACAGTTTCAAGATTTAAACTCGGTTTATGTCTCAGCATCAAACTGACAGCGTATGTATGATGTTACAATGCGCTGCATCAATGTGAAGCACAACAAATGTGATTGGCTAGCTTGGCGCTCTTCTTTTTTGTATTTCCTGCGACTAATACTTCTTTGTTGTCAGAGCATCTGACTTCTGCAACTCAGCTAAGCTCGCCACGTTGCAACGGTTGGTGCTCGAAGACGCACTGCCTAAAATATAAACGCTGAGTAAAAGACTGCACAAATGATATTATTGTATTTAAGAAGTCAGCTTTGCATAACCGTTGCTAAACTTCTCATGCTACACATAGACTTCTGGAAATAATACTCACACAATTTTTGAACATATTCGATTTGCACTGTCTGTTCACATCTCTGATAAACTGAGACCCATATGTGAAATGGCCGTGGCCCTGAAGCGGCCTTCAACCCCAGAAGACCAGCACGCTGTGCATTCAGGGACGCTCCTGAGGCGAGTGTCCAAACTGTTGTTGAGTTAAAGCGGACCAAGTTCTATGTAAATGATAGTGAAAAGAGAGAGGAGAAAGAGAGCAGCATTTTTTTTCGACTTTGGCCTTTTTGTGGAATAACATCTGGTACCTCTGTGCAGAACTGAGCCACTGTGGATTCGGCGCCACGAGTGGTGCGTCGTGACGTGAGCTGCCTCAAAGATTAATGCAGATGGAGTGTTTTTCTGTTTGTCTTTTACAACAAATCCATCTAAGACATGGACGTGCTTTCATTATCACTGATGCCAGGGAAACAAACATATATGCTTATGTGTGAAATTGTGCTTTGTATAAAAAGAAATGCAAATGTAAAACCCGTCTGAATAATTCACTCCATAGCTTTGGGATCTGCTGCATTTGACAAAACGTCTTTCACCCACATCAAGCAAAACAGCCACAAATAAAGCATTTGCAAAATAAAATATTCCACAAAGCAAACATAAGATTGATAGTGCTGCATTGATCATATTTCTTGGACAAATAGGCTTTTTGTACTTTCTCTTAGTTGTGTGGAAAAGAAAAAACAAAAAACTCCACACCTACATGCATGCATACAGAATCTGCACCCACTCATAAATCTTGCAGAACGAAACCCCACATGCTCGACCTTGGTACGTCCTGGAAACAGCATCGCTGTTGCACAGAATCGTTCACGGCTGCGTTATGAAGCATTTGATTAATTCTAATCAAGGGACAAAATTTGAATTTAAAGGAAATGCTGCTCGTCAGAGAGCTGACCGAGGAGCGTGCGTAGGTGCTTGTTTACATAAGCGATGTGCAGCGAGGATGGATGAGCCTTCCAGCTTGGATCGTGGGTTGGGGGAGTGAATGGGTGGGTTTAAAGCAGGAAATGGGAAATGAGCAAAAACTGTGATTTGTGTTTACAGAGACCTTCATCACGTTCACACATTTCAGTTTGAGGTATTCTCCATCCATAAATGCATGCACTTAAATGGACCAAATTAAATCTACAAGACTGATGCAGACCAGAGAGGTTTTATTCAGTCCATTCATCCACAATGAGAACATCAAGCAGACAACATTGGTGCACCACATTATTTTATTCTACTATTGTTAAAATAGTTTTTAGCAGTTTTTTTTTTTACCTTAAAACTCAGTTCTGTTTGGCAGTGGGATTCTTATACATTTCAGTGTTGGGTATAATCATGCAGTCATGTACAAACACTAGTGGGTTAACTCCTCTTTTAATTAGGGCTGGGCAACGATTACAATTTTTAATCACGATTAATCGCATTATTTCCCTGATTAATCACGATTAATCACATTGTATACGGAAAATCAAATAATGAATTCAAAAGTAGTGTAAAGGTCACTTTTATTTAAATGTTCTGCTGCCATATGAACTAAAGTGCCATAACATTTGTTGTTCAAACACTTTTAACACCAGCACTTGTCAGTAACACATATTTAGTGTAAATCTCATCTTAAAAAATGTGAAATAAAATAAAGCTTATTGCCACTGCCAGGGCATTAATGTCATCCTGTTTTTTATGAAAAATAGAAAAGTCAACCAACAAAATCCTGAGCCACAATGTTATAGTTTTTGCTTAACACTAATCAACTTATCTTTGCTTCTACATGTAAAATAATACATAAATATCAAAAGAGGAAGTAGCCTACTCATGTTTGCACATGAGTATTTAAGTATCCCTGACCTTAAATGTGTCGGGTATACATACGTACATATAAATGCACAACGCAAAACATGATCGCGGGGTGTCTATTTGACCCCAAGATTCCAAATATTGTTCTTACATCCTTTACACCAGGGGTTTCCAACTCCAGTCCTCGAGAGTCATTCACGTGAATCATGTGTGCTGAAGCAGGGAAACATCTAAAACATGTTGGGTTGGGGCTCTCGAGGACTGGAGTTGGAGACCCCTGATTTACACAGACCACCGTGACTGCCTGTGGTTGGTCTGTATCTCCAGAATCCCACAGGACTCAGAAAGCGCTGTTGTTCGATTCCAAAACAGGTTTGCTTCATCTTCAACTCCCACGGCCAGCAACACGCCAGCAAACACTGCCCACTTGGCTGGATTCGTAAAGGATAAGGTACTTACCCAAAGGTTTTGAGATCACATGAATGTTGCACGGGACTCATTTAAAGACTTATATCTCGCCATGTCTTGTTCTTATGCATTTAATAAGGCTGAGTGCTGTCCAAGAAAATGCTTCCTCATACATGGTTCAAATCTCTTCTAAAATACTCAGATTAACATTTAGTCAATGTACGAGTGGGACCCTGCTAGTGTCGTTTTATTTTGAAATTTCGCCGGATTCTCATTTTCATGTCTGTCTTCCTGCCAACTCAATGTGCTGTAGGGGTGTGAAAAAAAATCGATTTGGCGATATATTGCGATTTTCGGCCGCCCGATATAATATCCATTTTTCAGCTCCTAATGATTTTTTTAGAAAATTCTTTCATTCACTTAAATATGCAAAAGCACAAATAATAAACAATAAATAGTGTTGAGCTGAGCTGCAGGCCACACCTTCTCTGCCTGAGTGCTTCAGGTCTGGGTGTGACTCCCAGCCTGAGAGGAGTTGATTGTGTGCACCAGGTGAAGGTGATTGAGTGATCAGAGGTGAGGGAAGGCACTCTGAGGATGGTGAGCAGAGAGTGAGGATGTGTGGAGTCATGGAAATGGACATGGACGTGGAAAAGTGACGCAGGACTAAAAGCTTGTTTCTAACAAGGAAGAAGGAGCCGGTGAGCTTTCGTTTGTGTGGATTTTTAGTGTTCTGTGGACAATGCAGTTAAATTTATATTAAGTGTGTGTATTTAAAAGTAGTACATCGTGGTATCAAATTCAGGTTAAAATGTCTATTAAAAAGTCATGTTAAAATGTAGTTAAAAATGTAATGTATTTTAAAAGACTTTAAAATGTTAAGAAGTTAAAGGTATGGATTGTGTGTGTGTGTGTTTATAGGAGGTTAAAGCTGTTAAGGTTAAAGGTTAAAATCATTACTGAGAGCGATAAATATGTCTTTATTTCATTTTGGTTGCTTTAAATATGGGTTTTCTACATATATTTTAGATTAGTTTCTAGTAGTTTAGGACTGATTAAGTTAATATTAGTTATTTGATCTTTTGTTATGTTGATTTATTCTTTTTCTTGATCTATTTGTGTTTGTGTTTAAGGTTTTTCACCTGCTTTGGCCATGACAACTTTTCAAAATAAAAGAAAGAAAAGAAAGAACTGATTCCTGGTCATTGAGTGAAGTCCAGTTAGAATCTTCTGAAGCAAGCTGCCCTTTCAAGTGGGGTAAACTTGACAGTGAAAAACCGCTGTGAAGACTGGAATAGAGAGTCCTGAACAGCGACCAGCCAGGCCTGGAAGTCCAGAGGCCTGTGACACACTGAAAATCACCTTACCCAATCCTGCAGGGAAAGGAGATGGCTGACTCAAAGTCACTGGAGCAGCTTAAGGCCAGTAGGACATCTGCAAAGCGGCAATTCTCCCGGCTGGCAAACAACACTGCTCGGATGCACACCATAATGTCTGAAGAGGAGCTCAGAGATGGTTTCAAGAAACTCATAATGGAGGCCAACAAAGTCATGGAAGCCAATGAGGATATGGAGGCCCAGTACTTTGCAGTGGCAGAGCTGGATGCAGATCCTGAAAAGGTTTCCGGGTTGAGCGAGCAGCAAAAGGCCGATATCAGGAGAACTGAAAGTGAGTGTGAGATGAAACTGCAGGAGCTGAAGGATCTTATCCAAAAGACACTCTGGGACAACTTCGGAGAGGAGGAACTGACGATGGCGGTGAAGGCTGCGGAGGAGAAAGTAGTGAGTGTGATGTCCTTTGAAACTGGGGGAAATAAAGAGGTTTTTGACTTCATATTCAACCATATGGAAAGACTGGTTAAGAGAGCAAAAGAGCTGCACACACAGTGGAAGTGTTGGGCCCCTCCTGCTGAGCAGAAAGACTTCCAGCTGCGTGTCCGAGAGCTTGAGCAGATCATTCCCAAGTTAATGTCAAGAAAAGCCGAGTTCATTCAAGCAAAAGCTAAAGAAGACGCTGAAAGAGTTGTGAGTGCAGCTTCCATCAGCTGCCCAACAGCAGCCATTAGACTAAAGCCTACTTCCCTCCCCAGGTTTACTGGCATCAGGCGGGACTTTCATCGCTGGAAAAGAGACTGGGAGGCCCTTCAGAGGCAAGGAGAACCCACTGGGTCAAAAGAAGTCAAAAAATTCCAGCTTCTTGACAGTTTGGATGAGAAGATAATGAGAAATCTTCGATTGATGAGCTACAGCTCTGCAGATGACATCTTTCGTGTCCTGGAGAATCGGTTCGGAAACCAAACTGTGATCGCTATTGAGATAGTGGAGGAGCTTCAGAGGCTTCCAGCTGTCAAGAGTCACCAGCCCAAGAAAATTGTCGAGCTCATCCAAGCTGTTGAGAAGGCCCTTGAAGACCTGAGTGACCTTGGTGACACTGGCGCTTTAAAGAACCCTCTGGTGACAAAGTCAATTGAAAGCAAGCTTCCGGATGCATTGAAGAAAGAGTGGCTTCTCTATGCAGCTGAGAGAAGCAGTACCCAGGCAGAGAAACGGTTTGACAATCTTCTGACCTTTCTCAAGAGTCAAGAGAGCATCTACGAACAGCTGGATCAATTGAGGGATGAAGAGCTGCCAAGGAGGGAGATTCAACCCGAGCAAAGGCAAGCCAGAACCAGAGCCGCAAACTAGTCAAGTATCCACCTCTCTGGATGTGTCGTCTGTGGGGACATCAAGCTTAGGAAAAAGCTGTACTTCTGCAAAGCTTTCCATGTGCTCAAGCTCGCAGAGAAGAGAGATGCGGTGGAAAAACTGGGGGCCTGCTGGAAATGTCTGGAGGTCCATGATGATGATGATAATGATGATGCAGAACATCCTTCTTGTGCAAAAATCCTGAATGTGAGGACAAGAGAGCCACAGGCCACCACTACTATTTGTGCCCAAATGCTGAAGCTTCCAGAGGCAGCACGGCCCAGAGGAGGAGTAAAAGCAGCACAGTGGGAGGTGGCAACAGGAGGAATTACACCGAGGCCCAGGAAGAATTTTTCAGAAAGCTCTCACCTGAATTAGCCCAGCAATGCCGGGATGCATTCTGCAACACAGCAGCGAGCGCCTCTCATGTTGCAAAGAGTCACTCAAGTCTTCTGGCAGAGAGTGGCCTAGTGGAGTGGCCTGTCATCATGATGCTGTTGGAGGTAACAGCCAATGCTGGGCAGAAAATTTGGACTCTGATCGACCTAGCTTCTGACACCAATTATATCACCCATGAGCAGCAGGTCGGCTCAATCTCAGGAGTGAGGACATCACGCTTGTGGTCCATGGTGTAGGAGGCATGAAAGTCTTCATTAAAACAAAGCGGTACCTCCTGAAGATCCGTGTCACCACCTCAAGAGGCACTCTCAAGTCCCACCAGCTGGTCTGCTATGGCTTAGACAGCATTGCAGACATCCAAAGACATGTGTCAGCTAAGAAATTACAAGAATTCTTCCCAGACGTTTCGCTCAGCGACCTGGCAAGGCCAAGAGAGATCCACCTCCTTGTAAGTCACAAGGAAGGTCAGCTGGCTCCGCAGAGAATCCGTGCGGTGGGGGACCTCGTGCTGTGGGATGGACCGATGGGAAAGACAGTTGCTGGCACCCATTCTGAGCTGTTTGAGGAGGTCACTGTATCAGCCCACACATCGAGAACGCACTTCGCATGGTCTATGAGAACTGCTGCTGTAAGGTATGAAGAACACACCTGCATGGTCCCCATTAATTCTCCACAAAGTCAGCAAGCTTCAATGGCCGCCCAACCTCAGCGATCTACTTGTGCTGCTACTGCATCCAACTTCCTCGACTGGTGGAAATGGGACAGCATTGGTGCTGGCTGTGTCCCAAGATGTGGGGGCTGTCGTTGTGGAAACTGTCAGCCAGGTGGCAAAGAAATGACCCTCGCTGAAGAAAGGGAGCTGGAGGTGGTTAAGAGTGGCCTCACATATGTGGCTGCTGATGACCACAGTGAGAGGCCTCATTGGCACGCCAAGTACCCCTGGGTCGATGATCCAGCCACATTACCAAGTAACAGGAGTGCAGTTGAGGCCACATTCTTCCGGACTGAGAGACAGCTGGCCAAGGGAGCCTGAGTGGCCAATTAAGTCTGCAAGGGAGGTATCAGAAACTTCCAGAGAGAGTGTTGGAAAGATGCAGAAGAAATCATTTGCTGCTGCACTCACAAGAGCTCAGGTGAGGAAAGAGCCACCAGATCTGGAGTATCAAAGGCCACCTGCTGGTGCTGCTGTCCGAAACCTGGTGGATGAGGGACGGTTCAGCAGCTTGACTCACCTGGTCAAGACGGTCGCCCAGGTCTGGAGAGCAGCAAAGTTCTTTGCAGCTAAGAACAAGATCCTGGGAGCTCCAAAGTGGGAGGCAGTTTCATCAGCTGGGGTCATCACTGCAACAGAGCGCCAGGATGCTTTAAGAGATCTTTTTCTTGCTGCACAAGAAGGCGTGACCTTTCCAACTACCACGGTAGACCGGCTGGTAGTCTTCAGAGAGGAAGAGACTGGACTACTGGTTTGTGGTGGAAGAGTCCAAGCTTTTAATGAAGACAGAGTTGGTGTCCCCCTCTTACCTTACGGTGCCTGGGTTTCAACGTTGTTGGTCCGGGAAGCTCACAGCAAGGGTTACGAGGGAGTGGCTGCAACTCTGCTGAAGGTGAGAAAAAGAGCTTGGGTTGTCAAGGGACGAAGAATTGCTCAAAAGGTCATTGAAAGCTGTGTGATCTGCAAGAAAGCCAGAGCTCGGAGGTGTCAGCAGGTGATGGGTGATCTGCCTCAAGAGAGAACTAGACCAGCAGCTCCATTTGAGTTCACAGCAGTCGATCTGTTTGGGCCGTATCAGGTCAAGGACGATGTGAGGAAGAGAGTCACAATGAAGGTTTGGGGAGTCGTATTCTGCTGTATGGTCAGTAGAGCAATTCACACAGAGCTGGTCAACACCATGTCGACTGAAAGCTTTCTGATGGCTTATCAGAGGTTCACTGCGATTCGAGGGCATCCTAAGAAGATTTGGTCTGATCCAGGGACCAATTTTGTCAGTGCCAAACCTGTTCTGGAGGAGTTGTATCAGTTTCTGGACAGCCTGGACAGGTCGGTTGTGGAGGAGACTTCAGCTCAGAATGGAACCGACTGGCAGTGGAAAATCCAGCCAGCTGACTCACCTCATCGAAATGGCTCTGCGGAAGCAGCTGTTCGGATTGTGAAGAAGGCATTTCAGAGTCTCGGGAGAGAATCAGGGCTCAGTTACAGTGAGCTTCAGACGACCCTTCAGCTCGCCGCCAATATTTCCAATGAGCGTCCCATTGATGCCAGGGTGCAGAGCCACGAAGACACAGTGCAATGCATCACACCCAATACACTCCTGCTGGGCCGAGCATCATCAAGTGGTGACTGGAAAACATGTGATTTCACAAGTTACCCCTATAAGAGACTTCTGGAAATGCAACACCAGGTCAACAAATTCTGGAGGTCCTGGAGTCAACTTGCCGGTCCTAATCTCTTTGTGAGGAGTAAGTGGCACACCACACAGAGGAATGTTGCAGTCGGGGATGTTGTTTGGCTGTGCGACCAGAATGCATTGAGGGGCCACTTTAAGCTTGGAAGGGTCATCAGTGTTAACCGAGACTCCAGAGGCATTGTACGTGATGTGAATGTTAAAGTCGTGGCAAGCTCCTGCACCCCTGAGGTGAGACCTGCAACGTCAGCATCCAAGTGTCCTGCCTCCAGGCAGCCTGCATCCAAGCATCACATGTCTAGCATTCGGAGGGACCTTCAGTCCACAGTTCTGCACCGGGACGTCTGCCGGTTGGTGGTCCTGCTACCAGTGGAGGAGCAGGCAGGAAGCCCAGAAGGAAATTTCTGACCACTGGTTCACTGTGTGCAATCTTTCCAGCAGTTTCTGTGGGAAGATCGAGTGGGAGGTGTTGAGCTGAGCTGCAGGCCACACCCTCTCTGCCTGAGTGCTTCAGGTCTGGGTGTGACTCCCAGCCTGAGAGGAGTTGATTGTGTGCACCAGGTGAAGGTGATTGAGTGATCAGAGGTGAGGGAAGGCACTCTGAGGATGGTGAGCAGAGAGTGAGGATGTGTGGAGTCATGGAAATGGACATGGACGTGGAAAAGTGACGCAGGACTAAAAGCTTGTTTCTAACAAGGAAGAAGGAGCCGGTGAGCTTTCGTTTGTGTGGATTTTTAGTGTTCTGTGGACAATGCAGTTAAATTTATATTAAGTGTGTGTATTTAAAAGTAGTACATCGTGGTATCAAATTCAGGTTAAAATGTCTATTAAAAAGTCATGTTAAAATGTAATGTATTTTAAAAGACTTTAAAATGTTAAGAAGTTAAAGGTATGGATTGTGTGTGTGTGTGTTTATAGGAGGTTAAAGCTGTTAAGGTTAAAGGTTAAAATCATTACTGAGAGCGATAAATATGTCTTTATTTCATTTTGGTTGCTTTAAATATGGGTTTTCTACATATATTTTAGATTAGTTTCTAGTAGTTTAGGACTGATTAAGTTAATATTAGTTATTTGATCTTTTGTTATGTTGATTTATTCTTTTTCTTGATCTATTTGTGTTTGTGTTTAAGGTTTTTCACCTGCTTTGGCCATGACAACTTTTCAAAATAAAAGAAAGAAAAGAAAGAACTGATTCCTGGTCATTGAGTGAAGTCCAGTTAGAATCTTCTGAAGCAAGCTGCCCTTTCAAGTGGGGTAAACTTGACAAATAGGTTGCTTTGAAGCAAATAGATTTGACTCAATTTGTCCTCTGGATGATCAATATCATCTGATGAACATATACAGCAACTTGACTTTTCATCTTTACTTTTAATTTTAGTATAATATTTGGGTAGAATATCGCAATATTGTGCTGATATCGCATCGCTACCCAAGTATCACGATACATATCGTATTGCGAGGTCCTTGCCAATACTTATCTCTAATGTGCTGTGTGAATATTTATATGTTCTACCAGCGGCCAAGAACCAAAATAGAGCCCACGCGTATCTCTAGTGGAGAAACGCTTCTGGGTGCTGCAAGATGCTGCAGGGTTGCTACCAGGGCTTGACACTGACACCGGCCAACCGGCCAAATGCTGGTAAAATTTGGCTGTGGCTAGTAACAATTTCTGTCTCACAAGCAACTTTGGCTGGTGACTTATTTTTTGATATGACAAATCACAATAGTTGTACCAATTGTTTGTATTTAAAATGTAAATGCAAGAATATAGCGAAGAAGAAAAAAACTGACAGCAATACTGTGGCTAGCATAAAGACTAAATGGCTAATGACTGAGGAAAAACACTAGCCACAGTGGCTGGTGAGCAAAAAAAGTTAGCGTCAAGCCCTGGTTGCTACCACTGTCGTTGACTTAAATGGCGGCGATTAAAAGCAGCTGGCGTGGCGCTTCTGTTCCTATTCGGTTCTGCATCCTGTGGGACTTGAGCCTAAGGATCTGAGGACGAAGCTTAACTTAGCTTAGTGATGCTAACAGCAGCGATCATTTCATGTAGCCAACAAAACACCATTTAAGATGGCAGGTCTGCTGTGACTGATGGGATGATTGACTGCAGGTCTCAGCGCAATTCTGCTTGGAGGAGTCCTGAAATGATACTCTATGAGCGGCTCGGCTGCTTCAGCCGGCCAGTGGGTCACAGCAGGCAGAGCACCAGTCTCCGCTAGGCAGAGCACCAGCCTCCGCTAGGCTGAGCACCAGCCTTCGCTAGGCTGAGGAGCCGCTTCCCGTTTATTTATCCTCTGTTGTCAGGTCATGTGATGACATGTACCTCTCACACCAGAGTGCAGTTCTGTAATGGAATCACATTTTATTTCTTCTTTATACTTACTTATTTAAAAAACAAGGGGGGGAGTGGGGTGCACTGTTCAGCTACACCACCCACCTTCTACATCAGAAGTTAGAAATTTCAGAAACCGTTGAATTGGGTTAAAAAATGAATAACGCTTCTGAGTACAAGATGAGTTACCATCATTTATCCAAATCTAATGCAGTTTCACTTCTCCACAGCTGGTGGAGGAGGACTGGGTGGAGGATCACCTGTTTCCATCTTCCTCTGTCACACCAGCCAAGTGCATATCCTCTTTCACGCCATCCAGAAATCTCCTCCTTGGTCTTTGCCTTCTCTCCTGCCTGGCAGGTCCATCTCCAGCATTGTTCCCTCTTTATTTCTCAGTCTATCTCAGTCTAGCCTCTCTTAATTTTATCTCCACGTCGTCTGGCTCTTTCCGTTACTCTGATGTGCATGTCTTCACCCATCCATCTCAATTTTGATATATATCTTCTTATAATAAAAGCCTTCTTAACTTCCTTCTCCTCATACAACCTCCATCCTGTCTCTGGAGCTTAGAAACAGGTTGCATCACACTTAAAGCCAATAACTGAATTTGAGCGGCGTGTTTGAATTCTCCAACGAGCCCCAGTCGCTCCAATAATCCAGTGATTTACCAACAGACGTGTGTGGTGCCGAAAGATCAATGGAAGTTCTCGGTCACCCCCAGAACTTTCAAGCAATTGCAACCATTGATCTTATTGCACAGAAAATGTGATGATTCTTTTGGTTTGAAACCACATAAATGGCAGATAACAAAGCAGATGGCCATTTTTGCAAACACGCTGCCAGCATCGGATAACAGACGACTCTCAGAAAAGCGTTCGTTTGGACACTTCGGCTTCGCCAGAACGCTTTGCAGCCTTCAAGTGAACAAATTCAGGGTGGGATGACACATGCTACAGAGCCGCAGCCTCACATGAGCTGATCGTGAGGCTCATGTTGAGAAAACTGCACACGACAGTTTTCACGTGCTGCCACGCCGTACATTCATCTTTTTTTTTTCCAGTGTGAGAAGGATGCAGCTCGTAACTTATAAGGTCATGGCAAACGAAAGGACCAACCACAGTATCACGGACAGACCAGATAAAGAACTCGCCTGTCGGTGCGCTGCTTTGAGCTGCACTTTGCAGGTAATTACTGAACGAGTTGAATTATCAAGGACCACAGCGTCAAAATGCTGTCGCTGCCCAACATGAGTCACGCAAACCTACCTCATCTCTCTGCAGATTCTCAGTGCATTTTCTCAACTTCGTCAGAATGAAGCTGCGAAAATGAACGAATAAAGCCAAGTGTTAATTTGGCTTCTGCGCGAATATTTAAATACTTGCAGCGAACTTGTGTTCACAGCGTGTTTTTTTACCAGATGGAGACGAGATGACGGACATGCTCCGACAGTATATGATCTGCAAGATGAATCATCTGCAGTAATATGAGTACAAATGGGTCGGATTGCTAATGCTGGCCACCATGCGCTGCTAAAAGCACCCTGAATGGACAAATGAGTTTAACAATTGCTCCCCAGAGCAGTACAACTCTGTTGAATCGCATTTTCTCTTTCACAGCAAGAATGGCCCTGTGTGTGTGTGATGTTTATGCAAGGCAGAGATGGCAGCAGAATGTACCATGGGTAGATGCTGGAGAGAGAAGTGTGATGTTCTGGGCATGTGCTGCTGGGAAACGTTGGACACAATTCACGAGGATGCAAGATTGACACATAGCAGCTAATGCGCCCATACACATGCCCACTGACGTGTCTTACTGATGACTGTGCTCCCTGGTGGCAGAATAATTAATCATGCCATACTGCAAATCATAATGATAATATTAATTAGGGCTGGGCAACGAATTACATTTTTAATCGCGATTAATCGCATGATTTCGCTGATTAATCACGATTAATCGCATTCTATACGGAAAATCAAATAATGAATTTAAAAGTAGTGTAAAGGTCACTTTTATTTAAATGTTCTGCTGCCATATGAACTAAAGTGCCATAAAATTTGTTGTTCAAACACTTTTAACATCAGCACTTGTCAGTAACACATATTTAGTGTAAATCTCATCTTAAAAATGTCAAACAAAATAAAGCTTATTGCCACTGCCAGGGCATTAATGTCATCCTGTTTTTTTTTTTTTTTTTTTTAAAGTCTACAAACAAAATCCTGAGCCACAATTAGAACATTAAAACAGGTCATTTCTGAGGTAACAGCAGAAACTTTTGATGGGGAGTTCAACTTGTCAGTCGTTACAAATAACCTTGTTTCTGTTAAATCCTCTGTCTGGGAGAATTTTAAAATGAAAATGTCCATGTTAAAGTTTAGTCACTTTACCAATCCGTGTATCAATCAAAAATTAAAAAAACTGAAAAGTGACATTTTTATTACGTTTTTCATTTTTTAATCTAACACCAAAAAATGAAAAAATACCTGGTTTTTTTTATATTTTATTTTTAGACTTGGATAAAAAATACAAAATGAAAAAACGGGCCGCAGGACTGAATTTGTTTTATAATTTGTCATTACACATCTGTGCCACTAGATGGAGCCGCACTGAAGTAACCAGCTAGAGAACAGCAGGACATGGAGCAGATCTGATGGAACATGGAGGAATGACGACAAAGTTTTGTTGCAGTCCAGAATTTTGTTTCCAGACAGAATTGTTAATATTGTTACCTGAGTTGCTACCTGAACTGTAAAGTTCACAGATTTTTACCGTTAAACTCCTGAACTGCTACCCGCGGCAACCACCGCCACTGGATCCGGGCTGCAGCGTCACAGAGCCGGGACGGGAGCTCCCAACGTAGCAGCGGCGGCATGCTGCCTCTGTCCAGCAGTCTACACGCTGGATGGGTCAGCTGACCTGGCAGGGGCTGTCTGGTGACCTGGTGGGGCCCAGCACCGCCGGGGGAGACGACAACGGCCTGGTCCGGTCCGCATGATGAACCGGGCTCTGGGACGGTCGGCTCCATCGCTCGCCGGACTGAATGGAGCTCGGTCTTCCCAGAGGAGACGGTTTGGTTCATCGGTGTTTCCTCCTCTGACCTGGAGATATCTCACTTGTCATCATTATGGAGATATACTGGTTCTAACGGCTGTTAACTGTTTTAACGGCTGCTAACGGCTGTTAACTGGAGTTAGCACTCGGACCACGGGACCGGGCATGAAAAGGAGTGCTGGACGCCGGCAGCTCTCCTAGTACACCAGACTGGTGTACTGAAACTTGAATTTCCCCCTTGGGGGATTAATAAAGTATTTTTGAATTTGATTTTTTGAATTTGACAGACAGAATGCTTTTTGCAGATTTCTGCAGAGAATGTGCTCCTGCTGGCTTCATCAAGCTGTGATCCTCACAGTGCACTATATATTTTTATTTATTTACATGCACGCATGGTGTCTCGAGACCGTGGTTGTCAGTCAGAAAAAGGTGGAATAACCTCTTTGGGTCTTTGGGTTTGGTGTAAAGGTGAAGAGAGATTTGAGCCAAAAGGCAACGCTCTCTGTTTACTGGTCAATTTACTCTCCAGCCCTCATCTGTGGTCATGAACTGTGGATAGTGGCAGAAAAGATGAGACTGTGGATACAAGCAGCTGAAATGAAGGACGGAGTCGCTGCTCCTCCACATCCTCAAGAGCCAGCTGAGCTGGTTCAGGCATCTCGTTAGGACGTCTCCTGGGTGTCTCCTCAGAGAGGACACGCTGGATGGATTAGACCTCGCCGATTCCCCAGAGGAGCTCAAGGAGGTGGGTGGATCTATGTACGGTCTTTTAAACTTCGTTAGTATACATTAGCGTTTTGAATTTCCTGCTCAAATGTTGCAGTGGTAGCTTTGACCCTATTGTAATGTTGCCATTCACTTAAAAAAAAAAAAAAAAAAAAACTTAAAAGTTATTCTGGCATCGAGGGTACCAGGTAATGAACTGTCTCTGTGCTTATTTGTGTCCTTCAGAAAAACTAAAGGGCTGAACACAGTCTAACGTGTGCAGGAGAAGCTGGCTGGCCTTGCTGCATTCATTTCAAAATTCTTTCTACACTCTCCAGTGGGGACAACTGAGAGCTCCAAGCAGGCTTCCTCAGCCGTATCTGAGCATCTTAGTAGTCTGCACAGGATGTGGCTGTGCATTGTTTTGTTGGAAGAATTTATAGATGTCTCCGGAAAAACTTTGTGGGCGTCCCTGGGAAATGTCCCTGTTATTTACTGAAGTGCAAATTATCTTTCCCGGGAGCAGTAATACGTGCCATCACAGACTCTGGCTTTTGAATTTGTTGTTGATAACAGTGTGGATGATTGTTTTTTCCTCTTACACAGCGCCTGTTTCTTTCAAAAAAGATGTGGAAAAACAAAGCTTTCTGACCACAATACATGTTTCCTTTGCGTGATGGTCGATCCCAGGCATAGACTGCATAAAAAGAACTGGACAAATCCTCTGTTACATCATCCATATGTTTCTAAAGAGTATATCAGGGTTCTGGATGATGCTATATTTGAAGGTATTAACTCCTTCCAATACATTCCTACAACTAGAAAAGCACTCGGAGAGCACAGACCTCCACCAAGTGCAACAATTCTAACGTGATAAAATCCGCGATAAAATCCGCCTTCTGGATCAGATCCGAATCAGCCTTTGAAATTTGATAGAGGTTCCCATTGTCAATTCCTGAGTCAAATTTCATGAGTTTTGGCAATAATTAACCGAGATATTAAGAAACAACCGCAATGTTATCGAAAATTTGAAAGTGATCCAGAATCCAGGATTTCTTCCGGATCACAGCCAAAATGAAATCACTTCTTCCTTTTCACATTTCTGACAACTCCTGAAAATTTCATCAAAATCCATCCATTATTTTTTGAGTTACCCTGTACACAGACAAACAAACAGATAAATGCCAGCAAAAACATAACCTCCTTGACGGAGGTAATAATGGGCAGGTTGGTGGAACAAACAAGCCTGGCAACAGAAATGTGGAGCATGCCTATCTGACCTCAACACACCTGTCACCACGACTAAGGTGTTCTAGCTCAACTCTTGCAGGAACTATGATGCTCATTAGTCTTACCTTGCATTTATACTAGGGATTCACATTTTGGATTTTTTTTATGACCGTTAACCGACAACCTTTAACGATTAATAACCGTTGAGCAATAAGTCTGGGAAGGGTTGGCTGCCGCGATGTTGCGCGCGTTGTCGTGGACGCATGCAGACACTTCCCCGTGTATACTCTCGCAGCAATGTGTCGCCGTCAGCTTGTCGTAAAGATGCCGCTGTCATTTTTGATTTATAGTCGCGCGGTCTCCGCTATGTTATTCTACGCCACAACGCAAGAGCGACAATCACGAAGTAGCTTAACTTACTAAACCTATTACTTGCGTTTTTCCACTTCCTCACCGTCTTGGCTGTATCCAGACCCACATTCATCTCTATCTCCCTCCATGAATTACTAGAATATGTGCTGTCTTTGTAGTGTGGAGAACAAGAATCGTACAGATGTGGGTACTTCCTCATTCGATGACGCGCTCTTTTCTATGCGGATGTAGAATTGACCGATCAGAGGCCTGTTGCACCTGTAGACACACCCCCATGAGTTGATTGAATTACGTACCTTAAAAACAAAATTGACCGTTTAATCAGTTAGAGTTACTGTTATCTGTTAACGGTTAAACAGTTAACCATGTGCATCCCTATTTTATACCACTAAATCTTCCCATCTATCCTCATCCAGATGTCGCTACCAAGACAAAATCTGGTTCTGCTGGAGTTGAAACGATGGACGTTAGCTGATTTGCAAAGGTCCAGGCCAACCCTGAGAGTGGCCTGAATGTAGCAGCCAGATGTTCCAGATGTGCCAGGGCTAGCAGCCATTATACCAGGACACTCACCTTATCTTTTGATTGTCCATTCCTGCGCCGTTGGATCTTAATGCTTTATTTATTAAACTGTATTTTAGTAAAGGTGGTCAACAACCAGGCATCATGCTGTATAAATAAGAACAAAATAATTAAAACATTAAGGTGTTCTGGAGACCAAGAAAACAAAAACAACCAGATTAAGGAATATTGAATTTATTAACGAACAACTTGCTTCAATTAATGCTGATTTTACCTTCTTTTCTCATTACTATCCATGGAAAAATTAAAACAAATGCTTATTATGGATGCCAGCAGAATACATTTCATTAAATGTATCCATGAAACAAAAAAAAGTAAACGTATGTATTTTATAGCTGTAAAATCTGGGACGTTTATGTGCACAGTTGAATTGTGTGACTGTGATGTAGAGCACATGTAAACACGAGTCTCCTGCAGGGAAATATCAGCTTCAGCGTATTATTTATCTTCACCCTTGGGTTTTGAGTTCAGCTAACACTGATTAATTGTGCGAATGATCAAGGCCGTATGTTGCCTTGTTGAGCTGCACTGTGATGTTGCACGTGTTGCCATGTTGACTTGTTCGGCTTATGGATCAAAAATGCTTTTTTCTCTAAGGTGACTGAAGCATGTGAGACGTTGTTATCAAAATCTAGTGTCATCAAATATTTCCTCTACAATTAGTTTAGATCAGCTTCACTCATATTTTTCTTGTCTTTCAGTTGACCTTATTGAAGGCAGATAGTAGTTTGCTATGTGAGGAAATGTGTTCGACTGTGGGGAGACGGATGCAAAATTCACATCAGGTTGCAGAAAATTCCCCTTTATTTTACTTTCTCTTGAAATATAAGGTGTGTCTCCACTAGTGGGGGCACCTGGGTAAAACTAGGGGGCGGGGCCAACCCCCTCCTCTGTCCTTTTAGCCATCGTGTCTCCGGGTACGGTGCCTGTTGCACGTAGACTCCTACTCCAAACCACATGGTGGCGGTAGCACGCCACTTTTGCCAAAAATAGGAGATGACGTCAGCAAAAACAAAGAAGAAAAACGAACGAAAATGGCACGAAAAGTGTTGGAGGACTCGTACAGACGGCAAACACAAGTGCGTAATGCGTAATGGTGCTGTTGAATTAGAAAAAATAACTTTTCTATCCTCAGCAGACAGGTGGCTGAGCGACATCATCACCTGCCCACAGTATAGCCAATCAGTTCAGTCAACACTACTGCCCCATCGACTCGACTGGCGATGGGGCCTCGACTGGCCTGGACGCTGATCAGTCCACATGGGGATTGGTGGAAAAGCTGAATGCAGTTTTGACTGACAGCTTAAACTTTATATACTGTCATGTCTCATGCACGATTTCAGTCCATCGCAGATTTTGCATGCGAAGTTGAATGACAAGCAGCGACCATTTGTTGGCATTTCTACAGTGAAATACATCATTTCTTACACTGTAAATAAATCACACTCATTGTAGGGAAGGGAAGGGCAGAATTTACATATAAATAAATGAACTCGTTTTTATGATGTACTCCAACTATGAGCTTCCCCTGTTTGAAAGACCAGAAATCTCCACTGATGTGAAGGTGAAAGAAACATTTCTGTATCCACTGATCGCCTATGAGAAGGGAAAGGAAGAGCTGGCTGGGATCATTGTTTCCACTTTATACTTTCTGGACATTATAGTATGTCCTCTTCAATTGTGGACTCATCTTCAAAAGAAAAACTTCCGGAAATCCAATGATCCGTTACCTAAATTGTGCCTAACAAATCAAGACAACAGTCTTTTGAAAACGGAGTTTGGAAATGGTTCTTTGATGAAATCAAATCAGACTTTTTAATGTCTGGATTAAGGGGATCAGGCAGTAACTTCTAACAAATTTAAGATGTTCTGAAACGTAGTCAAATTATCACTGAGTAGCAGATAGAAATCATAATTATGTGCTCATCACAGTTTGAGTTCTTCTGCAGGCCAAAGAACAAAAAGCACTTGCATGACTTAATCTAATTTGAGAACATTCACAGTCTCCCCAGTCGGCGGACTGAGTCAGTGGAAGATGATGATGGCGTGATGGCAGACTTTATTTGGACCAATTTAAACTGAGGAGAAAATATATTTATGGAGGTCATGAGAGTTATTCTGAAATAGGAAAAGGGTTGTCAGAATTTAATAATTTCACCACAGAAGGAATGAGAGTGATTTTAGTCTTCTGTCTCATTTTAATGATTTAATAGGTTTTCTCTGGGGCTTCCTCCCTGTAGTAACATACATCTCAAACTGCATTGCTAAACTTAAATTTCTCTGTCCAGATCAATGTTGAAATATGTGACATTCAATTGGATTCATAGCAGTTAAAAAAAGAAAAAAATACGCTACTGAAATGCCACAATTTCCATTACCTACGTAAACGTGTACAAATGTTGCTATTTGAGTTTTTTTTTTTTTTATTTTAATACGAACTACTGCTGAGTAATTGATGAACATGTGGTACCTAATTCAAATGAGCTTGTTTTTGGGTTTGGAACAGCAACAAAATTGCTTTTACTTGTCTCCAAATAAAAAAATAATAAAATTAAAAATGTTGACACAAGATGCATTTGATTGGAATCATTTTTACATATTGATAAATACAAAAATGTTCTGAGATGTGTCCCAGCCAATTATTCTTTCTTCATGTTTCCGTAGTGATTACGTGCCTAGTCTCTTACTTGCATGTGCACAGCCAGTTTTGTATGCGTGCAGGTAGAGCTAAGCTGCCATTAGTTCCCAGTGGCAATGCCGGCAGGTTGCATTGGCATCGTGAACAACTTCAGTGGCGGAGAGCGTGCCAAAAGCTGTTATAGGTCAAGAGAAAATAAAACACTAAGAAATAAAATATTTAATGTTGGTAGTTAATACTGGTGGTGACGAGTTTGCTCATTGGTGGAGCTGATGGGACTAAAGAGGGAGGCCGGTGTGGCTGAATGTCTTTTTGACCAGAAGTTGTCGCTTTACTTTCACAGGTGGTTTGATGCCTTGTCCCTCAGACAAATATGAAGAAAACCCTGTTCATCCCTCGCTTGTCTGTCCATGTTAGGTGCTAACATAGGGCCTGATCTTCCACCAGCTGCTATTTAGGGATAGCGGGTAGCGGGAGGGGCGTTCCCCCGCAAAAAACTCAATCTTCCACCTTGCTAAACCCGCTATCCCACCTGCGCTACCTGCTATATTATGCATAGGAGTGGTTAGGGCATTCTACCTGTTAAACCAATTAGTGCGTCAGTAGCCATTGCCTTTAAGGGCAGGTTGCGCTACCCGCAAACCGCTATGGAGCATCTTTTCATCCAGATCAGAGCATGGGACTCTGTTGTAGAGCTTCCTCCTCTTCCTTCCTCCTCCACCTCTGCACTGATATATACATATGAATATTTTTACACAGACAATTCCTATAAGCTACCTGAAAGTCCCAGATAGTTGGTGCCCTCCCAGTAAACACGCTCTGGTCGTCTATGGTTTAGCTGGTGAGCAAGCCGTTTAAGATGATCTCTGCCAATTTCTCAGGGGTCTAACTGAGGCCAAATCACACTTTTTATACAAGAGTTAATTCCAGAGGTAGAGCTGTTTGTGCAGGTCCACATGTGACCAGGTGGACGCACATTGATGCCATTTGGACGCGCTCTTGTACATGCCAACATGCAGGTAGCGGGTGGTCCGACCACCCGCTACCCGCAACCCTAAACCCGCAATCTCAAGATACGGAGTTTGCGGAAAGGGCAAACGACATGCCCATTGCCACGCCTACAAAGTGAGTAAGGGAGTCGGGATGATGGGTAGCGGCTTTAGGGAGGGGAAGATTGTATTAGCGGTTAGCGGAGGTTCTTATACCTGCAATTTGCAGCTACTGTAATGGGTAAGGGAAAGTGTACAATCGGGGCCATAGGCTAAACTGCATCAGACCCACAGCGTGATGTGTGCTTTCATGTACAGCACTGCTGCCTCACAGCGAGAAGGTTTCTGGTTCAAATCCCAGCAGAGGCTTTTCTGGGTGGACTTTGCATGTGTGGAGGTTGGAAGGAAGAGGATGAGCATTTTGGTTGTGTACAAATTCATCTTGTTCTTGAGAATTTTTGCAGGTATTACCAACTCAAACCTTTTAAATCAAACCAAAGAAATGTTTCCATGTTTAATATGCTGAATTTGAAAAGTCTTAGATTAAAAAAAAAAAAGAAACTGCTGAAGCACATCCAGATGACACTCACAGTCAAGGTTTCTTTTTAGAGACAGGATATTAAATTTCAGTTTGACTGCTACGAAGCTTTAACTTCATCTGTTGAAATGCAATGAAAGAGGAAAAGATGTAGCTGTGGTATAATGTTTGAGATTGTGGCACGTATTGCTATAGATTGCTTTTGAATGCTTGAATGAATCAGCAGTTTTGGTTTTAACTCGCAAAAGACAAAAAGTGACAAAAAGCTGAACTTGGCCTTTGCAGTAAGACTTTAGGACCTACGCCCAAAGGAGCATTAACATCCTCTAATCTCTGTTACGAGAAGCAGTATTTCAGACCAATAATCTTGAGGGCTGATCAGGAAAAGACTCTCTTTAAAATTGCATCAGACTTTATGAAGAAACGTTCAGGTACTTGGAAATATGTTCGTCAAAGCACAGTTCAAATAAGAAACCCTAGTAACTAAACACTGCATTTATTAAAAAAAACTGAATTGGGCTTTGGAACACAATTTTTTTTCTTCAATTAAATTCAATAAATTTTATGTAAGACCAAACCACAACAAAAGTCATTTTAAAAGGCACTTCACAGAGAAAGTAAACAAGTTCAATGCAAGTCCTGCCAAATAAAATTTTGTTCAGTCCAATTATCATCCAGTTATATTTCAGTTAAGTCCAGGTCATCATGATTGCATTCATATAACGCCAATTCATGAGAAGCAGCCTAACTAAGGAACATCGCATCAAATCATCACTTTAAATGAATCCCCTGTCCCGAGCATCTCTGTTAACAAGAGAGTTTCTCTTTTCCACTGTGGCTGAAGGATCCAGGAACATCTGCCTTGACCAGCTGAAGAGTGAAAGGATAAAATAGAGATGCAGTTCAGAAGTTATGGACTGATGTCAATGGCAAATATGAACATGAAGGGTATCAATGATGAGAAAAAAGTTGAGGCCTATCGCAGCAGAGCTAAAGGGATAGCTCGGGGTTACCTGATCTAGCTGCTGTCCACCATCGAGGAGCCTGATAGACGAAGACCCATTTGATGGCCAATGCAACACCTTGGAGTTCATTGGGAATCCCACTTTAAATGTCATTGAACAACTAAATGACTTTATTAGCTGTGATTAACTGTGGCGACAGCTAAAGGTAACAGCCTACCATGATTAGCCGTTATCACCAAGATACATAACAACTGAGCTCTATGACCAAGTAGATATTCTTTATGAGTAGTAAGCAAAAGCTTAAGTAAATGAATGTTTGACTTTTTTTTTAAATGTAGCATTTTTGAGCATTTTGAAGCATTCTTATTCAGAAAAAAGACTATAGTTCAACTTAAAGTATATATCAGCTAGTGACGGGCGAATGATACCGAGGCTGCTGAGCTTGTGTCGCTCTTCTGAAACTGGAGTGACTGGAAACACCATTGGAGCTTCATTCAAAACACCACTGTCACGTGACTGTCTACCACTTCAGATCAACAGGTGGCAGCACATGTCAAGTAAGTTCCTGCATCAGCCCCCCGGTGTAAAACACGAGGAAGTGTACTGTGATGTTTTATCTATTTGTAAAGAAACCAAACCAAGGGGAGAGAAAAAAAAATACTACAACTTCACAAACTCATCCAATGTTTCTGCCCAGAACAAATGAACTGAGGTGTGAAAGCACCCTCAGGGTGATAAGTTTAATCCTAGCTGATTAATTCAATAAATTAAGAGCTTTTTGAGAAAGAATAAATGTACTAATCACAAAATGCAAATTTGTTGTATGCGGCAATGGTTGAAGAGGAGGAGGGTCCTTAGAGCGTATGTGAAATCAGTTGTTGGTCAAGGGCACGTGACAGCCTTGAGGGTGGTAATATCAAGGTCTGTAAGCTTCAACTCAGCTCAGCCCAGTTTGAACACACTGTAATAGAATTTTCAAGTAAATGTAGTCTCCAAATTTCTGGTAAATGGTAACTCTCGCCTTGAACATTTCTACAAAGCTTGTAGCTCTTTATCTCAGAAGAAATGTGAGGAAGTCAAGGGGCAAGGAGAGCTTCAGGAGGAAGATGGAGGAACAGCTCAAGCAGAGCAAAGTCAGAGAAGTCTGGAGCAGTATGAATAAGATCTCTGGCTGCCTTGAGGACAATGGAGGGGCCACAACTTCTGCTGACCGGGGGTGGGCTAACGACTTGAATTTGTTTTTCAACAGATTCGACTCTGGGTCACTTAACACCCCCCACCCCCCCATCCTCCATCAAACCCCCTTCTCATGCTGCCCCCCACCCCTCCTGGTGCAGCACTATCGTTACCTGCACTCTCCTCAGACGACTCTGCTTCACCCCCATTTTCACATCTACCAACAACAAAGCCAGCCACACCCCCCCGCCAGCCCAGCCTCCACCTCAGAGCTGATCAGGTGAGGAGTCAGCTCAGAAGGACAAAGATCAGGAAGGCAGCGGGTCCGGATGGAATCAGCCCCAGACTGCTCAGGGATTGTGCAGACCAGCTCTGTCGGGTGGTCCTGCATATCTTCGACCTGAGTCTGAGTCTGAGGGGGGTTCCTGAACTGTGGAAGACTTCCTGTGTGGTTCCAGTGCCAAAAATCGCACACCCCAGGGAGCCCAACCACTTCAGACCTGTTGCCCTGACTTCACACCTGATGAAGGCCATGGAGAGGCTCATCCTGCAGCACCTCCGCCCACTGGTGAGCTCAGCACTGGACCCCCTGCAGTTTGCTTACCAGCTCGGAATTGGGGTGGATGACGCTGTTATCTACCTCCTACATCAATCCCTCTCTCACCTGGAGCAGGTGGGGAGCACTGTGAGAGTCATGTTCTTTGACTTCTCCAGTGCTTTCAACACCATTCAGCCTGCACTGCTGAGAGGGAAGCTGGAGGCAGCTGGAGTGGACCAGCAGCTGACTACATGGACCATTGACTACCTCACCAACAGACCACAGTACGTGAGGCTCCAGAACTGTGTGTCGGACGTGATAGTCTGCAGCACAGGGGCACCGCAGGGCACAGTACTCTCACCCTTCCTGTTCAGCCTGTACACTTCTGACTTCATGTACAACTCAGACCACTGCCATCTACAGAAGTTCTCGGATGATACGGCCATCATCGGATGCGTATCGGACGGGAATGACCGGGAATACAGGGGGGTCATCAGGGACTTTGTCAACTGGTGGGAGATCAATGCTCTACAGATCAACGCCAGTAAGACAAAGGAGATGGTGATAGACTTCAGGAGGAAGTCACCCCCTACCACACTGGTGAACATCCAGGGAAAGGACATTGAGACAGTGGACTCATACAAGTACCTGGGTGTTCATCTCAATAACAAACTGACTGGTCAACCAACACAGATGTCCTGTACAAGAGGGGCCAGAGTCGACTCCACCTACTGAGGAGACTGAGGTCCTTCGGAGTCTGCAGGACTCTGTTAAAAACTTTTTATGACTCTGTTGTGGCATCTGCCATCTTTTACGCAGTAGCCTGCTGGGGGGGCGGATGCTCCGACAGAGACAGGAACAGGATCGACAAATTAGTGCGGAGGTCAAGCTCCGTACTGGGTTGTCCCCTAGAGTCTGTGATTGTGGTGGGTGAGAGGAGGATGTTAGCGAAGCTGACATCCATCATGGACAACCCCCATCACCCTCTGCATGAGACCGTGGGGGGGCTGAGCAGCTCCTTCAGTCAGAGAGTGAAACACCCTCGCTGCAGGAAGGAGCGCTTTCGCAGGTCTTTTATACCAACTGCAGGTTAGACTCTACAACGCATCATGACGCTGAGAGTCACTCGGACAATTTTTCACACTCACAGTGCCCCCCCCCCACACACACACACACAGACTCACACACACACACACATACTTACTCCACATACACACACATCTACAGCTGACACACGCATATTATTATTATTTATTCATTTATCTGAATACCTCCACAACCATATGGGCCCATAACTGCATCTGTATGCTTGCTGCTGTAAATTGCTGCTGTACATAGTGTTGCTTACAAATTTTTTTCTACTGTATATATTTGTTCCTCTTCTGTTTATATATATATATATTGTTTATATATTGTTTATTTTTGTTTTTTCTGTAAATTGAGCTGTGGTAACGCACAAATTTCCCCATCGTGGGATCAATAAAGTTCTATCTTATCTTATTTTAAGTCACAAAAGAAACTCTTGAATAATAAACTGGGGGTGGTAAAACTTTATCTTGAATTGGGGGGCTTGGTGCAAGCACAGTTCTGGAACACACCAGGAGAAGTGTTATTGGGGTTTGAGCCATGGCAGCTGATGACCTGGGGAGAGTGATGGAGACCACAACATTGGGGAGAATTTTCTGAGTGAAGCTCCTGATCAGTACGATAAACTCTTCATCACAAAGCTTGGGTGTGAAATCAGTGATGGAAAATAAAAAGACAGCTGAAGTGAAGCAGGACATCAGCTTTTGGATGATCTCCCTGATATCTAGTTTTATTGCCATCAGCCACGGCTACCTGACCTGCATAATACTTGTATAACTGAGCAGAATAAGAACTCAGCTGCATGAGACTCTAGTCCTCAGGATACAGCTGTGTAGCATCCAGCTACATGCCCACAACCTTCTTGCTCAACCCCAACACATAGACCAACCTCAGTAGAGGTGATGGATCGAGAATGCAAGAAGAATCCTAGGAGGTCCAGCATTTCCCCTCACCTTGACCCACTAATGTTAAGTTAGGTCTATTTTTACCTCCGCCAAGGAGGTTATGTTTTTGCCTGCGTTTGTCTGTTTGTCTGTCTGTGTACAAGATAACTCAAAAAGTTATGGATGGATTTTGATGAAATTTTCAGGAGTTGTCAGAAGTGTGAAAAGGAAGAACTGATTTCATTTTGGGTGTGATCAGGAAGAAATCCTGGATTCTGGATCACTTTCAAATTTTCCATTACATTGCGGTCATTTGGGCCAAGAATTTTGTTTCTCAATATCTCCGTTAATTATTGCCCAAAACTCATGAAATTTGACTCAGGGATTGACAATGGGAACCTCTATCAAATTTCAAAGGCTGATCTGGATCTGATCCAGAAGGCAGATTTTATCGCAATCTGTAAATCGCTATATGGGGGAATTTGTTATGGTTTGAATGCGACCCCAAATGCACGACACAGAGAGAGTAGAGTTTGTACTGGTACGAGACCATGTTTATTGTAAAAATCCAACAGACTGAAAAAAGTCACTGAAGGAGAAGGCAGTCACCAGCACAGAAGTGCTGAGTCTGGGCAACCCAGAACTGGGGAAATACGGAAGTCCTTTCTTCAGCCCCAGGAGAGGAGTCACTGGAAAATAAAACTCACACAGTTCAGTGAGGCAATCCACCCTGTACGAATCTGCACAGGAACCCACACATAGTAAATCCAAACGATAGTATTCCGATGCAGGAGTAGTCACGATGACAGTAATCCAAACAGGAGTAATCCACAGGAAGTAAATCCACCAAGAAGCCAGCACGAAGAGAGTGAAGGTGAGTACTCAGGACGGGACACCAGGAACAACACACGGGGAGGGAAGGCAAGAACTCGCAAGGAGCTCTGGAGCGATCCGGCATATATCCCTCACTGGTAACGAGGCCTCAAGCAGCAGGTGCGTGATAAGGTGATGGAGATCAGTTGTGAGTGGGAGCGCGCCGCGCCTGCTCACGTCCCAGCGTGCAGCTCCCTGGCCGCGCGCTGGGACGTGCTGGGCGTGTCCCCCTGCTGCTTCAGCCGGTGGAGTCATGACAGAATTGTTGCACTTGGCGGAGGTCTGCGCTCTCCAAGTGCTTTTCGAGTTTCTTCTTTATTCTGGTTTTCTATTTTCATTTTCTCTCAGTCTGTGGTTATTGGGTAAATTCCAATTTAATACAATTCAACTCCACAGCCAGGCTGTACACACACTAGGGGTGCAACAGTACAGATGGCTCACGGTACGGTCCGTACCTCGGTTTTTGTGTCACGGTTTTGGTACAGTTTCGATGTGTTTTGGGCATAAAGTGACAATTCATTTCTCTAAAATGATTAACAGTGGTACATTTACTTACGAAATTAATTGGTTCTGGAAGTAGTCTCGTAACTTGAAAATTTCATAAGTAGAGACGCGTTTTCCATGTAAATGCCCTAATCCGTTTCAAGCCCCCCAAAATTTGAACATAATTTTTTTTATGAATTAAAAATAATACATGAAATGACATAAAAACCTGTAAGAAATACATGTTAGAACTATAAAAGCACTCGGAGGACGCAGATCTCCACCAAGCACAACAATTATCGAAAATTTAAAAAGTGATCCAGACATAAAAACGCATTGTCCCGTGCAGGTAGTACCGAACGGTCCGGTATTTTACCGACTACTACCCTAACCCCACCGTTGCATACCTAACACACACATATTTCTAAATGATTAAATCTTTGCTCACCTTGTGGAGGAATGCCACGGTATTGAGGAGGATAGTTACGTCGATGGCATCCTTACTTCTTTTCTTTAGCAGGCTGGAGAACCGGAACAGATCACAGGCTGAGTGGAGAAAACCCTAGAATCTGGGGGCTTCTTTCTGAAACCATGGGTCCGGTCAGACAACTGTTGAAGAAGCCCTGAAATGTCTGGGCTATCAAATTTAAGATCAGGAATCTTGTGGGGTCACCATTCACACAGCTGCAACCAGATTCCTTCATAAATCAAAGAATAACAATGCGCCTGATTGGTCGCTGACACTAACTGCATTATTGAACGACACAGTTGCATGAGACAGGACTAAAGATTTTCAATAAATGGAAAAAACATTTTGCTGTAACGTCAAGATGCGAAAAATACTGTCCAGTTTTCTCCTTAGTGTCTGCAATCACAAGCGCCCCAACTCAAACAAGACTCGTGAGTTTCCTCCAGAGGTGTAAATTGATAAGTGAGCTTGAAAGATTTTAAATTTAAGGTCGACATAAGCTACACAGACTGACGAGACATGACAGTTCATCCCCATCAATGAGCGACAAAAACCTGTTGCAAGGTTTTGAAATTTCATAAAGTAATAAGCAGAAACAACATGAAAAAAGCTATTAGCTTTAAATAACATCACAAGAGGCTCAAAAGCTCCAAAGGCTCGTCATACCCAAGGCCGTGCACTGAATGTGAAAAGTTATTAGTAAAAGCATCAGGACATACACCAACTGCTACAAATGTAGTCTGCGTTATGCAACAGTCAGAGCGTCAAGTATAAAATGAGCTTGGAAAGAGACCATGATAATTATTGCTGCAGATGGCCAGAGCTGCAAATTACAAGCTACAACGCCTACAAGCTATTTTCAATTTCGGTGTTTGACCAGTGTCTCGTAAAAGCACAGCACGACCACGGTCAAGCACGAGAGTGCACGGCGTCCGTGATGGACCAGTTTAACAGCAGGTTCCCCGTGGACAAACGCTGGGAACCCAAAAGGTCTAAGTGGAGGCGCGTAAAGGTTGTAGCATGAAAAAGTTAAAGGGAAGAGACCTCTACTACTTGATGTGACTTTTCTTGAGGATGAAAACCTTCAGCTGAAGGTTAAACCAAAGTGCAGGGCAGCAGGGTTTGAGAGGTCGCACGGCTTTCTTCCAAGGCTGCGTTAAAAATCCAAACCTCAGCAACGCAAGTGGTCCAGTGTCCTCTAACTCTCACAGTGCTGTGTTTAAATTAACTGGGAAAAGTGTGGAGGAGAGTGCAGGGAGAACGGTCTGTGTCCCTGCAGTGAGTAGAGTAGGAGGACTCCAAGCAGCAGTTTCTGCCAGGCTCAGGATTACTGCCTCCACCACATAACCACAGTAATTCACAGCTCAGAAAGCTCTCTATTAAATTAAAAAACACTGTCGGTGTCATTAACAGACAGATAGTTTTGAGCATCCCCTCCATATATACAATTTTTTTTATTTATTAATTTTGTTGAGCAGATGCTCTTCAGATTCCGTTTTATGGCTCAACTCGTCCTTGTTTCAGTGTCTGTTCAATTCAATGTTTTTCAAAAATGGCTCACAGCCGGCAGTGCATCAAAAAGATGGACAGAAGAGACTGAGAAATATACAAACTGACTGAAAAGCAGTCAAACCTTGACTGATGGATTATCTTGTATGCTGCGTGGTTGACCCTGAATCTGAAATGATAATAATAATAAATTAGAATTATAATGTGTGAATCATATGCTGGTTATATTTTTCATGCTGAACGTTTGAGGGAAGACATGATGTTGTGATTATATTTCATAGCATGAATGTGACTTATGGAAAGCGACCATAATGTTTTGTTCAAACATACACTGGCGAGGCAGCGTTGCATCCTTGTGGGATCGTTGCGCCTGCACGTCTGGAGAGCGGAGGCGGAATAAGAAGTGGGTCTCCAGTGCGTTTTTATATCTCCGTCTCTGTGTGAAGGTGGCTGTTTGGCACCGTTGAGTCTGTGTGGCGGTACCGACTCTCTCAACGATACTGGGGGTCGCAATCAGAAATAGGATCGTTCTTGAAGGGGTCGTGACTTCAACGGGTAGAGTTATTGAAATCAAGTCTTTATGTGGCTCCGTGTGACATCATTCGCTCAGTTGTCACAAGGCTACAAACACGCTGCAGCTCCAACTTTTCAAGCGTTTGTCAGCTGCCTCACTAGAGGAAAATAAAACACTGATTTTATTCTGTGCAGATGTGAGTCATGTATTTGGTAACGTGGTAACTTTCACCTCCAGGTGCAAGCACATGGAAGTCTGCAGCAACCAGCTACCTGGGATTTCACGGTACTTCTGCAACCGTAGCCGTCTGAGATGTTATGGAAGGCATTCTGCCTCATTTCACAACCTGTAAATCTGATTAGTTGGCCCTCGATGACTCTAACATCCCACATTGTGAAAGGTACGCAGGAAAGCACCTCTCGGGATCCACTGTGGTTTCAGTCCAGTTTTGTCACTTCTGAAAGCGCCATGATCAGTCCTGTTACTGTCAGGTTTGCCAGTGACAGACTGGCGACTAAGAACAGAAAACCATTTGACCGCTTTATTACCTATATCCTAATAATTTCCTCATTTTTAATTCAAATAACACAAAGGGTACAATTTTGTACAAGATGTCTGAGCCAGAAGGCGAGGCTCTCCATTTACTGGCCAATCTATGTTTCCAACGTCACCCACGGTCAACCGTCATACGTCATGACCAGATGGAATATGTAGTAAATACAACTTGTTGTATAACTGACATTATAGATGGGATGAGACGTTCAGGCATCTGCTAGGGACCCGATGTTTCGGGCGTGCCCAACCGGGAGTTGGCCTGGAGGCATCTCCAGGACACACTGGAGAGATCACATGCCTGGGAGCAACTTGGTGTCCTCCGAGAAGAGCTGGAGGTGGCAGGGGTGAAGAAAGGTCCGGGCCACCATGGCTGAATTCCAGTTCCCCCCTTAACCCTCAATCTCAACCCTCAATCTCAAAAAACACGCGCTCCCGTGAAGTGAAAGTGTCCCGATTCTCAGAACGTCAAGTTGAGGGACAAGTTTGAGGGCTGTACAGGAAACCCTCACACTTTGCGGTTAATGGGGGCTGTGACCCCCCCCGCGAATGGTGAAAAACTGCGATGTGGATAATCCCCTCAACTTATCGAGAAATTCCACTTTTTTAAAAAAAAAAACAGTTTGATTCTACCTCGTTCCGTTCCTCTGTAATCAGCAGTAAAATGCGCTGCACCATCTTTCCCTTGGGGGGGCGGCGGCTTTATAGAGAGTGGCGATGCTGCCATCTGGAGGATCAGAAAACTAACTACGATTTTCAAAACTCTGATATTTATTTTGATGCTCTGCCTAGCAACCCCAGTGACACATATAAGACCCAACTGACGTCTATAGACGTCAGTGGCAGTGAATGAGTTAACTTTAAAACGGCACTAAATCACTGAAATAAGCAGTGATATTCGGAATTGACGAATGGAAACACCAAGTGTATCAGCGTTAAACTCGGCTTTGTCTCGGGAGAGCAAGAGATGGGAGATGCAGGGACGTGTGTCAGCCAATCAGCGTACAGAAGACCGAAGGCACCCGTCGATTGGCAGCCCGTCGTAGGAGCCAATCACAGGCCTCGATTTTCGTTCATGGGGGATCCCCTGTCGGCTCTTGTTGCTTCCTGAGACTCATTCTTGATGCGATGTGTTTTGCTTCGTTTGGATTTTTTTTTCAGGGTTTTTTTTTTTTCGATTTTTAAAATTTTTTTCGAAATTTTTTTTTTTCATTTAATATTTTTCAAACCTCCGCGATGTACTGAGACCGCGATTGCTGAGACTGCGAACACTGAGGGTTTACTGTATTGCCCTCAATATTGAGATTCTCCGGTACCACCCTCAGGAGTAAGGGCTACCCAGAAGGCAAGACATCTTCGAAAAGGATGGCGACTAAAGAAGCAAGCTACAAATGTAAGTATTTTCATAGTTCATAAAGATATAGATAAAAAATTAAAATTTAAATGCATCTTCTTCTTTTTGACAGACTGGACGTAGCGTTGGCGTAAGGCCGGCCCCCCACAGTTTGAAAACGTAACTGCACTTCTAAGTCATAAAAAAGCCCTTACAGTTACTTTCGCGGGCCGAGATTGAGGGTTGGGGCGAGGGTTGAGATTGACCTTTAAGAGAAGAATTGGAATTCACCCCACGACTCAAACCCAGACAAGCAAAGGTTAATGGATGAATGAATGAACAGACTTTCTTTTTTGAAAAATGCATGAATTATTTTCATTTGCAGTGCAAAACTGTGATTTCCTTTTGACATTAATACAGCATTATTTTACTCAGTTCACACCTGTTAAAGCAGCAAAATATCAGTTTTAATTTATCTTGAGGGTAGATTTGACTACTTTTAAGAAGAAAGAAACAAGGCAAAATTACTGTGGACTCTTATCCCAGTCGTCTCTTTCACTTTACAGCACCGAGTCAGACATCCACCACCAGCGTTGCAGTCGAGTCATCAAACTTCCAGTCTGAGTTCAGTCTCAAATCCAAGCAATTAAAGAAAATTCTGAAATCTGAGTCCAATCCACCTTTCAGTTCTTACAACGCATCCATAGTCTTTAAACCAGGGGCGTCCAGATCCAGTCCTCCAGGGCCGCTGTCCTGCATCCCTCAGATGTTTCCCTCCTTCAGCGCAACTGATTCAAATTAATGAGTCATTAACGTTCTTGTGCTCACCTGGATGACAAGCTGGTGGTTTGGTTTGTGCATATTTTTATGCAGTAAAAGCACTGTAGATTGGTGAAATCAGATCAAAGCCAAAAATCCCTAAGATAAAGTTTACTAAGATAAATTTCACGATATTGAAATCTTTTGTTATTATACTTAAAAAAAACATTTTTGACTTTTTGATTTTTATTCATTTTTGAATATATTAAAAAGTCTGCATGGCACAATAGTTGCCAGCAGTCGATGGGCGAGCAGGAGTCAGGTCAGGGACGTGTGGCCTGAAAAACCTTCCTCCATAGAGGAGCTGGCGGAGCTCCAGGATGACTGCCAGCAGCTCTGTGGAAGCAACACAGTCGTAGACAGCACAGCACGAGACCTTCAATGACCTCACACACACACACCTGACTCTAAATAAGAGATGTCCAACACTAGTCCTTAAGGGCGGCTGTCCTGCAAGTCTTAGAAGCTTCCCTGCTTCAGCACACCTGATTCTAATGAATGGATCATTAACGGTCTTGTGCAGACCTGGATGAAGAGCTGATGGTGATCCATTCATTTGAATCAGGCGTGTTGTGGCGGGGAAACAGACGTGCAGGACAGCGGCACTTGAGGACTGGGACTGCCCACCCCTACTCTAATGGATGGATCACCATCAGCTCGTCATCCAGGTGCGCACAGGTCCATTAACGACTCATTCATTTGAATCAGGAGTGCTGAAGCAGGGAAACATCTAAGACTTGCAGGACAGTGGCCCTGGAGTAGAGCTGAGCTGAGCAGGTCCCCATTAACCACGAAAAATAAGGGATCACTGTAAATGTAGTGTAATATGAATATGAATATATATATCGTATCGTGAGCCGAATATTGTGTATCGTATCGCGAGATTAGTGTGTCGCTACAGCCCTACCCTGGAGGACTGGATTTTGAAACCTCTTCTTTAAACTACTGGCATCTGGTAAACAAGCTGTCTCACTGACGTTGCTGTTCCTTTTTTTGGGCCATGCAAGATCTTGAAGAAGGTGAAATGTACGTACGCCTTACAAAAAAAAAAGAAAGGTGATTCCATGCAAGGTTGTTATACGGATATCTGGCCTGTCTGTGTGACACAGGGCCCATTGATGGCCCATTACTTTGAAAAAAATAAAACCTGGATCTACCACAGGTGAGACGTTCAGCTCTCTGGAGATGTCCGAGGCCTTCAGCTGAGGAGAGTAATGGCTTTCTTTTTTCAGTCACATCTGTGCACACATGCTCAGTTTCACCAGAGTGGACAGTGGTCTTCCTGGGTTCACGGTCACCGTTTATTACATTGTGGAACATCATATTTTACTGCTGCTCGGCAGTTGTTTGCCCACTTTGCACGCTTTATCAGCCTTTACCTTCGAGATCTACAGGTGCACCTTAATCTAAAACCCTGCATGCTCCCTACATGCAACCGGTCTCCAAGCCTGAGGGACAGAGCAGGTAGAGACTTTATAATATATTCAGAAATACATGAAAATTAAAAAGAACACAACTAACAAAAGCTTTCAATATTGTGAAATTAAAGAGGTCCAGATAAAAACGAGTCTCAGGAGTTTTTGACCTTGATCTGACTCAACCGGTGCGGTTGCTTTCACGGCGAGAAAACGTGCACGAACCCCTGCAGGTCTCAATGAAGAGGGTGAAAGGGAAGAACACACGCATACTGTCTGTCAGCACATATACGTACGCTGTCTGTCCATACATATGTTCCCTGTTTCTGGTACATGCTGCTGGAAATTTGAATTTCAATGAGGGAGTTGTCCCAGTGGGATCAATAAAGTCAAGTCTGAGTCTAATATACATACATACATAGTTCATCTATGTTACCTGCCGACTGTGCATGTTCTGCCACCAGATCAGTTGTTGCCAGGATACAAACACAAGACCAATGCATTCGTAGAGATTTTCGGAGATTTCATCTCTCTGTCTCTGCTGGACTTTCAGCCTTTCAGCTGTTAGTTAATTTCTTTCTTTGTTTTCTTCTTATTGATTCCCAATTTATGCTGCAATAAAATTGTTTCCCTTTGTAGTTAATAAGGTATACTTAATTCAGATGTAATAATGGGTGGTCACGAGGGCTGTAGCGATACACTAATCTCGCGATACGATACACAATATTCGGCTCGCAATACGATATATATTGATATTCATCCTACAGTACATTTACATCATTTTCCGAAAGATTTTAAAGGGACAAAGTGATTTTGGTGACATCTTGTGAGAGTTCCAATGACATTGTTTGAATTAATTGAACTGAAAACATCAATTACACATTATATGGCTGACAGGCAGCTTGCAAATGCTGGACAAAATGAATAAAAGATGTGTTGAGAAAAATAGTTTCATTTATTTAAACAGTGCAAATTGTTGCTTGCAAGCTTTTAAAGGCGGAACACGGGGGTTTTGAAAGAAGCTTAGAACAGCCATTCCCAAACTTCAGAATATCAAGGCCCAATTTGAGATGTGAAAAATCTCCGTGGCCCACCGAAACCTTTAATCACAACTGTGATCAACATACAGGACTAGAAGTTATGATCTGATATTAATATAAGGGGTCAAAAACTAACGTGAACTTGTCATAATAAGTTAGGATGACAGTAGAATATATAGAGATTAACTGGTTTGTTTTATTACTTTTTAAATTATTACTTTTTAAATCATAAGTATTTCACGGTAATTAAAAACATATTTAAAAAAGATCAAGGATTTAAAACATGTTTAATTTAAATGACCTCTCACGGCCTACCTGCAGTACCATGACGGCCCACCAGAGGGCCGCGGCCCACACTTTGGGAATCACTGGCTTAGAATATCGATACCCGCGGCTGAAAAATTGATACTCTCTGGGGAGATAAAATATCAATATATATCGCAGAATCGATAAAGTCACTCACCTCTAGTGGTCACATTTATTCAATATCATGCATTTCTGAATATTTCTTTAAATTCTGGCTACACAATATAACAGTGTCAGTAATTACGACCAGAATTTTATTTCAGGAGGAAGATGTATCTAAATATTAGCAGCTATGAGGTGGTGGAAAGAAGAACAAATCTGCAATTAGAAAAAGACTTCCGGACGACTTCCATCCAGAAGAGATTGTCTCTTCTATTGATAAATGGTCCATTCATCCATGTATGCGGGTTTGGGCTGCACCTTCTCCCCAGCCGGCCAACCAACAGGATACTGAGGCCAAGCGGCTGAAACTGGCTCAGATGAAAGACATCACCATAACAATGTTAACTTG
Organism: Hirundichthys speculiger; assembly: GCA_018398805.1. Taxonomy (NCBI): domain Eukaryota; kingdom Metazoa; phylum Chordata; class Actinopteri; order Beloniformes; family Exocoetidae; genus Hirundichthys; species Hirundichthys speculiger. The sequence continues at coordinate 1,300,912 of JAGFBZ010000489.1, forward strand.
AACCAAATGCCCACTTTAGACTCGGATGCGACTTTCGATGATGAACTGGCTGCAGTTATTGGAGGCCCGAACTCTTCGTCAGGGTCTCCAGTGATTTCCTCCTCCTCTTCTCCCAGTTAATAACGCTGCACATTATTTCCCACGCAGGCAGCCGTGGAGCGTGAAATCAGTTTAAGAGCAGGCGAGTGCGAGAACAAACTGAACTGGGGAGAAACGTCTGGATTTCAATAGTTTGTCATTTAATGAAGCAGTCGAGTGCTCTGTGATTTAATAAACAGCGGGAACAGAGGGAACGTTTCAAGGTAGTGAAAAAACTCCTCGCAATGTGGAATAAAAAACAAGTCATGAATACACGTTCCTGTTACATACACTATATTGCCAAAAGTATTCTCTCACCTGCTTTGACTCTCATATGACCTTTAGCTCCTCCCATTCCTAATCAATATGACGTGGCTCCATCTTTACAGCAAGAACAACTTCAACTCTTCTGGGAAGGCTGTCCACCAGGTTTAGGTGTGACCTCACAAAGAACATTTGTGAAGTCAAACAGTGATGTTGGACCAGAAGGTCTGGGTCTCAGTCTCTGCTCTAATTCATCCCAAAGGTCTTCTATCAGGTTGAGGTCAGGACTCTGTGCAGGCCAGTCAAGTTCATCCACCAGACTCTTCTATCCATGTCTTTATGGACCTTCCTTTGTGCACTGGTGCCCACTCATGTTGGAAGAGGAAGGGACCAGCTCCAAACTGTTCCCACAAAGTTGGGAGGATGGAATTGTCCAGATTCCAGATGTCCAGATGGTCTGCTGAAGCATTCAGAGTTCCTTTCACTGGAACTAAGGGGCCAAGCCCAGCTCCTGAAAAACAACCCACACCATAACCCCCCCTCCACCAAACTATACACTTGGATCAATGCAGTCAGACCTGTACCGTTCTCCTGGAAACCACCAAACCCAGACTCTTCCATCAGATTACCAGATAGAGAAGTGTTAACGTTCCTCCACTGCTCTAGAGTCCAGTGGTGGCTGCTTTACTCCACTGCATCTCACTCTTTCCATTGTTCTTGGTGATATCTGGCTTGGATGCAGCTGCGTCACCATGGAAACCCATTCATGAAGCTCTCTGCAACTGTTGTTGAGCTAAACTGAAGGCCACATGAAGTCTGGAGGTCTGTAGTGATTGACTCTGCAGAAAGTTGGTGACCTCTTCTCACTATGTTCTTCATCATCCTCTGACCCCGCCCCCTCAGTTTACCTGTCCTACCACTTCATGGCTGAGTTGCTGTCGTCCCCAAACACTTCCATTTCCTGATAATACAGCTGACAGTTGACTGTGGAATATTTAGGAGCGAGGAAATTTCAGCTGCGTTTGTTTCACAGGTCTCATGTTTGTAGAAACAGTCTGTATGCCTAGGTGATTCATTTTATACACCTGTGGCCATGGAAGTGATTCTGATTCTGATCATTTTGATGGGTGAGCAGTAGGGGTGTGAAAAAAAATTGATTTGGCAATATATCGCGATTTTCGGTCGCCAATATAATATCGATTTTTCAGCTCCTAATATTGATTTTTTTCAGGAAAATTGTTTAATTTTCACATTTAAATTGTTTAAAATTTAAATGTGCAAAAACACTAATAATAAACAATAAATAGGTTGTTTTGAAGCAAATAGTTTTGACTTAATTTGTCCTCTGAATGATCAATATCATCTGATGAACATATACAGCAACTTGATTTTTCATCTCTACCTTTAATTTTGATATTAACGTGTAGAATATCGCAATAGATCATGATATCGCGATGTCGTGATAATATTGTATTGTGACCCAAGTATCATGATACATATTGCAAGGAATTGCAAGGTCCTTGCAGATACTCACCCTTAGTGAGCAGATACCTTTGGAAGTATAGCGTACCTGTTCACAGGTGACAGAAGCTGCTCGACTCCATGAACGCAGACGTGAAGCAGTTCTCAGAAACGGCGGTTGGGCAACTAAATATCAGTTCAGAGAGTCACAGAAAAGATCAACCTTCAAGCATTTCTCAGTTCATACAGCAAAATGTTTGAGTTTGGGAACAAAACTGCAGACACTGGTATATTCTTGAACAGCCTTTATTCACTGAATCTTCACTTCCTCTGAAGCAATCGATAAAAACTTTCTCCGTGTTTTGATCTGGAACAGACCGCGTTGCCAACGCATCCGCATGTTTGGAAATCAAAGTTATTTTTACTCACCTCTCTTAAACAGACTTGCTGGTATTTTGGACGCAGCTGTAGGCACTTGACAGAGACTTAAGATGTACTTTGATTAAGAAAAAAAAAGGGAAGAGGTAAAATTAACGATTCCTCTGGAGGAAAGTTCAGCAAAAGGTCCAAGCGAGTTTATCGCTGAACACGGTCGGAGTGGCCTCAGGCGGGCTCAGACGGAGTGAGTAACAGAGCTGTGATGCAGGATGGTGGAGGAGGGTCAGAGCGTCAAGTCAGTGAGCTGGAGCGCTGTACTACCATAAATAAACCACCTTGACAAGACAGCATCATTTATCAACATTAGCTCCCGATGAGGCAGAGCTACATACCTGAGCCAACAGTCATTCCTGGAAAAAAAAACATGTTTGGGGAACCGCTGAAATAAAACTGATGTATCTGGAGCTGAAGAACATTGTTTCTGTTACATAAATAAAATCTGATGAGAGCTAAAAGCCAGATGAGGCTTTGGAGTCCAGGATTATTAACCGAGCTTCCCTGCGTGCGTGTCATTACATGACTTCAGTACCGGTTCACCCAATACGCACACTACGCACTTTGCGTAGGGCCTCGCAAACCAATGGGGGCCCCGTTACCTCGGCAACGTTGATGCGGGGAGAAAAAAAAACTGACGACGTGACCGTCTGCAGCGCGTGTGTGTCTCCCCGGATTGTAGCGCGTGAAGGGATTAAACAGGCCACGATGAAGCGCAGTTTTCCCTCGGGATATGAAAAGAGGAAAAAGAAACAGCATGACAGTGAAGTTGGGGAGCAGCAGTCAGGTAACTTCCCTCTCTGGGTGGGAGAGTGGGAGGGACTAGTCCGTGTTTGACCTACATTACAGGGCGGTTAGCCCCCCAGTGAGCCCCCCAGTCTCTGTGTGCCTCTTGCTGGCTTCTATTATAAATTGTAGCGTAGTTACAACTGCAACTAGAAAATTACGCATGAAATTTTGAGCGTGCCTGATGCTTGCTATGTATGTGCACGCTGTCGCGGGCATTTGTGTGTATTTGGGTGTGTGTCAGTATTGTAGTTACAACTGAAACTAGAAAATTACGCATGAAATTTTGAGCGTGCCTGATGCTTGCTGCCGACTAGTTTCTCTGCACCAATATAAATTGGTACAATATAAAAAAGTAAATGTATCATTGAGGGTGTGTGTGTGTATATGAATGTTCGTGCTGTCGCGCATGCTTATGTGTGTCAGTGCATGTCTGTGTGTCTGTGCACGCTGTCGCGGGCATTTGTGTGTATTTGGGTGTGTGTCAATATTGTAGTTACAACTGCAATAGGCAAACATTATACTACATACATGGAAAGTAATGGAATATTGACGAAGCTGCTTAATATTTTTAATGCTACACACCATGTGTGTATTTTACAACTCTGGGCAGGATCTGCCTTTACATGGCAACATAGTTCATTGCTAGTATTATTAATGCTTCACATGTGTGTTCTCTTACAATCTGCACAGCCATTCATATAACAATGCGTATGTCCATACCTCCATTCCACTTTCATATATATCCATGGGTGAAAGGTGTATATATTGTAAATAGTCATGTGTATATAGCCCTGCTTATTCTAGTACTTAACATTTTGTATTTTGCTATTGTAATAGTTAAATTCTGAGAGAGCTATATACACATTCTATATTCTATTTTATTTTAGCCTATTTTTATAATTACCCTGCTGTCACTCTACTTTCTATCTGTTCTGCTTGAGCTGCTGTGACACATGAATTTCCCCGGTGTGGGATCAATAAAGTCTAAAAAGTTCTATCTTATCTTATCTTAAGAATAAATGTTATTTGCTTGGATAGTACACAGGCAAATATAAATGCATAAACAGTGCTAAATGAATCAGAATTATAGTACATAATATAAACAATTACCTATATTTGAAATATTAAAGTAAATTTAAGTGCAGCCAATTTGATGGAGCTGAATTAATAGTTGCTTTGTCTTGTCTATATTTTACAGGTGCTATGCTTAAATTTCTTAGCACCAGCAGCACAGGCTCCAGCCAGTCAGCTAGTGGAGGGACAGAGCCAGGTTCATCTAATACAGGCACAGATGAAACAGTTGCTTCAGGCAGTACAAACAGCGCAGGTCCAGTACAGCCATCGTTGTCAAGTGGCACAGGGGAAGAACAGACAGCATCAGAAGCTAGCTCAGAGTCAGTACCTCAAGCAACAGTATCTGCTCCACCTGATGATCCTGCAGAAAGGGGGATGAGTGGAAGCACTGCGGTGTCAGGTGTGGCTGTTGAATTCAGTGAGGAGGGCCCCTTTGCAGAATTTTGCCGAGGGCCCCATGGAGGTCTGAACCGGCTCTGCATGACTTCATCTGTTTAATCCTCAGTTGAGTGTTCTCACCTGGTTGATGACAATAGCGACTAAAGTTATGAGCAGTGACCTTAAAACATGGGGTCACGTGAGGACACGTACAAACTGCTTTTGGATTACTAAAGCTCTTTTTAAAATTTTCTTTAAAAGCCATATTTATAGTTCAATGACAAAGATGGAGCAATACCTCCTGAAAAAAAAAGCACTGTTGACTTTTGCTTCACTGCAGTGAGCTCATCAGGATTACTGATGCTCTGAATTTGAATATAACAACCTCAACTGAACCCTATCCTGCCGTAACGTCAACACAGCTCATAACTCCTGCAAACACAAATGTCCAAAAATCACATCACATGGGTCAATCTCTTATGAGATCAGTGACAAAATGACTCAGAAGGTCTAACTCAGCTTTGTTTCTGAATCTCATGCAAGTTTCTGAGTGTTTAGGAAATGGGTCACGTGACATTCATTTACAACTGGGAATAAATATGAATCAATAAATGACAAAAAAAAAGAGTTTAATATTAATGTACACTACACGGCCGCAAAAAAATGTCCCCACCTGGGTTTAACAAAGCAAATAGGTACAAGCCTCCTATTGGATAATTACTGCATGGACGATTATCTCTCAGCTGGTAACAAATTATTTAACCTCAACTAGTGGAATAAGTTGCTTCTCATTTCCTAAACAACCATGTCAAAGACACATCTGTGGTCGTGGAAAAGATGTTAGTCTGGTTGAGAAGGGTCAAATCATTGGCATCATCAAGCAGAGAAAACATCTAAGGAGATTGCAGAAACTACCACAACTGGGTTAAAAACTGTCCAACGCATTATTAAAAACTGGTAGGGTAGTGGGGACCCATCGTCTTCAAGGAGGAAATGTGGCCAGAAAATAAATCCTCAATTATCGTGATCGGGGATCACTGAAACGTTTGATGAGATCAAATGGAAGAAAAATCAACAGTAGAACTCAGGGCTGTTTAATAGTGAAAGTAAGAGCATTTCCACACCACAATGCAAAGAGAACTCAAGGGATTGGGGTGAACAGCTGTGTAGCCTTAAGAAAACCACTAATCAGTGAGACTAACTGGAGAAAAAGGCTTCAATCTGCTAGGGAGCATGAAGATTGGACTCTGGATCAATGGAAGAAGGTCATGTGGTCTGATGAGTCCAGATTGACCCTGTTCCAGAGTGATGGGAGCATCAGGGTAAGAAGAGAGGCAGATGAAGTGATGCTCCCATCATGCCTAGTGTCTACTGTACCAGCCTGTGGGAGCAGTGTTCTGATCTGGGGTTGCTGCAGTTGGTCAGGTCCAGGTTCAGCAACAGTATGAGCTCAAAGAATGAGGTCAGCTGACTACCTGAATATACTGAATGACCAGGTTATTACATCAATGGATTTGTTCTTCCCTGATGGCACGGCCATATTCCAAGATGACAATACCAGGATTCATCGGGCTCAGATTGTGAAAGACTGGTTCAGGGAGCATGAGACATCATTTTCACACATGGATTGACCACCACAGAGTCCAGACCTGAACCCCATTGAGAATCTTCGGGGTGTGCTGGAGAAGGATTTGTGCAGCGGTCAGACTCTACCATCATCAATGATAGATTTTCGTGAAAAATTAATGCAACACTGGATGGAAATAAATCTGGTGACGTTGCAGAAGCTTATGGAAACAATGACACAGCGAATGCGTGCCGTAATCAAGGCTAAAGGCGGTCCAATGAAATATTAAGAGTGGATGACCCTTTTTTTTGGTGAGCAGTGTATATTAGCGCTTGATGTAGGAGCCATGTTTTGTGTTGCACCTCCAATTCCCTAGGGGGCAGTGTTTTTGTCTTACCTGAGTGGTTAAGTATAAAAGGTCACTGCCAGTCACACCTGGGGATGATGATGATGAATGGAGCAAACAGTTTGACTGTATTGCAGCGTTTTCTTTCGTCTGTTTAATTTTCATAGGAAAAATGGATATCATGGATGATCGTGGCTATATAATTTTAAAAAAAGGCAATGGCGTTATGTCTTAAAGGATGCCAAAGTACATGTCAAACAAAGATCATCACCAGCCTGTTTGAGGGGCAAAAAGTTCATACACTTCTCATCAACTTATAAACGCACCAGTAAAGACAAATAAAATGACCAGTTCAGCTCAGGTCTGCTGCTCTGTTTGCTGAGACTCTGCACCAAAGAAAAGGCAGAAAACTTTTTTATTTTATCCTTTCACTTGTTTATCACTGGATAAGCCTTCAGCGCAGCGCACCGTCAATAATTTACATGCAGACAGCAGGCAGATTATTACTGTTTCTTTCTGTTCGTTGCCTTAGCTGATGGGATTTGGAGCCCAGGCCTTCGGTGGCTCTCCTCAGGTATTGAACCGGACTGAGTTTTTACTTGCTCACACTCTGAATAAACCTTTTTTTTGGTGTGAATGCTGAACTCTCTGTAAACTGAGTAAGAGCCTGCACAAGTCTGGCTGTGGTGCAGATTTAGCAGGATGCTACGGCAGCAAGTTACAACTGCAGCGTTTTAAGGCCTTAATTCCAATGCCTTTAAATATTTAAGAACTGTAATAAATATTTCCATCTGGGGAAGGGATTATTTTGCTTTAATAACACACACACACAAACACACACACACTGAACATGCATTTGTGAACTTTCACAATAATTTTCAGCTACAGTGGTACCTCTACTTACGAACGTCTCTACATACGAAATTTTCCGGTAACGAAACGCCTTAACGGGAAAATATTGCCTCTTGTTACAAAAGAAATTTCAGGATACGAAAAGCAAAAATACAGTACGCACTGCTACTTGCAGCTCCCAGAGTTTACCGAACGTAAACATACTTGTAGCTGCTCTGCTATTGGCTATCGGCTAGCATCTTCCTGGCACCTCTCTCTGAATTCTCTGAATCTAGAATTCGTTGAAAAGAAACATCCAGAAAAAGTGTTCACTAGTCGGGCTATCACTCACTATGATGATGTTTGCCTCGCACATTTTCAAAGGGTTGTTAAAAGCCGACACAAGCAAACGTCTTTGGATCAGTTCTTTACAAAATGTCAGGCAAAAACCACTGCTGAGAGAGAAAACGTGATGACGAGAGCAGTTAAAAGTAAATGAACAAAATTTTTATTCTTTATTTTATTGTTTGTTTTTTTATTATGTAGAACTCTCATTTTATGTTTATTTTGCAGTAATCTAATGGTAACATGTATTTGTTACATGTTTTGATGCATTTTTATGATTTATTAAAAAAATTCGGTCCGAATTTTGGGGAATTATTATGGAATTTTCAGGTTGCGAAACTACTTCCAGAACTAATTCATTTCATAAGTAGAGGTACCACTTTATTTGGGATGTGATTTTCTTGCATTTAGAACACATCTTTATCCTCAGCAACCAGCTGAGTTGATATCCATCAACGATCCAATCCAAGATGACACGATGAAACAATGAACTTCAGTCAGTCCAGAAATGAAAACTCTCTCAGTCGTAAGTTTTTACATACGACTTCTAGACTGGCAGCCTGATGTAGAAGCTGTTCTTCTGTTTTTTTTTAGCTACTAGAAATGGGCGGAGTCCCGTAAAACAGCAAGCGTGTTTCGCGTGCCCGCGAATACGTTCCAGATCAGCAGGATGACGAATCTGGTCACGACGGCACAGCTGACAGGAACCAGTTTAGAGCTCTGGATCTGAACCAGTTTGACATTGGCCTCACCAAAACATGCTTGCAGGAATTTGTTTAATCTTTTTAGAGGCTTTTCTACATGGACTGAAGACAAAAGAGAAGACAGCAGGAGTAATGGAGGGTAAACTGCGCTGCTCGTTAACAACAAAGTTCTTGTGACTGTTAGGATTTTGGATTAACTCAAAACTGTTTAAAGCTAAACTTTATTGCCTGTAGGAAGGCTGGCTGTTTTTTGTTTTTTTTTTTATTGACATTTTTTATTTTTCCAAAATTTTTTCAAACACAGGGTAAGACAATTACACCCATGGTGTACAATCCAATACACATACTGTACCCAATACCCTTAAACACAACTATAACTAACACCCAAACCCTGGCACACACCCTCTACACATTCCCTTCAATTTGGTAGCAATACAACTTATTTTCTCCATCCTCCATCTTTAATATATGTCAGGAAACTATCCCACATAGCAGAAAACGACACCTTGTCTCTCACTTTAGCAAGCATGAGTTCATATGAGGCTGTATTTGTCATGAGTTCAATCCATTCCTTCTAACAGGGTGCACTTGTACTTTTCCGTTTCCTTAGAATAACTTTGGCAGCAGTAAGGAAACCGGCAAGAGCTAGTCCAAACTGGACCTTTGTAAGTCCAGCCGCTAGATTTCGATCTCCAAGTAGGCAAAGGCGAGGTGAGCTTGGCAGTGGCTGATCCAGCAGCTCTTCCAGTGTCCCAATCACTTGAGTCCATAAGGGGGAGACAAGTGGGCAGCTCCACATGAGATGTAGTAATGTACCCACAGAGTTCTTACATTTCCAGCACTCATCACTGTTGATAAGACCAACTCTCTTCAGCCTCACAGGTGTCCAGTAATATTTATGAATTCTTTTGTAATGTATAAATCTTATCTTGATGTCTCTCACTGCCCAGCCCATATTATGCATAATATTGTCCCAGGCATCTTGTTCCCACTCAATACCTAAATCCTTTTGCCATATTAACCTAAGATTTCAGTTTTACCATACAGCGCATTAGCGGCTGGCTGTTTTTTATGACTGAGTACTCAGTTTGCTGCTTTAGGTTTTATGACCTAAACGACTGGAACATCCTGGCTTCTCGACCCCGAAAGGTTTGTGACAGCATAGATAAACACATTTAAGGGACATCTCATTTCCTAGGCAAACAAAACAACCGCATGTGCCTGGACCTGTGATTCAGAGCTGTTGGCCATTTGGATTCTGAGACAAAGAGCAATAAAACTCAGAAGAACGCAAGGATCTGCCTCTCTGGAGCTATAAGAACTGAGACAATCTGACATTCTGTGTGCATTTGTCCATGGCAGCATCTCGGTGGTGTTGTGGACGAGTGTACCATCGGCCGATTAAAATATTCTGCATGGCATATTGAATCTTTGTATTCATCATTGTATATTAAACTCTTTAATTGGTCTTTGTTTCTAGTCTCGTCAATGGCACCAGATAAAAGAACACAGAGAATTACTTTCATGACTGTCATCGTCATACCGTAATAGCCTTTATTCAGTCTTTTCACCCTGGACATCGAATCAAGCTACCAAGACGGTTTACCATTTTATCTCCCAACACTCTGAATTCATGATCATCTTTGGACATTTAAGACCAGTCACTTGTCTTTGGTGATTATAAAGTAATATAAACTCAACTCAGATCAGTTCAGTTAATTAGAGACATAATAAAGCTCATCAGATAAGTGCTGTGAATAAGAGTACTGAATACTGGTTTGTGGACACGTTTTAATCTTTTACTCTGAACAGAGTGTTAATAACTTTAACAGTAATAGAAATGAGCCCATCTCTGTTTCATCATCGCTCATGGTTTGACATCAAGGAACCTGCATCATGAAACTGTGATAGCTTTGAGTTCTTTATTATTGAACTGGATTTCAAAGTGCCAACGTCCATTTGAATCCCTGCCCACTGTCCAGGTAAGTTCAGGTGCAAAGCACACCTTGAACGTTTTCCCGACAGCATGCAGCTGCATGAAAATCTTTCAGTTCTCAGGTTCCTCTCGTCAAATTTCATTAGCAGGATTACCGGAGCGCTTTCAGGAAGCCTCGCCCGTCTCTCTCGGCCTCCCAGGCTTTGTGTCGCTTTAACAGCGTTGCTGCAGTTCATGGACGTTTGCAGCCGTTCGTTTCTTTTAAGCTCCTGCTGCAAAAGATTAAATTCAGTTGAGGTGTGAACTCTGGACCATTGTTACACCGTCATTCTTCTTTTTCTTTTTTCTTTGGTAATCTTTAAGTCAGTTCTGCGGAACTGCTGGAGTTCTCTAAAATGTAGGTAGACCTGCTCAGTTTCCTCTTCATACCCATCATTTTGTTCTGACGGACGGCAAAGACGGTCTACAGCTTACCCTGTTTTATCTGATTGGTTTTCTTTTTTAAAAAACCTCTGAATTTACCTTAACTGATGACACAGCATCTGGTCAGGAAATGAGGTGTTTATCTGAGAAAAACGAGCTAAATTCAAGGAGACTGTTCTGATGTTGATCTGCACAGGCCGATTGTCTCTTTGACTTACAAAGTTTTACACTCGACGAGGTCGCATCTCTTTTTTTTTTTAAACATCTCTCCTGTGTGTGTGTTTATTTATTTATTTATTTATTTTGTCTGCATTTACATTCAGGTTAGTGCCATTGTCTAGCAAAACCATCTAGTATGTATATGCAATTTAATCTTATAGCAGACTTTTTTTGGGGGGGGAGTGTTAAGGGTGAATGTGTCCTTCAGTCCTCTCTGGCAGTAAATTCTATCGTCTTTATTCATATCTTAAATCCTGATTTCGTCAGAGAGGACCAAAAAACACCAGCAGTGAAACATTTAAAGACAAGACAGTTAAAGAGACAGGACAGTGAGGGTGTGGTGTGTGCTGGGTTGTGTAGTGGATTGTGTTGTGACAGCAAACAAACTCAGAGGATAATATGTAAGAAGCAGAAACTACTGACAAGAAAACTGGATGAACACCTTCTACCAAGCTATAGACCTGTATATGGAGAATTGAATTGAAAAGGAAGAACTGATTTCATTTTGGCTGTGATCCGGATTAAATCCTGGATTCTGGATCACTTTTAAATTTTTGATAACATTGCGGTCAATGGGGGCCGAAGATTTTGTTTCTCAATATCTCTGTTAATTATTGCCCAAAACTCATGAAATTTGACTCAGGAAATGACAATGGGAACATCTATCAATTTCACGGGCTGATCCAGAACGCAGATTTTATCGCAATCTGTAAATCTCTATATGGGGGAATTGTTGCACTTGGCGGAGGTCTGTTCTCTCCGAGTGCTTTTTTTAGTTATTACATGTAAATGAAAAACAGATTTCTCCATCTATCTGCATCAAAGTTAATCTTTTGTCATTCTACATCACATTATGATGCTTCCAGTGCGAGTCTAGAAAAACTTGGGACTGCATTTGTATCTCCAACGTAAGCTATCACAGTCAAGCTTTTACCATCTTTACCAGTTTCTATTCTTTCGTGTTGTAAATTTTTCATATTCTTTTATCTGGTGTCAAGAAGTAGAGCTGGGCAGATCGATCCAAATATCGATAATAGCGATACCAACGCTGGTATTGATATCGAATGATACTTGTATAAAAAGATCGATACTCAAGCTTTTTTTACTCTCAGACAAGCACTGTGAAGTGCAAATTCATTGAAGTCTGTCTGACACGCTGTCGCTGTTTCCTCCTTCAGTCCAACAGAGTATCCAGGTAGATCAGAGTGCTCAATTTAGGGCATCAATTCATATTAACTTTGAAAGTAAATGTTACTTGAGTCATATGTTACTGGAGCCAACTAAAAACAACATAATTAAGACCTTGAAATAACCCAGTACATGTATCCCATTGAAAGGTGTTATCTAGGATAAAATAACATTAGATAAAGATAAAATTTGTAGTTAAAGCAACAGGAAAGGGCACACAGTGCAAACAAATTTACACAAGTGTTAAAAGATATAATATAAGAGGTGGACTAGAAAAAACATTATGAACAGAACAATTCAACTCCAAATAATATTTACAGAAAAATGTTAATTGTAATAATAAAGTATTTTGCTGTCACCTATAAAGTTTGCTGAAATTGTATTCTAGGTTTTAACAAAATAATCCATAGACAAAAATCACAAAAACACCAAAAGGTCAGTCGTTTCATGATAGATCAAGCTTAATATGAAAAAGTATCAGTATTGGTATCGGCGATACTGGCCTTGTATTTACTTGGTATCGGATAGATACCAAAATCCCCAGTATCGCCCACTTCTATCAAGAGACCAAAAAAAAAAGATTAATACACAGTTTGATATACCATTCAAAATATTATCGGTCAATGGTACACTCTTAACATCAGAGACACAAAGACGGTGTACATCAAGTGTCGGAGGTCTTCCAGCCTTTATAGTCACAAAAAAAGTGGTTTTTGGTTTTCCTCCTCTTTCAGATGTCCAGATAGGATTCTACTGTCACATCACAAATCCAAACACATGCTGCTAATTGTCTCAGCCCAGGAGCCGAGGTGTCAATCAAATATATTTGTCTGAGATGCCTCCCACACCTCAGGAACCAGGGGGGTCAGAGGGATCCAGCTGAAACAACAAAACTGCTCCCAGAAAAGCAAATATCCAAATCCTAAATCTGCACTGCAAATTATTTGGTTCTTACCAAGAAATTTTTTTTTAGAAGCGTTAGATATTTTTTCCTGTTTTAATAATTACTTTCTTATTTTAAGTCTCAGTATAATCTTATATCAAGTAAAACTTTACTTTTTTGTCTCAAACAGGTAGGGAATCCTAACATGAGACAAACACTTCCCCCAAGGGGGAAATTCAAGTTTCTAGTACACCAGACGCTGCAGTCTGGTATAGTTGAGGAGCTGCCGGCGTCCAGCGCTCCTTCTTCATGTCCCGGTCCTGTGGTCCGAGTGCTAACTCCAGTTAACAGCCGTTAAAACTGTTAACAGCCATTAAAACCAGTATATCTCCACAATGGTGAATTAAGTGAGATATCTTCAGGTCGGAGGAGGAAACACCGATGAACCAAACTCTGATGAACCAAACTGTCTCTTCTGGGAAGACCGAGCTCCCTCAGTCCGGCGAGCGATGGGGCCGACCGTCCCAGAGCCCGGTTCATCATGCGGACCAGGTTGCCGGCGTCACCCCTGACGGTGCCGGACCCACCATGTCTTCAAACGGCCCCCGCCAGGCCAGCCGACCCACCCTGGCATGTAGACTGCTGGATAGGGGCAGGATGCCGCCGCTGCCACGTTGGGGGCTCCCGTACCGGCTCAGTCAACGCTGCAGCCCAGATCCAGTGGCGGTGGTTGCCTCCTTTCCTTGTTCGCGGGTAGCAGTTCAGGATTAGCTTCCCCGAACCGGCCCCCAGTGACACCGTCTATGTCCGCGGCGGCACGTCTCTACCAGCCGCAGGAGGACCGGTCCGCACCTGCAGACATCTTATCGACACCCGACCGCAAAATCACCACACACCGGGCACAAACTGGAGCGTCCAGCGTCTCAGAGATAAGTCCCCCGAAACAGCAGCGAGTAGCCTCCATGCCAGGCATTATAAGATGTATTACGTTTTTCCTCCTCCTCATCTCTCCTCATCAAAATAAATCTTGTTTTAAAATTCAATAACAAATTATACCTTTCTTAAATCTAGAAACAAGTGTTCCTACAATCTTAATTTAAGAAATCTTACCAAGTGAATTTATCTTGCTGCATGGACAGATTTTTTCACTTGTTTTGAGAACCTTTTTCCTTAGTTGTAGTGTTTTTATCTTGTTTGAAGACCCCCTATTTTTTACAGTGTGAGGTTACAGAAATCTGAGAGACAGGATATACATCCTGTTTTGAAAAAGCCAGCTAAGGGTTCACAAAATCTTTAAGCTATTTCTAAAATCCTAACAGTGTGAAATTTAAAAGGCATCCTGTCACCGAGGCAACCGAGCGATGAAGCGGTTCGGTTGTTTTTTGTTTTAAGGTGTACACCAGTGTCATTTATACACAATAATGCACAATAATGTTTCAGTTGGCATTTGTGCATGTAGCTCTGGACTCTAGTCCGAAAGAGACTCTCGTCCAGCTGATTGTGTGAGTTACTGATGAGCGTTGATGCAGAGATGTCAGGTTAATGTCAGAGATCACTGGTGTCCAGTTTACAGTCAAAAATATCTAAAAGCATGCAGGTCAACAAGTCCTGATACCCTTGATTGGAAAACACAGCAAAGACTGTTTTCTCTAGAAATGTTTAAAAAAAAAAATCCATCCATCCATTTTTCCAACTTCTCTTGTTTGAAGTTTCAAGTTCAGATAGAAGTTTTTGTCACTTTGACTGGATTACAGCACATTAAGACATAACCCTGAATATATTTTAATTGGCCTCTATGTGTCGAATGCTAAACTGACGGGACGGCAGAATAAATTAACGATGGAGGAGGTGATAAAAATTCAAAACATATGAGCCATCAAACCAGTGATGGAAAAAAACAAGCAAAAAAAATCACCGAGAGGGAAAATAAAAAGCAAAAAGCCGTCAGTGTCAAAGGCTTTTTAAGCTTTCTATTTAACTGAAAAAAGAAAAAAAGATATTAATCAAAAAGTTACAAGCAAAAAAAAGTCTTAAAACGGACCCATTGTGCTGTAATTTATCAGTAATTGAGGTCACTGCTTCCAAAAGTATTTTTAGTTTTATAAAACGTCATGCAGACCAATTAAAATATCTGCACATTCAAGCGTTTAATCCCGAGCTGAGCTGGATGCTTTGAAATCCCTTTTGGTCTCTAAAGATTTCATTGATTTCGAAATCTTTTGATTACTTGAGCTAGTTTTGTATCACATCTGTAGAAGCCTCCATCAAGAGAAGGTCTCACCTTAAACCTCCATCCAGATGTTCACCTCTGCAATCAGAGAACAGTGATTCTGGACCGGTACCAACAAGATAACTCGAACTTCCCTTCCTTTGGGAGCAGGGATGCGCTTTAATGAGGCCGACGGTCTGAGGGCTTAAAAGAAGCTGCAACAACAGAACTTCAACTTTTTGCTGCTGACAACCTTTTAGCGTGTTCGAGCGTGAACGCAGAGCAGCATCAGTGTGTGTTCAGAGATGTTACGGATACGCCACGAAGCTTGTAGAGCGAAGAGGCTCATTTAGCTGATTTATTACCTCCGCCAAGGAGGTTATGTTTTTTCCGGCGTTTATCTGTTTATCTGTCTGTGTACAAGATAACTCAAAAAGTTATGGATGGATTTTGATGAAATTTTCAGGAGTTGTCAGAAATGTGAAAAGGAAGAACTGATTTCATTCATTTGGCTGTGATCCGGAAGAAATCCTGGATTCTGGATCACTTTCAAATTTTTGATAACATTGCGGTCAATGGGGCCGAAAATTTATTTTCTCAATATCTCCGTTAATTATTGCCCAAAACTCATGAAGTTTGACTCAGGGATTGACAATGGAAACCTCTATCAAATTTCAAAGGCTGATGCAGATCTGATCCAGAATGCGGATTTTATCGCAATCTGTAAATCGCTATATGGGGGAATATTCCATTGCGCTTGGCGGAGGTCTGCGCTCTCTGAGTGCTTTTCTAGTTTTTCTGTTTTAGAAGTAGTCTTGCGAATATCTAACAGCCCGGTTGAAGCAAACTCCAAACCAGGAGCCGTTCTTTTTCTGCAGCACTGTAATCTAAATCAAATCCAGGATTTTAGAGACTCCAGGATCCAGGCGAACCGGTTTACTGGGGTAGACTTAGTCACAGTTTGCAAAAAGAAAGCAAAAAACTAAATCTGTTATTTTCTTTACAGTTATCAACAAGAGAAATCAGGACCCAGAAAAAAAAACAACATTTCAAAAAATCAAAAGCTTTTACTAGAGGGACGAAAATACTGTTCCTAATGCAAAAAATGTTCTTCCTTATTTTAAACTTCTCTCTTCAACCTTCACAGGAACAATGAAATCATCTCAGCACCATTCCTCATTTTATTTCAAGGTACTTTTCTAACCTCAGTGGCCTGAGGTGGGAGAACCTCCAAACAGATTTCAGACTATGTACACTGGACCAAGGACGGCTGCCCAGTCATTTATCACATCCGTGCACACTGTTTAATTTAAAGGTGTAGCACCGCTTCTTAATACGGTTTTTAAACTTGTATTTATGACACAGCCATGACGTCCCCAAACACAGGTACCACATATATATCCATACTTTACCACTATTCTCAACACCTTGAACCTCTGCGATGCGTCGGCTGGACAGTGGTCTTGGTCCATGCACCCATGGTTAAACATGTGACAGAACCTGGAAACTTTTTGAGTCAGGGACAGGAGGTCACTGCAGGAGGAGAGCAAACGGCGAGCTGCAGGCGATGGTGGGGACCCCAGAAACAGTGTGGCACGATAGATTTAAGCGGGAGAAGAAGAATCACGAGAAGCCAGAAGACAGACATTCCTGGAACTGTTGTTTGATGCCTGACAAGTCCTTGGAGCTGCTGAGAGAGATGCTTTGTCTCCCAGGTGGGTTGACCATGCATGTCGTTGTGTCTAGTTATAAAGATCATAAGTGGTTATTTAAACTCCATATTCTATTTAAAAAAAAGAAAAGAAGTCCAGTGCTCAGTGTTTAGTATGTTATGTGTAACATCTCTGTAAATCTAATCCTGAACTTGCAGGTCCTCAACAGTGATGGACTCACTGACCGCTTATTCACATCACCTGCTGTGATACTGTCATGATTCATCCCTGACACATCCGCTCTGACCATACCTGTCAAGTTTTGGATTTGAAAATAAGGGAAATTTTCTGGCCCCTGCCGTGAGCAGTCCCATCATCCCAACCAAGCTCCAGTATCTCTTACATTTTTGATGTACAAAAAAGCTAAAATCACAGCTACGCTACTTCTTTATACTTCTGCCAGCTCTTTTGTTTCCTGTGTGCCATTTTTGGACAAACTGATCAATCCAGGTGTGTCTGATCATTGCTGTGAGGTCAGACACACCTTGATTAATCAGTTTGTTAATTAATGTCACACAGGAAACAAAGCAGCTGGCTGAAGTTCAGGAAGTAGTGCAGCTGTGCTTAAAGCCACGTTGACATAATGTGAACATTCATTATAGCATAAATGAAAACACTAAAAGGGTATATATGAAGAGTATTTATTTGAAGGGATTTGTATATTTTTTGTTCATTTAACATTGCTTGTATTAACATTTACATGTGATTTTCATTCCACACATTGTTTTCATTTCATATTGCTCTTCTTTTACAGTTTTTCATCTCATTTCACGTGACTTTTCTTTACTCTTTGAATGACTTGTTGTTCTCATTTGTTGCAGACTGAATTCTTTATGACTGTTTTTGAAGGAGTGTATTTGTGGACTGGTCCAGAGTAGTTTATTTTACATGAGAGAAGAGCGCAAACAGTTCTCAATCTTTTTTTGCTTTGCGCGTTGTCACTCATCAGATGTCACACACTGACCTCGCGACATCTACCACCTACAGCACCTGTAGTAGCTGCTGCTGTGGCAGTTATCGCGACATCTACCACCTACAGTACCTGTAGTAGCTGCTGCTGTGGCAGTTATCGCGACATCTACCACCTAAAGCACCTGTAGTAGCTGCTGCTGTGGCAGTTATCGCGACATCTACCACCTACAGCACCTGTAGTAGCTGCTGCTGTGGCAGTTATCGCGGCATCTACCACCTACAGTACCTGTAGTAGCTGCTGCTGTGGCAGTTATCGTGACATCTACCACCTACAGTACCTGTAGTAGCTGCTGCTGTGGCAGTTATCGCGACATCTACCACCTACAGCACCTGTAGTAGCTGCTGCTGTGGCAGTTATCGTGACATCTACCACCTACAGTACCTGTAGTAGCTACTGCTGTGGCAGTTATCGCGACATCTACCACCTACAGCACCTGTAGTAGCTGCTGCTGTGGCAGTTATCGCGACATCTACCACCTACAGTACCTGTAGTAGCTGCTGCTGTGGCAGTTATCGCGACATCTACCACCTACAGTACCTGTAGTAGCTACTGCTGTGGCAGTTATCGCGACATCTACCACCTACAGTACCTGTAGTAGCTACTGCTGTGGAAGTTATCGCGACATCTACCACCTACAGGACCTGTAGTAGCTACTGCTGTGGCAGTTATCGCGAGACAAGTGACAGATCTCGGATTGGGAATGTCTTTTTTTTTTGGTGTTTTTTTTTTGTTTGTTTGTTTTTTTACTACGCCCGATGCGGTATTATAATTTTTTAATAACGCAGGTTAAAATACGGAAGATTTATGGGAAAAATACTAATACGGGAGGACGGCGGGAGAGAAGAGTGAAATATGGGACCTTCCCGGCCAAAACGGAATACTTGACAGGTAAGGCTCTGACACCGTTTTTTTTTTTTGTTTGTTTTTTTAATTATGTGCCAGTTACTTATTTGATGCAGTTTCTACTAGCTGATATTTGCTTTGTGCGCTGCCATCTATCTCTACAGCTCTTGCTGCTGGAGCAGTATGAATTAACCCACTGTGGGACTAATAAGGGATGATCTTATTTCCACCATTCATCATTTGGCTTCACAACAGCTCACCTCCGTGTCACAGGTGGATACGACGTCACCCTCCACAGCCGTATGCGCTCATATTAAGAGAACAGGTTTATACTCGCTCTTTTTTCAGACTCTGTATTAAGGGTTTTTAAATCTACACAGTCACATATTTCTCACCTAACCTTTTTTTTTTTTTATCTCTATTTTTGTTTTCATGTCAATTTATCTCATTACAACTACAATTTACATCCCATTATTTCCTTCTGTATTGTCTTGTTATTTCCATTTGCTGCTGTGTCAAAATGATTTCCCTCGCTGGCTGAATAATCCACCTGTTTATTTGAGGGTTGATTTTATTTTAAAACAGGGTAATAAGCTGATGATATCTTATTATGGTCGTATGTGTAAAACTGCAGTTTAAACAGGGTATTCTTTGATTTTCGTGCGACAGCGTGTGTTAATAATTCAGGTCCAGTCTCCTTCCTGTCGACGGTTAAGTGATGGAATAGAGGTCAGCTTGTGCAGCAAGAAGACACGAGATGCTACGAGGATAATAAGCAAATCGAGTCCCGGTGTTGTCAGGGAGTCACTTTGCCTTTCACCGTTACAACGGGGGGATCGGGAGACTTTAATGTCGCTCTCAGAAATCTATTTCCGAGGGCGCGCCTTTACATGGCCACTGAGGACCGCCGTGGGTGGGGCTTTTGTCCTGAAGTAAAACCTAAAAGTCACATGGTCTTGAACAAAAGGACCTGGGATAAGAACTAAATCCCAGCAGACACTGCAGCTCACGCCTTGGTGTGACCCTGGTTTTAATCAGCCAGGTTATAAACACGGCTGCACGCCGCCTCTTACTGCTCTTTACATCGTGACCTTGTTGGAAAAAGAGTAAAGGTAGGCGGATCAATCCAAATATCGATAATATCGATACCAACGCCGGTATTGGTATCGAATGATACTTGTGTAAAAAGATCGATATTCAAGCTTTTTTTCTCTCCCACAACACTGACTGAGTAAGAATTTATTGAAGTCTGTGTCTGACACGCTGTTGCTGTGCAAACGAGCAAAAGAGCAAACGGCTCCTTGAAAGGACTTTCCATAGACTGTCGGCTCGAACCTCCACGTCTGCAGGATCAGAACACCCAGTCTGCCTCACATTTGAACTCAGAGCCACCAAAACTGTACCGCAGTGTGGTTTATTTACATCACCAGCGGTGCAGATTTTTACTGTCTGGTCTTCCAGTTGCACCACGTTGACCAGGGGGTGGATCTCTTCTGACTAACGGACTGAAGGGGAAAGCTCAAAAATAATTTAGAAACATAAGTACGGGGGCACAGGGGTTTCAGTGTCCATGTTTGCACTTAATCTAATGTTTCTTGATGTTACAGAAAATGTATAAATGTGCATATTATTGAGTATTTTAAAAGGACATTATACTTGGTTTACTTATGTGTGTATATATTTTATACTTTCCTGGAGCTGCTCTCCCTCGTCCTCGACATTGTGGACTTTCCGCTCTTCCTTCGCTTCTTCTGTTTTCGTTGGACAGATGAGGATTACGCAACTCCTGCATGTAAACGGTCTACAGTGAAACAGCATAAAACTGGTTACAATCAAAAACCTTCTTTTAAAAAAGTACATGCAAATTTGTCAACACGACTGTGGTGTCGTGACTGTGATCATACGGCTGATTCAATGACTTTGATATTTACGTTACATATCCAGAAGAGAAAATCCTAACACAGTGCTTTAGCCTAAGACATCAGCCCATTAGTAAGATGTTACAATGAGGAAAAGATGCTTCGTGCAAAATACCAGATCAGTTACGGGAGAAAAACTTGACGAAGTCTATCGTTATTCATCGTTATTCATTTATATGTGCAGCTGGACGTGTTTTGGTGGAGTTTGGAGGGAAGAACGGGGGTGGGGGAGTTAAACTGCTCTTTTTTATGTCTTCCACCATGGGTTGACGCATGATGCAATATGCTGCCCTCTTCTGGTTCGGGGTGATATGCTACATAGAGACGCTTTAAATACGCAGTGTTAATGTACGTTAATAAATTAGCGATGTTTAGCGCTGAAGTCGTCTCTAAATCCACCGTCAGGAAATAAAAAATGAGAAAGATTTTCAGCTGTCGTGACATCAAACCTTCGCGACCTTCTTCTTCTAAAGCCCTTAAGTCGTTCATTCTGACATGCGTTCTGCAGAAACGACACACGTTTAATCATATAAATATCCATGAGCCTCCCAGGATTTGGCAAATGTCAGTCTGTGCTGTTGCAGCGTGCACACACGTTGGGGGAGCAGTCAGCGTGACACGCATCCATCAGGATGATACAGTAGGTTTCCTGCTTTTTTGGTTCTCCCCTGACGTCCAAAGCTTAAAAATTATCTTCCACTGTGGTATTCTCAGTTTTCAGGCCATCTAGCTGTAATTTTAACAGATGCACAACTGATTAAGTAATAAATAAAAGCTTTAAAAATGCAGTATCAGGAGCTTCCACAGATTGTTTTTTGCTCATGCCAGCATGAACTGCATCTGCAGATTGGCTCCAAGGTCAGGTAGAACCAGCCTGTGGTGCAGCCTGTACCCTCAGGTGCTGCTTCATGGCTAGTAGCATGTCTAATCGGTTTAGGAGGGTCAGAAAAATAACAGCCAAGTGAGCGGGGAGCAGAGTAAGGGGGGAAGATCACTGCAGAAAACACAAGATCTGACAAACCCAAAGCTTTGGAGTTGCAGTCCAAGTAAAATAACTTTTTTGTGGTGCTTGATCAATACTGCAACACGTGCAACCTTTCAGACTTTAAACTCTCAAGGCCATCGATGTATCCGGTCTGATTTCACAGTCATGAAACGGAGACGTGCAGAGATGATTTCTAACTGATATCAGGAGCATTCTAGTCTCTTTTCTTTTTTTATTCTGCGTTCCATCTTCATTTGTCTTCTCATTTTACATTTACGTGCTGCAAAATAAAGTGTTACCTATATTTTGACACAGAATTTGTTCAAATACGCCGCGTAGTGTATCTGTATCTCTTTATCATAAGTTTTGACGGTGTTCTTTAGAGTCAACGAGTTCATTCTCTTTCTGTTTTTGGAATTTGGGTCAATGTTGGTGTGTGATATTCCCTGTACTACTCTGTCAGTCTATTGTTTAGGTCAGTGGTTCTCAAACTTTTAATTCTGTGTACCACCTAAGAAACTATTGAGCTCTCTGAGTACCACCATGATGACCAGTTTTAAAATATAGCCATATATGCCTTCTCAGTTAGCTTTAAACACACAGGAGAGATGTTTATTCCTTCTTGTGGTTATTTATTGTTACCTGAATTTCATTTGAAACGTTGTATTTATAATGCATTGTCATGCATTGACAAGTCATGATGTTCCCCCGCGTACCACCAGAGAGCGCTCGCGTACCAGCAGTGGTACACGTACCACAGTTTGCGCACCACTGATTTAGGTTATAGAGATATACTAGCAATAAGATGTTTAACTGGTTACATCTGTAGGGAACAGATTCAGCTTGACCAGCCTATATTAGCCTACATCTTTCTTTGTTCGGGAATTTTTCCTTCATTGGGTCAGGAGATCCCAGACTGTCGCGAAAGTCTGATATAAGCCTTTTTTACTTGTAATAAACACTTTTATGCATTTTAAAAGAATTATGCATTCTTTTTGTGCCCTTGACACTCGGACAGCACGGCGGACTGAGAAAGGGAGAGAGGATAAAGAGAGCCTTAAAGCCACATCTTTGTCGCCGCAAAGATCTTCAACTTTTCTGGCGAACATCAACTAGAGTAGTCACCGGGATGGACCGTGCATTTCATTTTAGGTATGTCATTGTCAAATCAGGAATCTCAAAAATAGGCCTAGTTAAGGGCTGACTCGTTTGTTGTCAGAGCGTCATCTTTGTCCTATATATATATATATATATATATATATATATATATATATATATATATATATATATATATATATATATAATTAATTCAAAGTGAAATTATAAAATACACAATATAAATCAGAATGTCATGCCGTCCGACATCAATAGCTAAATTGGCCGATACGGCATATTTAAATCCTTTAATTTAAAGGTTAATCCCTGTGCAACTGTTCCAGGTCCACTGCCATCAACTGTGTTTGATTCTGGACCTGAGGACAACACCAGGTAATTAGAAGTGATGGTTTCTTCTGCATATTTAAAGATCTAATAAAGCCAAACATTAATTTAGAGTTTATTTCATTGTTTTGCTCCGCTGAAATTATTCATGTTCATCTTTCTTCTGGGAGTAAAAAAGGCCGATGAACACTCATGGAGGTATTAAAAGCTGTCAAATGAGAATTTTAATTTTATTTTTACAGCAACGCATAATGTTAATAGTCCTCGGCAGGCCTTTTATTACTCAGATGAGTTCTGTGCGATCAGACGTTTTCCTTCACTCACCCCTCTCATTTCTGCATCCTAATCATGTCACTGATGCGCATTTTCAGAGCTGCTTAAAGATTTAATAGCTGAACTTTCATTTCCTGCATTTCAACCAGGTTTAATTAAATCGAAGACAATTTGAGCCGAGGCTTTCCAGCGCTTTCTAGCCGTTACAATTTCTGTTTTGGTAAAATTAAGCTAGAATGTTCTTGTTTTTTTTGTCTTCACAACAGCAGAAAAGTGTGCAGTAGAAAGGAGAAAGTAGATTAATTTAGACTTTCCAGATGAGGACGTAATCAGATCATATTGATTGGCAGGTCATTTACCTGATGAAGCTGCATTGTGTCAACACTTTGAGTATATTATCAATTACCAGCTGATAATAGACATATCCGTCACATCAACCCTTCACCTCGTCTTCTCCTGTTTATTTCATGGTGTTTTCATTCATTATGACATTAAACTGTTTCTCTGCTGATGGTTCTGTCACTGGGAAGGTTCCAGTCATGGTGCTCCAGGTGGGAACCATCAACAGAAGGTCTTGGACTTAACTGTCGTTGCTGACTTTAAGGAACACGCTGCATTTCCAGATGTCCAAACCCCTGGAATCTCCCAGAATGAGTCACAGCTGCAGATTAAACCAACCGGCAGGGCTGTCCCAGGTATGGCTGTCCCAGGTATGACTGTCCCAGGTATGACTGTCCCAGGTATGGCTGTCCCAGGTATGGCTGTCACAGGTATGGCTGTCCCAGGTATGACTGTCCCAGGTATGGCTCTCCCAGGTATGGCTGTCCCAGGTATGACTGTGCCAGGTATGGCTGTCCCAGGTATGGCTGTTCCAGGTATGACTCTCCCAGGTATGACTGTCCCAGGTATGGCTGTCCCAGGTATGACTGTCCCAGGTATGGCTCTCCCAGGTATGGCTGTCCCAGGTATGGCTGTCCCAGGTATGACTGTCCCAGGTATGGCTGTCCCAGGTATGATTGTCCCAGGTATGACTCTCCCAGGTATGACTGTCCCAGGTATGGCTGTCCCAGGTATGGCTGTCCCAGGTATGACTGTCCCAGTTATGACTCTCCCAGGTATGACTGTCCCAGGTATGGCTGTCCCAGGTATGGCTGTCCCAGGTATGACTGTCCCAGGTATGGCTGTCACAGGTATGGCTGTCCCAGGTATGACTGTCCCAGGTATGGCTGTCCCAGGTATGACTGTCCCAGGTATGGCTGTCCTAGGTATGACTGTCCCAGGTATGGCTGTTCCAGGTATGACTATCCCAGGTATGGCTGTCCCAGGTATGGCTGTCCCAGGTATGGCTGTCACAGGTATGGCTGTCCCAGGTATGACTGTCCCAGGTATGGCTCTCCCAGGTATGACTGTCCCAGGTATGGCTGTCCCAGGTATGACTGTTCCAGGTATGACTGTCCCAGGTATGACTGTTCCAGGTATGGCTCTCCCAGGTATGACTGTCCCAGGTATGACTGTCCCAGGTATGACTGTTCCAGGTATGGCTCTCCCAGGTATGACTGTCCCAGGTATGACTGTCCCAGGTATGACTGTCCCAGGTATGGCTCTCCCAGGTATGACTGTCCCAGGTATGACTGTCCCAGGTATGGCTGTCCCAGGTATGACTGTCCCAGGTATGACTGTTCCAGGTATGACTGTCCCAGGTATGACTGTTCCAGGTATGGCTCTCCCAGGTATGACTGTTCCAGGTATGACTGTCCCAGGTATGACTGTTCCAGGTATGGCTCTCCCAGGTATGACTGAATGAAACTTTGTATTTATAATGCATTGTCATGCATTGACAAGTCATGATGTTCCCCCGCGTACCACCAGAGAGCGCTCGCGTACCAGCAGTGGTACACGTACCACAGTTTGCGCACCACTGATTTAGGTTATAGAGATATACTAGCAATAAGATGTTTAACTGGTTACATCTGTAGGGAACAGATTCAGCTTGACCAGCCTATATTAGCCTACATCTTTCTTTGTTCGGGAATTTTTCCTTCATTGGGTCAGGAGATCCCAGACTGTCGCGAAAGTCTGATATAAGCCTTTTTTACTTGTAATAAACACTTTTATGCATTTTAAAAGAATTATGCATTCTTTTTGTGCCCTTGACACTCGGACAGCACGGCGGACTGAGAAAGGGAGAGAGGATAAAGAGAGCCTTAAAGCCACATCTTTGTCGCCGCAAAGATCTTCAACTTTTCTGGCGAACATCAACTAGAGTAGTCACCGGGATGGACCGTGCATTTCATTTTAGGTATGTCATTGTCAAATCAGGAATCTCAAAAATAGGCCCAGTTAAGGGCTGACTCGTTTGTTGTCAGAGCGTCATCTTTGTCCTGAACCAGTGGGAAAACATCACAGCTAACACACACAGACACACACACACACACACATATATATCCCAGGTATGGCTCTCCCAGGTATGACTGTTCCAGGTATGACTGTCCCAGGTATGACTGTCCCAGGTATGGCTCTCCCAGGTATGACTGTCCCAGGTATGACTGTGCCAGGTATGGCTGTCCCAGGTATGACTGTCCCAGGTATGACTGTTCCAGGTATGACTGTCCCAGGTATGACTGTTCCAGGTATGGCTCTCCCAGGTATGACTGTTCCAGGTATGACTGTCCCAGGTATGACTGTTCCAGGTATGGCTCTCCCAGGTATGACTGTCCCAGGTATGACTGTCCCAGGTATGACTGTCCCAGGTATAACTGTCCCAGGTATGACTGTTCCAGGTTTGGCTGTCCCAGGTATGGCTGTCCCAGGTATGACTGTTCCAGGTATGACTGTCCCAGGTATGACAGGCAACAGAGCAATGAACTGGGTTGCAGAACTGTGAAGGAGTTTCACTGATAAATGTCATCTTTGCCTCGAGTAGAAATATCTGTTTTGATCATTTATTACATGAATATAAATTTCTTATAACAACTTAATATTTAGAGAAACAGCTGGGTAAATAGGCTCTTTGGCCGTACGTCCCACTGAAATCCATTCAGATATAGATGTTTATTCGACTGGACAATTAATCCAAGATTAATCAAACCGACAGTCAGAACCAATGATTGATGTGATCTTGCTTGTGTCAATTGTTTCTCTTCTTTGACATATTCATTTAAGACCATATATAGTTAGTTAATCTGAGTGTGCTTCCTTTCACTTTAAATTCAAAGTAGGGCTGGGCAGCGATAAAATTTTAATCGCGATTTATCGCATGATTTCCCTGTTTAATCACGATTAATCACATTGTGTGCTTTTACCATTGGCACTTGTCAGTAACACACATTTAGTGTAAATTTCATCTTTAAAAAAAAGTAAAATAAAATAAAGCTTACTGCCAGGCCATTAATGTCATCCTGTTTTTATGAAAAATAAAAAATGTCTTTCAAGAAAATCTTGAGCCACAATCAGAACATTAAAACAGGTAATTTCTGAGGTAACAGCAGAAACTTTTAACGGGGAGTTCAACTTGGCAGTTGTTACAAATAACCTTGTTTCTGTTAAATCAGCCATCTGTGAGAACTTTAAAATAAAAATGTCCATGTTAAAGTTCAGTAACTTTACCGTCTCCATGTCTGTTTTAGCTTTTCCGTTATTTTCCGTCAATTCTCTTCCGATTCTGCAGCAGCCAGAAACAGACTTTTCAAAATAAAAGCATGTGAGCACCACGCGTTAATGCGCGATAAAATAAATGTCGGCATTAATAAATAAATGAGTTAATGCGAGAAAAACGCGCTATCTTGCCCAGCTCTAATACAAAGATATATAATCTTCATTAGAAAAATATCCTACTTTTAAAAATCGATCGTATTTGCAGCAAAAACTTTGTCAGTGAGCAAAAAAAGCAAAAATAAATAAATAAATAAATAAAACAATGCAAAAATAAACTAATCTCTCATTGATTACCTCTGCCAAGGAGGTTATGTTTCTGCTGGCGTTTATCTGTCTTTTTGTTTGTCTGTGTACAAGATAATTTAAAAAAAATTACGGATGGATTTTGATGAAATTTTCAGGAGTTGTCAGAAATGTGAAAAGGAAGAACTGATTACATTTTGGCTGTGATCCGGAAGAAATCCTGGATTCTGGATCACTTTCAAATTTTCTATAACAGTGCAGTCAATGGGGCCGAAAATTTTGTTTCTCAATATCTCCGTTAATTTTTGCCCAAAACTCATGAAATTTGACTCAGGGATTGATAATGGAAACCTCTATCAAATTTCAAAGGCTGATCTGGATCTGATCCAGAAGGCGGATTTTATCGTAATCTGTAAATCGCTATATGGGGGAATTGTTGCGCTTGGTGGAGGTCTGCGCTCTCAGAGTGCTTTTCTAGTTGTAATCTTGGTCTGAGGTCTTCCAACGCTTGTTGACGGACACCTGAACCACATGACTGCATGTTGGCGAGATCAGGCAGCATCACTCTGAATGACTCTGGTCTCCAGGACCTGCACCTCTGGCCTGACAGTAGAGGTGTGAGCTGTCCGTGCGGGGGGTGGGTGGGGTCCCTGGGGAAGGAGGCAGGTCTCCCGTGGTCTCTGCAGGTGCTAGATGCTCTGCAGAGGGGGCCCAGCGGGGTCCCGGTCATCTTCTCAGCAGCCTTCAGCACTCTCTGCAGGCACCTGCAGTGGTAGCTGCTGCACCACACGGCGACGCAGATGGTCAGGATGCTCTGAACAATGTAGCTGAACTGAACCTTCAATTCAAAAATGCTTTATCAATCCCCGATTGGGAGATTAATTGTTGCAGTTGTTGTCATGATTTGTCTCTTCCAAAGATGGGGCAGGAAGGTCCTCCTGTAGCGCTCGGTGTTGCAGTGGAGTTGAACATCTTTGTGTCTGATTGGGAGACGGCTGGACATAAGAACGACTGACTGCATCCACGTGTGCTTGATCATTCATTGAAAGTCATTTTTATGTCCTTTTTTTTTAAGAAGAACTTACAGCATAGGCTGTTTTTTTTTTTATTAGATGCAGTCCAGACAAGACGAACAATAAAATACAAAATCAAAATGCTCAGTTTCCTCAGAATCATTAGCCTGTACAGAGAAGATCAGAAGATGGACCAAGTTACTAAAATCTTGCTTGGTATCATTTATTTATTTATTTAGTTTCTTAAATAAATAAATCCTTTTTTCTCTTCAATATAAATGACCATCAGTTTTGAAACACTTCCAGGAAGGTTCATTTAGAGCAAAGCAGATGGGGATGAGTGACGTGCACGCTCCTCCACATCTGTCTGCGCTGCAGCTCCTTGAAACAACAGCAGACGCTGACTTAGTGAGCTGGTTCTGGTGGATTTATTTACAAAGCGTTCGAGCTTTTGTTCGGGTAGATTTGCAGAGTAATCCTGGGCTTTGGCTTGGCTTGACTTAACTTAATCCTCGTTCTCTCAGAGTGAACGGCTGTAGGTCAGATACTGGTGAGTCTGTGGTAACGGGAGAGGCAAGGTAAGGAACTTAATGGATCAGAAAGACATGCGCAACCGTGGTTTGGCCGAAACTGTGCTTGTTCAACAGCGTCTGATCTGGTGGCGGCGTGTAATACTGGCATATTAGCCCCAGCGTCAGAACTCGGGCTGTAGCGATACACTAATCTCATGACACGATACGATACACGATATTTGGCTCACGATGCGATATATGTCGATATTCATCTTACAATACATTTACACAATTTTCTGAAATATTTTAAAGGGACAAAGTGATTTTGGTGACATCTTGTGAGTGTTCCAATGACTTTGTTTGAATTAATTGAACTGAAAGCATCAATTACACATTATATGGCTGACAGGCAGCTTGTAAATGCTGGACAAAATGAATAAGAGATTTGTTGAGAAAAATAGTTAAATTCATTTAAACAGTGCAAATTGTTGCCTTCAAGCTTTTAAAGGTGGGTCATGGGGGTTTTGAAAGAAGCTTAGAATATCGATACCCGCGGCCGAAAAATCGATACTCTCTGGGGTAGATGTCTTCACGGGTCCACTTTCATGGATCTGAACCCGAATTGACCCATGATAATTCGACCCAAAACCGACCCGACCCAAGCTATTATCATAAGTCCGGGAGTCCGAACCCGAATGGACCCAGAATATTTGGACCCGGAACCGACTCGACCTGAGTCTTTAGTTTCCGACCACGAAGCAAACCGAGTTACCCGAATAGAACCGGGACAATCCAGCCCATAGTTGCTCATGTTAAAGTTGTCTAGCATTGAATAAAACTTGATTTTCTTACCTAAAGTTGTCTTCTTCTACCGGTTCAGTTGCTACATAGGCTACATGATGTAAACAACAATAAATCCACGTCGTTATTGTCTTTGTGGATACAGATGCTATTGGTAACAACTGCTAACGCTAATAGCCTACACCGGTCAGGACGTGTCGTAAATATGTTCTCTCATCTTGCGTTGTCATGTTGGTGATCCGTTGTGCTTTACAGCTGTTGGGCAAACCGCTAATAACACGCTACGGCAACATGATTGTTTCATGAAAAACATGCCACGTTAATGAATAATTAATTAAACTGCCCCGAGTCCTGACATTAGCTGCCACCGCCAATATCTTTACCTCTATTGAGTAAACGCGGGCCCAGCCTGTCAGAGAGCATCGGCTGGACCCGAGACTAACTGTACCGATTCCGACCCGACATCTTTCCAATGGAGCCGAGACCCCATTCGGGGTCGGGTCAGAACCTCGGGTTTTCAGGTTGTCGGGTTGTTCTGAAGATCTACTTTGGGGAAAAAAAATATGGATATATATCGCAGAATTGATCAAATCGCTCAGCTCTGGTCAGAACTGGGAGTCTATATTTCTGTTTCTGAAAAGCTCATCATGATGATAAGAGATGACGCAGACACTGATGGCGCCGGCTCATCCCAAAACACCGACCGCAACATGAATCATCGTCATCTCACCTTCTACACGTTTACTAATGTTTACAGCGTTACAAAAAGCCTGGACTGACCTTTACAGAATGATGACCAGTCTGGGAGAGAATCTGTCTTTTTTGACGTCCTCACCTATAACTTGGTTTCTCTCCATCCCTCGCTCTCTTTCCTCCCTCTTTCCTATCTTGGCCCTGTCAATCAAACAAAGCCAGGACTCATAATGTCATAAAAAGGTATGAATTTATTTATATCAACTAATGACATCTTTTTATTGACGAAGCATTAGTTCCATCTTCTTCATTTTTCCCTACAAAGAGAGAAACTTTCTTTTTTTATATATATATATATATTAGAGGCTTAAAAGTAGGATTTTAAAGCAACGTATTGTCCAGTCTTCTGAACACATTGAGTTATTACCTTTTACTGCAGCTGTCAGTTTCATGGCTTAAGACACAACACCTTCACTTAAAAAGAGCTGCTTTACAAAAAAGAAAAAAAAGGAGTTAAGATAAGCCGATGCTGAAAATGCCGACAGTAGAACTCGCTGAATCCGCTACGGCAAAGTTTTTATTTTTCTTAAGTCTGTTTGGTTTCAATAGTAAGGTAGTGGGGGGGTGCAGGTAGGAGTGTTTCCCCGCTGGTCGCCACATCCAGTGGATTATATTAAACATAATCCTCACCCAGCACTCGCCAGAGGCGTGTGGGATTTTCAAGTTTCGGGAAAGTCAAACAGCGAGATTGCTACGCCGTCGGCGCAGCGCGAGCAGGTTTAAAATGGATGTAATCTGGGAAAACAAAGCTACTCTAAAGTATAAATTAAACTCAGAAGTTCAGCACCGATAACGCCGGACTAATATTTTCCCCCAAAGCCTAAAGACTATGTACTTTCAAACCATTCAGTGCATTTGCTTCTCCGTCGTTGTCGCTCCAAACAACTTCTTCCAGCGTCCACATGCACTCGCAGATCCTTCGTGGGTAACGTGTAGGAGTGAGAGAACTGAAGGATGGTTCGGTGGGAGAAAGTTCCAGGAAGAGAAAAGAGCATCTGCTCTCTGCAGCTATCTGGCGGTGAGACAGGAACAAGGATCCGAAGACGGGATGTTGGAAATCTGGAAGAATCGTCTCAGGCCTGTCGACCCTTTGTAGTGACGCACCACGAAACAACGGGCACGTCCGCGCCAGCACAGTCGCGGCAGCAGCTCCACGTGCAGCAGACAAAGCCGGAGAAATGTCTGCAACTGAGACAAAGGAGACAATGTTTCTTTTTTCAAAGTGCACCAACGTCACTAGCTTTCACGTCACCGGCGCATCAGAGCATTAGCAGCAACCTGAGGTCGCCAACCATACCAACGACATGATGACGCTGCGTTTTAAGAGGTTCACTTCTGTCGCAGCCACGATTCACTGTACGTTCAACTGCACAGTGTAACGTGCAGTAATTTAACCCTTTAAGCACCAAAACCGCAATATTGCGACAAGCAGCATTGCTGACTATAACAGGCCGTATCTATAAATGTGATGCTGAATGTTGTTACTACTTTTCACCAGGAGGTGGCGGACATGTGTGCCTGTAATCTGAGAACCATTTTTGGAGGTTGTGCTGTTCAAAGTTTTAGCATAAAAAGAGATTGTAAAACATCCTCTGACGCAGAGACGCGTGGCAAATCAGTGGAAGAAATGCTGAATGTAGTGTTTAGTGAGTGTTTATTCATTTATTCACGATGCAGAGGCTGGTTTACCATCCATGAAGTACTTTGTCAGGTTCTGGCTAACTCAGATTCTGAGGAGGAAGACATGCAGTTGTCCAGTAAAGCAGAAACTGACATCAGTAGTCCACAATCAGCACATCGTATATCGGATGCTTCACCTCAGCGTGGTCGGGGTGAAAGCATTCTGGGATCACCAAGCAGGTCGAGGTGTCAGGGGAGCTCATAACACCGCAAATATGGAAAAATGTAGCGGGGATGAAAACACGGGAAAGCCACGGGAAAAACATTGCTAATGGTGCACCAGAAATCACGTGATGATGATGATGGCGGCTGAGAGTTCTTGAGAGAAGAGGAAGAGTATTGAAAGTGAAGCCTAAATTTTGATGAGCCTGTTGTTTTTTGTGGAGACGATCTTACAAATTCTGAGCCCATTGATTTCATCCCTTTTCCAAATGATGAATTGTGGAGCCTCATCACCAATCAATCAAACAGATATGGCCACCAGTTCTTTGAAGGGAAAATATTTAAACCAAACTCCAGATTTCATGATTTTATGGTGTGATTGTCCCTGAAATAAAAGCTTTCATTGTGCATGGGGCTTGAGGAAAAATCTGAAATTGAGGACTACTGGGCAGGTTTGGCCAGGTGATGTCACAATAATCAAATTAGATGACAAATCTACTTCCATTTCATATTTTGGTTCATACTGAAGATATTTCTCATATACAGTATGCCTTTATCTCAAACCACTTTAAAGTTATACAGTGATCCCTTGCCACTTTGCGGTTTGAGTATTGCGGTTTTAGTGCTTCACGGATTTTTTTCAGAAATATATAATAAAAAAAAATTAAAAAAACGCGCAGACATCCTAGGATTTTGTGCGTATTCTCTCAGTGAAGAAATGCTGAGCCAGCCTGGCCCCTTAAAGAAGGTAGCCTTACGGGTAATGGTGTGGCCTTATGGGTAATGGAGTGTGTGTGTCGTGGGACGGCAGAGGAAAACGAGGTTAGATGAAAAGTGGAATAAGCAGCTCAGCGTGTATAGATTTGCACTCTCTGTTAACCGACAGGAGCCCAACAATACAACCTGTGTGATGTTACAAGTTCCTGCAGTGCCAGAATAAAGTGCTCGTTCCATGCAGAGAAAACCGGACTTTTTGTTTTTGTTGTTGTTAGCTTGTTAGCCACTAATTACGAGCCAAAAATAGCACAATACCAGCAGTTTGTTTACTATGGTTCAGAGACCAGAGGCTGTGAAGGTAACAGAAAGACCACAGTTGAGCCTTTGTCTTGTTTCGCTGCAGCGTCTCGCTACTTTTTTTTTGAGGGTTTTAAACATATTTTATACACATTATTTAGGCTCGGGGGGGCTCCGGCTTCAGATCGCGGATTTTGATTGTCATGGAGGGGGCGCCGGTCCCCATTAACCGCGAAAAATATGGGATCACTGTAGCCCTTTGAAACCTTGATATCAAAATTCAACATTTTCCAATATGGCCGCCACCTTGTGACGTCATAATATGCAAATTATATGAATACTTTCGCTCCCATCACAGACTTACTGTGATGTCATACTGAACAGTTTTCTCATTGATAGTATACCTTTATCTCAAACTGCTTCCAAGTTATAGCCTTTTTGAAATCTTGATATCAAAATTGTATATTTCCATGAAAATACTCCGGCTTTCATTAATCTGACAAGACTGCAAAAATCGTACAGAGTGAAAGCGGCTGCAGTCCTAAATGACCACAGTCTTTATTAGTGTTAAGCAGCTGCAGTGATTGAGTCTACTTTACTCTCGGTGACGTGCATCTTTACACCCATGTCACTGTTTTTACACGCATACGTTGGTAAACTAAAAGCAGTGTAACATGCTTTGGGGGCGGTGGTTGGCACCGTCACCTCACACAAACACGGTCATGTTCGTCCATTTGGCTTTTCTCCAGTTGTGCCACTTTATTCTCAAAAACTGTAACAACTCTAATTTGGTTGCAGGCGTGAGTCGCTGTCTCTGCATTCGTCCTGATGTACGAGCAAAAACTAACTGTTGGAATGACACTGGAGGCTTTAAATTTACACTGTGGTGAGATTTTCTCTGTAATTACTGCTTTCCTTACTGGAACAGTGAAAAATGGTCATATTTAACATCAGGGATGGGTGGTATTTAGAATATATGGATTTAAAATATGTATTTTCACAATATCGGAATACTTAAGAGACATTACAGAGAAAAACGACTCATTGGGTCTTTGGTTTCTTTAGTAATGCTACTGGGGCAACACTTTATTTAGACAAAAATAAATTGGTTAAATAAGTTCAAAATATTTTTTTCTTTCTTTTCCACGGTGGCGTTTACAACTTTCCCTTCATGATGATAAATTAATCTTGTTTGAAAACACAAGTCTTTCTACGAGTCACTCCTTCAGACATTTTATTTTGACTTATCCTTCCTTTAATTCATTTTTAGGAGCACAAATCCAGAAATGTCTGAAATGTCACTTTGCGCGCCATATTTCTACCATCTCGGTCCCACCGTTTGCTCGATGTTCAGCTACAGGGGACTCAGCTGCTAACATCAATTTTTTTGTTTTTTTAAACAGCCTACTCTTTGAAAAGGATGAAGGTTTCTGTAACCTGAAGATAAGAGTTCCCACACCAGCTCAGTACCTAGAAGTCATGACTAAGAGCTGCAGATTAGGGCTGTAGCGATACACTAATCTCACGATATGATGCGATACACGATATTTGGCTCACGATACGATATATATCAATATTCATTTTACAATACATTTACATCATTTTCCAGAAGATTTTAAAGGGACAAAGACCAATGACTTTGTTTGAATTAATTGAACTAAAAGCATCAATTACACATTATATGGCTGACAGGCAGCTTACAAATGCTGGA
Source organism: Hirundichthys speculiger (assembly GCA_018398805.1). NCBI lineage: Eukaryota > Metazoa > Chordata > Actinopteri > Beloniformes > Exocoetidae > Hirundichthys > Hirundichthys speculiger. The sequence continues at coordinate 1,335,727 of JAGFBZ010000489.1, forward strand.
AAAAATTGATAAAAGATTTGTTGAGAAAAATAGTTTCATTTATTTAAGTGCAAATTGTTGCTTGGAAGCTTTTAAAGGCGGGACACTGGGATTTTGGAAGAAGCTTAGAATATCAATACCTGCGGCTGAAAAATCGATACTCTGGGGAAATAAAATATCGATATATATCGCAGAATCGATAAAATTGCTCAGCTCTACTGCAGATGCTGCAGTGTGAATGTGTGATGGGGGAGCTGGGGGGACGGGTAGGTTTATGGGCGTACCCACGGCAGCAACCGGCCTGCTGATCTCACGCAAAACTTACATGAAGCTTCTGTAATTGTATTTTATATATATAAATTAGGGCTGTCAAAGTTGACACGTTAACTTTTGATTAACGCAAAAAAATTTTAACGCAACTAATTTTTTTAACGCGCGATTAATGCGAGCCTTAGCCTGGCCACTGATGTACAATAGTAGAGAGGAGAGTAGGTGTTGCCTCCAGACTTCATGAGCCTCGGGCCCCTCCGTAGTTTGTGAAAACAGGAAGTCATGCACTGACGTTGACGTCCATGCCGCAGACAAACAGACATAAACAAACCTCCGTGAGCAGTAGCTGGGATAAAATCAGGGTTTCCTGCAGACCTTATTTGGCCAGGCGCCCCGCCCGGCCTGAAATCTCGAGCGCCCGGGCTACAATGTCGGGAAAAAAAAAATGTCGGGCAAAAAAAAAAAAAATGCAATGCATGCAAGCGACACGGCAGCGCTTGAGAACTGATCAGCGCACATAGGTTTGTGTTATAATGAATTAATGTTGATTCTCTAATGCTGCGTGTTTGCCTGCAGTGCATTCTGCGCCACCTCTCTCTCTCTCTTTCACACACACACACACAGTGATAACCTCTCTGTCGATCACTCACGTTTGACAGCTCACGTCTCGTTCCACTTCAATACAAGTTTTCCTCCACTCGCTTTTATGTCGGTCCGTAATTATTTATAGTCAGTAGAGATTCTGGTAAACTTTATTCGTAATAGACCCGGTGCTTTTGTTTTGACCAGACAGTGCGACCTCTCACTGAGGTTTTTTTTTTTTTTTTTTTGGTTCGACAATTCATTAAAGTGACACACGCACACACTAATCAACATTATGTTTAACTTTGTCTATAAAAGAAGAAAAAAAAAGAACATTAGGTATTTAAACTAACTAACTAAATAAATAAAGACCAATGGGCGCACTGCCTGTCATCTGGACTCCAAGCTCACGTAGCTTCACTTGACAGCTGTCACTCTGAGGTGATTGATGACCAGTCCGCCCAGTCAAAAAGGTAACGCCTACTATGTAATTTACTGGTATGCAATTGATCAGTAGTAGAGTAAATGAGACATAGTCTTTTAGTTAAGAAACTGAGGTAGCCTACACTTTATAGTGTTTTCCATCATCATGTTTGTGGGTTTGTTGTTAAGCAACTTCTTTCATATTTTGAGGGCAAAAATAATAATTGAACAATCTAATTAATTAAGTAATTTATCCTTTTTTTTGTTCTCGGCTACCGTTCTCGGCTTGAACCCCCCCCCCCAGCCAAAGTTTTTTCCTGCAGGAATCCCTGAAAATGGATACAAAAGATACTATTTTGAATGGTAAGTTCAGCTTCAAAACCTTGCCTGATGGCTAACTCCACAAGATAAATGTTGTTTGTGTTTACTGTCGATGTGAATTTAGTTACCACCGGAGTCCGACCACTCTCAAGTGTAGGACCCCTCTTCGGATTTTATTTCATTAATTAAAGTCGCCTCTGCAAGCTGTGGACCCTCACCTGCAACCTGAAAAAAAACTCCACACAGTACTGGGCCATAAAACTCGGAGATGGCCCCGTTACCATAGCGACCATAATCCAAAACCACTTTGCCACTATAAAACCTCTGGTTCTTGACAACTGGAATGTGGAACGGCCAGGCACAGAGGCCCCTCCAGGTCTGGTATCTATCAGACGGCTCTTATCTGTGGTGGGACCAGAGCACACAGAAAATCTTCTACAACCCCCCCTCAGGATGAGAGGAGACGATTAAAAGTTCAATATAACCAAATAACTTTTACAGGACAAGCAACTACAACTGATTGCCTTAAAATGTTATAACTCAAGAGAATGTAACAAACACCAACACATAAAGGGGACTGTGAAGTTGAGTGGAAATGATTTTTCTGTATTTAGATTCAGGCCATCATAACCTTCTCTTCCAAAAGGGCAGTTTTCTGAATGAAAGGTTAAAAGTTATTATCTTGTGACATAACTGTTGATATTTGTGTTTGTGATGTTTTGTTAACACACCCTGACGGTTAGTAACTGTTTAAATGTGTTAAAAAAATTGTGGATTACAGACACCGTATGAAAGGAGACAAAGGGCCCGATCTTGCGCCAAACCTCCAAAACCTGCTATTAAGGGATAAAAGGTATTGGGAGGGGCGTTCCCCCACGAAGAACGCAATCTTCCACCTCCCAAAACCCACGATCTCACCTGCGAAATCCACGATGTCATGCACACATTATGCATAGGAGTGGTTAGGGCGTTCCACCTGTTTAACCAATCAGTGCGTCAGTAGCCATTGCCTTTAAGAGCAGGTTGCAGTACCTGCAAACTGCCATGGAACGTCTTTTCACCCAGATCAGAGCAGCTCTCATGGACAGCTGGTCTGGGACTGTGCTGTAGAGTTTCCTCCTCTTTTTTCCTCCTCCTCCTCTGCACTGATATATACATAACTAGCTTTAACTAATGTGGAGCAAATGATTTAATCATTTCTTTTGTACTCCAAGAAGTTCCAACAAACTGCTCAGAAAATAGAGCCGGTGAGCTTCCAGGAAAGCATTTATTAACTAGAAAAGCAATCGGAGAGCGCAGACCTCCGCCAAGCACAGCAGTTGTGGTTGCTTTAGGGTTCAAGAAACAACTAAACAGCGCAATGTTATCGAAAATTTGAAAGTGATCCAGAATCCAGGATTTCTTCCGGATCACACCCAAAATAAAATCAGTTCTTCCTTTTCACATTTCTGACAACTCCTGAAAATGTCATCAAAATCCATCCATAACTTTTTGAGTTATCTTGAACATATCCCCTGCGCAAAGACGCACAGCTGCGCCAAGACGCATAGTTGCTGGGAGCGGTGCTTTTTTTCACAACAGAGTTCTGTGATCTCCTCGTTTCTTCCACAGCAAACATCTGAATGAGATCATGTCACAGCTGTACAGACATCATCTGCCCTTAAGAGAATAATGTATGAAAGTAATACAGTGATGCATAATCGAGAGGTAGAGCCGGTTGTGCAGTCCACATGTGACTGGGTGGACGCGCAATGACAGGATTTGGACGCGCTCTTTTACGCGCCGACATGCCAGTTGCGCTTTCCACAAACTCGGTATCTTGCGGTACTGGTGTCTCGCAGATTTTGGGTATTGGGTAATGGGTGGTCACACCACCCATTACCCAATACCCAAAATCTGCGAAGTACAGGTACCGCAAGATACCGAATTCGTGGAAAGCGCTAGTGACACGCCCATTGCCGCGCCCACAATGTGCTTAAGGGAGACGGCAAAATGGGTTTTGGGTATTGGGAGGTGGAAGATTGCATTTCGGCTCCTAAATCTGTGATTTGCAGGTAATGGGTTTTGGGTATTGGGTAATGGGAGGTGCAAGATCGGGCCCAAAAGATCAAAACTTCATCTCCCAGCATTTAGTGCTCCGGATCCGCGGGAAAAATCCCTGCCTCTGATTGGACAGCATTGGTCAGACCCCGTTTATTTACATAAACGCTCATTTAATATTCCAGGGGTATTAAAAGCCAGATGAGTCCTTTGTCCTTCTCTTCAAGCTCTTCGATCTTCGCTCTTATGCCTTTTTGCTCTCTTCTGCCCTTTTTGCTCTTCACTTTTACACTCTCTTCTTAAACTCTTCTCCTTTTTCCATTTTATTTTCTTTGAAACTTTGTGGCGCAGACAACACCCTGAAATCATTTTGGTTACTTCATTTTTATTTTTCTCAATGCGATTTTGCTTCTGCACATTTTTCCAGTCCTCATTTTCTACAGAAGCTCGATAGTCGTGCCGCATTGACCTTTTTTTTTTTTTTTAGAACAATCGCTGAATGATCTCAACTAACGAAAGTTAGTTGTAAGTTTGATAACAACTTTTTGTAAGCCTTTACGTGCGGCTGCAGTGTTTAAACGATGACGTTTGACACCCGAAAGCCCCCACGCCTAGAACTTTTGCCAAATCCCCAGAGTTTTGCATTAGTTTAACAATTTTGATTTTTGTTGCTCCGTCTTTTCTTTTGGGGCTCACGTCAACCCTTTTTTACGGGCAATCGAACTCTTTAACTGCTGATTCCTGCCGATCGGAGTCCGAGGCCACGGGACCAACTCGCCTGCCCAGACGAAAAGAAAGCGGTACGACCCGCCGAGTCACGCGCTACGTCCGGAGACCTCCAGAGAGCCATCGGCCAACACGGTTGCCTGGAGAATCCACCGCGAACTGTATGTATTACCCGAGGCATCCAACGACAAGTAAGCGCCAGACTTCCCCCAGGGTAAGGCTGACCGAGAAGAAGATTGTGTCTCCCAAGTCTGTCCACGGCCCAAACAGTTGTTGTGTCACGGGCCACGTCCGGACCACTCCTCCCCATTATTCGGCAGCTAATCAGTTCGAGAATTGCCCCTCTTTATTATTTTATTCACTTTGATAACAGATTAGCCATTAGCAACCCCTGCGTACCCGCCATCTTTATTATTATGTTTCTCTTCCTTCCTTTCCTCTCTATTGTCATTTCCTGTCATGCGCTATAGCCAAATATGAAGAATTCGTGATGTTGATGTGCATTTTATATAGGTAAATGTCTTATATGTGTTGTGTTCTTGTCTGTGTCTAAATAAATGTTTTAAAACGTATTAGCGACTCTAATGATTAATTTTCCAACAGCCAATCCAACTCGTTCAAGAACCCACTAGAAATTGTGACTCATTTGCTCTTTAATTTTTCCTTCTTTTTAAAGAAAGCCGGTGGCACCCTAGGCAATTATTAAAATACTAATACATTACACGAGTCCCCCTACACAAGTATCACTTGTTGGTTAAACAGAGCGCAAATGCAGAGAGCCCCCCGTCATTTGAAGCAAACCACAAAAATATTTTGTATGAAGAACATAAGAGAAAATATTGAGTATATATATATATATATAATATATAATGGATTTGGCATTATAGCAATAAATAAACATGAATTCTTTTGCATAAAACAAGCATTTGTGTACTCTCATATTAGGCAAGGCAATTTTATTTGTAGAGCACAATTCGTAACAAGGCAATTCAAAGTGCTTTACAGATGCATAAAATCACAAGAAGGCAAATATAATCACTCCATACAAGCATAAAAATAATCAATAATAAATAAAATTAATTAATTAAAAAAATTAATTAATTAAATTAAAATGAAGAGTGCAGATAAAATCCTTCCAGTCATCATCTTCACATCTAAACAGAACTGTTTTCAGTCTGGATCTGAACATTGTCAGAGTTCAGGTCTGTCTCACATCTTCTGGAAGTCTGTTCCAGATTTTAGGAGCATAAAACTGAAACACAGCTTCACCTTGTTTAGTCCTGACTCTGGACACCAGCAGGAGACCACTACCTGAGGTTCTCAGAGTCCAGGTTGGTTCATATGACTCTAACATGTCAGAGATGGACTTTGGGGCCATGAAGAGACTTGAACACAAGTAGAGCTGTTTTAAAGTCTATTCTTTGAGTGACAGGAAGCCAGAGACCTCAGAACTGGACTAATATGGTCGTATTTCCTGGTTCTGGTCAGGACCAGTGCAGAGACCTCAGGACTGGACTAATATGGTGGTATCTCCTGGTTCTAGTCAGGACCGGTGCAGAGACCTCAGGACTGGACTAATATGGTGGTATCTCCTGGTTCTAGTCAGGACCGGTGCAGAGACCTCAGGACTGGACTAATATGGTCGTATTTCCTGGTTCTAGTCAGGACCAGTGCAGAGACCTCAGGACTGGACTAATATGGTCGTATTATGGTCGTATTTCCTGGTTCTAGTCAGGACCAGTGCAGAGACCTCAGGACTGGACTAATATGGTCGTATTTCCTGGTTCTAGTCAGGACCAGTGCAGAGACCTCAGGACTGGACTAATATGGTCGTATCTCCTGGTTCTAGTCAGGACCAGTGCAGAGACCTCAGGACTGGACTAATATGGTCGTATTTCCTGGTTCTAGTCAGGACCAGTGCAGAGACCTCAGGACTGGACTAATATGGTCGTATCTCCTGGTTCTAGTCAGGACCGGTGCAGAGATCTCAGGACTGAACTAATATGGTCGTGTCTCCTGGTTCTAGTTAGGACCAGTGCAGAGACCTCAGAACTGGACTAATATGGTCATATTTCCTGGTTCTAGTCAGGACTCGTATTAATAAAAGTAATAAAACTTGAAAAAGATCTGTATAAGGTAGATTTAGAACAGATAAAAATATGCGATTAATTTGAGATTAATCATGATTAACTATTGACAGTCATGCGGTTAATCTGATTAATTATTTTGAGAAATTGACAGCCCTAATATAAATATATATCAATGCACCAAAATGCAAACATCACTTATTTAATGAAAATTACACCAAGAGAATATTTTTCATGTTTCCGATTATTCATATGCCTAATTTCTGGAATTATAATCCACGCAGGCTAAATAATCAGAATAATGCACATTTTCTGTGAGCGTCGCAGCCGTGCAGGAGCGGTGGGAAGGAATGAAACAATGAAACGCAAACATCAGAAAAACCTGCACTCCTTAGTATCTGGTCATTCAGCTTCATCTCATGCTTCTGATATAAGAATGAAAATCCAGTGTATTTATTTTCAAAGACAGTAAGATTTTCACTCTAAAAATGAAGATTTATAACATACAGCAGTGACGAGACAAGGTGACTTAAAGTGAAGTGTTGCTACCTCAATCTGCCCAAATAGTTCTTTATGTCTGAGCTTTTTTCTTTTTCTTCAAGTTGTCAATGAACCTGATCTCACTTGAGGGAGGAAACAGTAAATGAAAGCATGCCATCATGGACCTGGTACGGCATCCTGTTTTATGTTAAGTTGGCGTCACTCTGTCTCTCGTCTACTGTGTTTCCTGGTTTACTTTGAAAGTCTGTCTTTTCCTCGTGGTGTCCTGCTTTTCTTCCTTCCCTCCACGTATCAACCTGATCGCCTGCACCTGCCTGTCGTTTGTCCCTCTGTGTATTTAAGTCCTGTCTTTCCTCTTTCTGTTGCTGCTCCATCTGTTTATGTACCTGCTTGTTTCTTTTGAGTTTCCTGTGTGTTCATCTGTTGGATCACCTGTTCTGATTCACCTCTCCATCCCTGCTTGTCTCCCTGGTTCCATGTGGATTTTCATTTCAGTTTGGACTTTGTGTTTTTTTAATAAATACAGTTTTTTTTTTTTGGAACTCCTGCATTTTGGGTCCTCAATTTATCACAACACATACAGTGAAAAACTGAAGAGAGTTGAGGTTCTGGGATAGATGGAGGGTAAATCCATGTCTCCTGACACTAACTGAATTCCATGAAAGCTACATTTAAACCAACTCAGTTTGGCTGAACGTTTATGCCGACCTCACACTGACTGGTTGTGCAGGCGGTTTCAAGGTCACAAACTCATTTCTACAGTCTGAAGAAAATCTCACGCTGGTGTCGGGAGCAAATCAGAAGTGGTCTTTTCTGCCTCTTGGAGTTACAACACATTCCTAAATGTTTCACATCATTGCAAGATGTCATTGCAGGCCTCATCCAGACCAAGACATAGTTGTGGCTGTTTATATCCCCAACTTTAGGTCTGAGACTTAACTCCGCCATATATAGTCTTTAGATGAGACAACATGTCGTACGTACGTTTTCTAAAATCCCACTGAGGTTCATGCAAAGTGGTCTATTGCAGGGTCAGCAGCATTTTAAAGCTCAAGTGGAACCTAAAGACAAAATATGGAATAGATTAGAACACACTATATTAAATACATTCTTCTAATTGCAGGGTTTTATATAAAATGCTAAAATAAAATGAGATTCTTATACTCTCTTTAACTTTTTGTTTTCCGTACATAGTACAGAGAAGGAAAAAGTTTTCTTTAGTTTAATTCAAATTTTAAGATATCTTGGTGTCGCTCTACAGCAGACCTGGGCAAAATAGGGGCCACATCCGGCCCTTTGTGCATCTCTGTCCTGCCCACATGAGGCCAATCAAAAATTACTTTTGATTACAAATTAATAAAACTTTGAATCTATTTGTGAGCGCTGAGTGAGTTTTTCTGCACACAGATTTTAACAATGTTCCATGACTGTTCTTTGTATGATGAAGCAGCTGCTGTAACACCAGTCTGCCACCAGGTGTCACTGTTCCTCCTCATGGTGAAGCATCGAGGCTTCGAATCAGTTTTGGTTGAAAATGAAAGAAAGCCTCGATGCGTCACAAGGCTTTGTTCGGTGTTTGGAAGCTCTCCGTTTCAGAAACGCTCCCGGTGCCTCCAGATCCCAGAAGAGCAAAACGGTGACTCCATGTCTGGTGGGAACCAGGGGTCCGGTTTTTGAGTGCATGACCGGCATAGGATCTTAACTCTGCTTCTGAAAATTTTCTCAAATGTGTCAACAATTTTCCACAACAAAAGACTGCAGTAAATTAGCATTTTTCTCAAATAGCTCACGTTATCAAGCAATTTGGTGCATCTGGATGAATTTCAGAGCTGAAAAGGAAAGGATAACTTTCAATTATCAGTAGTGGTAAGTATGCAGAGAGAAAAAAAATCTGGTGTGTGCTGAATATAATGGTGTAAGTGAGAATAATTGCTCTACTTAGCAGGCAGCCAAGTCCTGAAAAACTGGTATTAAAGATCATGTTAATGGCATGTTGTTAGCAGAAACAACTCTTCATTTAATCCTTGAACCTATAATTAGAGCTTTAAAAAAGAAAAATAAGCATTTAAAAGCTTTTAACTCCCTTATCCTTTTTGTAAAAGGTATTACTAAAATAAATTTGCAGTACGTTAATTCACTGCTTAGCATTTATGGCGAGAATAATTGACTGTTTTTGTCTCGGCAGCTAATCAGCCTTCCATTGTTACCGGCGCAGAACATTTTTATTTTGAGCTTGAGATGTTTGAGAAGAAGCAGACGAGAAATTGCAATCACCTCCGAATGGAGTCCTTTGGAATCAGCTCACTCTCGTTCTCTTGTATCCACTTTTGTTGATGGTGCTGCTCTTAATGCTTTCAAATGAAGCAGAGCGGGGTTGAATAGCTTCCATCAAAAACACAGGGAGATGAATGCGTTCCTGGAGCTCTTGAGATGGAAATTTAATCAGTCAGTCTAAAACAGGTCAGTGGATTTAATTGGATGATTCTTGCTGCTGCTCAAAATAAAGACCTTGTGTCTTTTTTTGTGGACGAAAACAACACGAAATGTAGTTCAGCTTTCGATTTATAGCTTCAACAGCTGTAGCAAGTCTACTGATGATCTTGGCATATAGTTCATATGCACCAAAGAGTTTAACAGTTGGCTTAAAACGAGAAAAACCTTATTCCAACTGTTTAGCATGACGGTGGACATACTATATCCTGCAATGCATCAAAAGCTGCTTGACGGTAATCTCAAGTAAATCTGTCCGAAATTTAAAGCCCAGCCTGGGATGCGTCTTCCAGAAACACCGTTGGTAACCGGAGCCCGAATGTTTCTCGAAAGCGCAATTGAATGTCACGTCGTAAAACTGCTTCATCTGATACATCGTTGAGCAACATGGGTGCTTCCCAAAACCATGGTCATAACTGCGGGGTGGGCGATCCCAGTCCTCGAGGGGTGCTGTCCAGCATGTCTGAGATGTTTTCCTGCTTCAGCACACCTGATTCATATGAATGGATCACCATCAGCTCGTCATCAAGGTCTGCACGAGATCCTTAACGATCCATTAATGTGAATCAGGTGTGCTGAGGCAGCGAAACATCTGAGACTTGCAGGACAGCGGCCCTAGAGGACTGGATTTGCCCACCCCTGGTCTAACTGAATATTTGAAATCACTGTCAGTCAGTGGTGACAATTGGACTGCAGCTTTCAAACTGTTGTTCAGAAGCACTGAAGTCAGTGAACACATCTTTGGTGGTGAATGATACGAGCTAATGTGGACATTTCTGAAGTCTTTGAGATCTGTTGATAATCCTAATGTGTGAACATTTACTACATGCTTAGGGAATGTTGGGGGAAGGGTTAAGGGTCCCACTGTGTTTAGTGAGTTTTGGTGTGCTTGTAGGGATGCAGGCCAGTCTATACGTCTATGATGATTTGCGTCAGTGAGATTTTTCCACCTGGATGCCCTCATTTTTGTCACTGCAGTGGGAAGTGTGCTTGTACAGTTAAGTTGTGCAGGAGTTTTGTCACCACCACCACCACCACAGCACAACATCTTGCAGACTGCAGGTCCGCCGGCAGACTTACCGGAAGCAGCCCTTTCCACCACACCACGATACCTGGGATGATGGTTGAACCTGGCCTCTGCTTCTGCTTCACTTTCTAACTTTCTACGCCTTCTGAAAGGCGGTTTACAGTAAGGGGTTCAAAGGGTAGTCATGGGTGCTCTCCACCACTTTGCCACAATTTCAGCGAACTCTCCGTGATGACCACAAGTGTCTTGAACACTCAGGGCTTGGCATCCATTAACCAGCCAATTTATTAATCAGAGACCCCTCACATATTTCTATGAAACCATTATAAGTGAGAGACTGCATAAAAGGAAACCCATCACCAGTAATCCCACAGAGTAAAAGAAACACAGAATTAAATGCAAAAACATGTCAAACAGAATAAAACCTCATCACAGCTATAGAGAAAAGTGTTAGTACTGACATCAGCATGCATAACATCAAACCTCGTATCAAAACAGACAAATAATAAAATTCTCCCACATATCGACCTCAGTACACCAACCTTCTGGTATACTCCATCATTATATCATGATTCACTATATCACATAATATTATCATAATACCAAGTTAAAGCAAATCAACAATACCTCATAATAATACCTGGCCTGAGGAATCATCAGACTCCACAGACATAAAGTCATTGGGTATAGTCATAGTTTCTGTCCTTTTGTCAGGTAAAAGAGGCTCATTGTCTGTCAGTTCCGGACCTTATGTCAGTTTACAGTCAGTCTTGTCAGCATCCAGAATATAACGTGGGTCATATCCAGTATTGTCATTTTTGTCTTAGTAGGCCATCACACACACACACCAAAATAAAAACCAAAAATAAAAAGGACCATGGTCTTTCGTGGGGGAGAAAAGGACAGGAAGAAAAAAAACAGCACAGTTAGAAAAGGAGGGGGTCGAAGGAGGAGGAGGGGGTGAACAGAGTGTGAAAAGCTTTCTTCTTTTTGTCCTGTAATGCATTCCTGTAAATTCTTTAAAACCTTAGTTATTTAGTTCATATTATAAGTACTTCATCATTCTCAATTTAATCACCTATAATCACCTTGTTGTAACTGAATAAACATCTCCCAACATCTCAACCTACTTTAACTATGGCAGGAGAAAAGAGCACTGCTGTTATCTGTCCCACTAGAAGGAAGGGGGGGGGGCAAACATGTCCCCCGCTGCTGTAGACTCTCCGCAGCACGCTTACTGCCTCTTATCAAAATATCGATCCAAACCAAAAACATTATCCAACCAGACATCTCGATAAACAGATCCACCAAACACCCACATCAAATATAAAACCCAAACAAGGTGAAAAGATGAACCAGGATTCACCAAACGTCACCCATATCTTCTGCATAATCTACCGTTGACCCAGAGGCTGTGAAAAGATTATTAGTTAATCTGAGAAGAAGGGGAGGATAATGCTGACTGCATTATACCATCGCGACCAGATCGAGCAGAACCCGAATTATTACAATTTCTGGCCCAGTGCCCCTGCTGGCCACAGCAAAAACATGAATTCCGACGACGTCGAGAATTAGACCTTTGATCTTTCTTACGTCCCCGATCCGGGACACCACGTCTAATCAGAAATGCTGCATCAAAGGGACAGAGGGGTCGAAGAGCACCTTCAGTCTGTTGTATTATTGTCAACCGTATTTCGTCCAAAAAACAGTGGCAATCCGCATAAAACCTCTCTGCCTCACCTAGGGCTTTAATAGTTTTCATTTTCTGGAAAGCATTTGCCTGATCATTTTGCAAATCAGCTTCATTCAGACTTGCCTTAGCTTGTCGTATAATAGATGGAAACTGTTCAGGATCGACCGCCCCAACCTCTGACTGAACCGGAGGAAAGTGATCACGTCTCAGCATTTCTCCAAGCCAGCAAATGAACCTGTCCTCAGCTTTCCCACGGTCCAATCGCGGCACCTTATGCAACCATCTAGACAAAGTCATATGAAGTACCGATCCCACAGAACCGGGTTCACTCCCTGACAACGACCTACTCATTTTCTCAAGTTATGACAGACACGGACAAACATAAAACATATACACCAGAATCATACACGCAATATATCCGACTGTGAACATTATCCCAGATAAAAAACTTGATTAAGAAGCTTCTACACGAAATAGAAATTTTGTGCGCTTAATCTCGAGGGTAACCCAGCCTTTTTCTGGTTATTCTTCAACAGCTTCGAATACATTACCCTAAATGAAATAAAACCCGTCTATCCAACCCAAATAAAAAACCCCAACAGAAATTCATCCGATGATCCGGGACAGAATGCAGGAATTCCGCCCACAATGTGAAGCGTACACTGCAGCCTCCCAGTTTAATTTATCAAATCGGATGAAAAAACCACCCACACATTCAAAAAAAAAACCACCCACACATTCAAATTTTATTCCTGGAGGTCCGCGACCATCCTCATAATACTATATTTAGGTCCGCGACCTAATTCTCAGCTGCCAGTCCCATACTGGTTTTCGTGCGCAATACCAGCTCCCAGACCTGGTATTTAAACATTGTGCATGGCCCAAAAATTACACAAAGGTAATATGAATTTTATCAAACCATAGTTATTACTTAAATCAATTATAAATTTATGAACGTGAGGAAGATCCTGTCAGAGAACCAATTTAAGTTCAATAATAAATTTGCAAAAGTTCTCACCATTTGCTGGCCAGCGGACTACTGACCGAACCTCCCAGCGTTCTGTCATAAAATCTCACAATCAGAGACTTTAAAGACGACCAGATCCTACGTCGGGTCACCATTGAAAAAACTGATATCTCCGTGTTCTTTTATCTGGTGCCTAAATGACAAATCTAGAAGCAAAGATCAATCAAGAATTTAATACAATCATGTATACAAAATTATTATGCCATGCAGAATATTTTAATCAGCCGATGGTACATTTGTCCACAACATCACTGAGATGCTGCCATGGACAAAATGCACACTCCCAGTTAGTGTGTTCATCTTTTTAAAGATCCAGAGAAGGCGTGTCCTGGGTTTAATGGTCTTTTGTCCAGATAATCACTGTCCCACGGTCTGAGTTAATCAACAACTGTTGTTCAATCAGTTTGAAAACTAGTGAGGGGGTATTGCGGATATTGCAGTAATTAAGTCCAGATGTCCAGTCCAAACAAAGGTGGTGTGTTTATTCCAGGAAGCGTGTAACTAAATCTGCCATGCATAGTCCCTTGAAGACAGCAGGTCAGGAGGTCGTGATCCCAGTGTTGGGTCATAAAGCAGCCACCTTGAGGCCTTCAGCAGCCAGATACAGGCAATAAACTTTTAGCTTTAACTAAAATTCTGTTAATTCCTAAATCCTAACACAAGAAACCTCCACCTGTGTGTGTGTGTGTGTGTGTGTGTGTGTGTGTGTGGTAGATGTGTTCAAGGTGCCGACTGGCATGGTGACCGGTGATCTAGTCCTCTGACCATCTCACCTCAGTGCTGCTACCTGCATCTGTTTATATGGTCATTCACTCAGTCATTTGTGTGCTCTCCTCTCTCTGTCCTGTCTCTTCTCTCTTTTTTCTTTCTTTATCCAGCTGTCCTTCATCAGGAAGGTCCCCCCAAATGATTCAGGTCCTGCTCAAGGTTTTTTCCTCTTAAAGTGGAGTTTTTTTTTTCTTGCCTCTGTTTGGCTTAAAGGTTTTTTTCTCCTGCTGTGGGAGTTTTTTATCTGCCTTTGTCCTTGATTAGGATTTAATATTATAATTTTAGTTAATGATATTTGCTCAGGGGTCATGCTCTGGGTCTCTGTAAAGGAACTAGAGACAATTAGAATTGTAACAGATGCAATACAAATAAAATTGAATTGAAAGGAAATGTGGCTTGGGTTCAAAGTGACCTTTTCACAATGTTTAGTGCTTTAACATTAATCCAACAATACTATGTAGCTGAAGGAAAATCAGACACACATGCATATGCCAAAAACTGCTGTTAAACTGTCAAACTGTTAAAGTGATGCTAAGGAACTTCAGGTCAGAGGGTCCCCCTGTTGGCAGGGAAGTTAAATCTTTGCTACAACACTATGATTTACTGTCGTCGGGTCTCTTGTTCAGCCGCTCTTTGTCATTGCTTTCTTCTTAGTCTCTGCCAGCTCTCTGAGCTAGTTTCATCGTCGCTGATGTGCTGCCTGGTGCCATAAACAATATGCAGTTGCGCCAAGAGATGTTATCAACAAATTTTGGCCAAAAACCTTTATACAGTGTGAGCGACTTTTTTACATGTAATGTTCTTTTTATATGGGTTTTGAGTTTACGAACATTTAGTGGAATATAAATGCATACAAAAATCAACACACTCAGGCTTTTCTCTCAAATAAATGGGATTTCAGGGAGAAATTTATTCATTTATTTCAAATTTATTTATGTTTTCCTAATCTATCAAGTTATTATGCCCACGTTCCACAACAGATGTTCTTCATAAAGCTGCTGTGGAGACGGGCTGTAGCATACCGAGCAAAGGCCTGGTTCCATTTATTGAATACACAAGAGAAACAACGCTATTAAAAATGGTGGTGTGAACAACAGAACAACAAGGCCACAGGAGAGAATTTCACTAATATTATTTCACAACCAATGAAACAGCAAAGACACGCTCTCTTTTTCCCCCCTTTGTTCAGGGGCCTGATCATTATTCCCCCAAATTTGGAAGTGCACACTGCAGGCAATATCTGATATCCTCACGTAGAGCTGTGATCTCCTCCCAGGGGAGCGGAGAGGTCATAAAATCCAACAGCCTGCTGTCGAAGCTTTGCAGGGCAGACAAGTATGAGTTTCTCCTTTGAAAACAAATTATTTTCTACTCGGAGAAAAATAAGCAAGAGCAGGAACCAAAGCAACTCACAACTTTTCTTTTTTTTTTACTCAGTAAGAGTGCAACTGTTCCCGTTGATAGTTGATCTTTCACGTGAATTTATCTAATTTTTGCAGCATGATCACAGACAGACTGGATTTTAACTGTAAGCGCAGCGGCACACTTTGTCAATGCTCAGCTTATCACCTTTTTAATATGTGGTTTGTTGCTTTCGTCATCCAGGCGGTGGCTGAGCCCGTGATGCTGGACTTCTCAGGGGAAAAAAAAAACAGGTTCAAATATCACTACAGGGTCATCTGTTATTTTCACAAACCCCTTTTCTCTAGAATTAAAAATAAATCAATCATATTTTTAATTAAGCTAACTTTAATTCTTCAGACTGGCAGATACAGTGCCACTACCGCAGTCCTTCTCAAATAGAGGGGCCCAACCCCTTGGGGGGGGCGCTGTGCAATGCTGGGGGGGGCACGTGTGAACCCGGAGAAGATGCTTTTTTTTTTTTTTTTTTTTCTGTACTGGAATAAAGTGTAATTGCACACATACTCCAGTAGTGGGCAGTGGCGCTCTCATTGTCACAGTGTGCACAGGGAGTATTAGCTATATAGTGTCATTTTTATTTATTTTTTTCTGCACGGATGTGTGTACGCAGCTCAGAGCAGGAGATTTGAAGAGTACAAACCCTCAAGAGACACCACGGAAAAATAATTAACAGGGATGAAAAGAAAGATGGAGATAATTAAACAAACGAAAGTCACCAGAAAGTAAAGACGAGGAAATATGATGATGCTGATGTAGCATTTGACTTTTAATAAATGTTATTCTTTGTTATAAGTTTATCTTTATTTCTTTCTTTTTGTGTTTCCCTTAATGTTAATAGGGATACAGTGTTATGCAGAGGTGTACGTATAACAAATTTATTGACAATTTATAGATAAATGATAATATTTGTAGTCGCTGTGGACGATTGGGTGGGGGTGTGCGTGAAATGTTTTCTTCTTCGGGGGGGGGGGGCAGCAGAAAAATAATTGAGAAGTACTGCACTACAGTAACCTGAGTAAGGGAACTTAGAAATAAGAAGTAAATGAACGACCAGTCTTTTGTGTAAGTCCCTATGTGGTGGCGGAGCACTTAAATTACACCTCCAAATGAGAAAAATCGGAGACATATAAAGTATAAGGTGAAAATGCCCCCCTGTGATTCTGTCAGTAAGGAGATTATTCAGTGAACGTCACCTGTTCTTCAGCAGGTGATTGTGGTGATGACCTGGTGCAGATGCAGAGTCAACGACAGGCAGTTGTCGAGGAGCAAAGAAACATAGAGGATCTCCACATTTCCAACAAGTGCAGGAGATAATGATTGAAATGTTTAAAAACAATATTTCTCAAAGAAATATTGGAAACAATTTGCATGTTTCTCCTTCTGACATGGATAATTTCAGAAGGTCCGTCAGACAGCGGTGCATGAAGATCCGTCCACAACAACTGGCAAAAGAGCACTGCTGCAAGAACATGGAAGAACTTTGAGCTCCCTTTGTGGATGACAAGCTCTATCCAAATAAACTTGCCTTTGCCCGCTTAAATTTCCAAATTGGAAGATGTACAGTCTTCTGGGTTAGAAATTGTGTAGAATTGCTTACCCTGCCTCTAAGGTTTTTTTGTTTTTTTTTTCTTAATTTGGACTTAGTCAGGTTAAATAAGATCTACATGACTGTGTTGAGTAATTGCAACTTAACTAGATTACTTACGTAATACAGAATCTAACTGATTGGAAGAGAATCAGATAAACTATCCTCATGTAATTATGTGTAAACCATTTAACTTCATTAACTCCATCTTTAGAAATCAAATCTCGGCATGACATTTTGAATTTACTTTTATGTAAGTCTGCTTAATTTATCTTATGTAAACATAAGAAAACACAGTCTGTCTTCATACAACAAATGATACCTGTGGTAGGCGGTTTTTGGTGCATATGAATAAACATTTCTGCTTCAAAAAATTGCAGGAGCCATGTTTCATCTGAGTCCTGGAGTATTTTGTCCATACCTACAGAACAGCAGATAAATTCTGATGAAACACGCTGCGTGCAGGTGTGTAAAGCAGAAGCCAGATGACAGAGAGCTTTATTGTCATTGAGCCAGTGTCTCAACAAAATAAAATTTCATTCCAGCACATCCGTCCAAGGAAACATACAACAAACAGCAGTGGACATGGGTCGAAGGTGCGCTGAGGCTGCAGCCTCAGATGCTGAGGACACAGTGTGAGATTATTAAAAAAAAAAAAAAACACCTCAGCACAACATAGCACAGCATACTCAGACAACATCATACCAAAAACTTTGTGTGTAAGTCAGTGTTGGTGCATGACCCACAGGTGTCATGGGGGAAGGAGTAGTGGGGGCGGAGCATCAGTTGGCATATCATTCAGGAGAATTTGAGATAATCGGCCCTCCGAGGCTAGCACAGTTGTTTTGGGTCAGGCTGACTCCAGTAATTATAAGTCTGCCTTTAGAGTCCCACTGGTTCAACTCAGTGGCGATTAAAAAACAGCCGAATTCTGCGGTCAGTTCCCTCGGAGCCGAGCTTGCGACTTCTCCAAGTTCTTCTCCATCCTGTCTTGAGTTCGAGAATCACAGCTAGCTTGCGGTTTAGCTCACAAAGCATCCCAGTCTGAGTGTTGACAGCCCGACTTATTCCATCACACATGACAGGCAGCTTCACGATGACCAGAATAGCTGCTGACTTTTTCTGAATGTGTCGATACACGAGGTAACCCCCAATGCCAAACAGCAGACACATAATTCTCCACTCCCTCCTATGTATCCGGTCGCTAATGTCCGCTAATCCATCAAGGCAAGTGTTTAAATATCCTTGCATAGAACAGGAAATGAAATGGTTGTTTAAAGCAATGAAGTAGCTAATTAATGTTATCTCATGTTGAACTATTAGTCACCCGTCAGTTGACGAACTGTGGGATTGCTGACATAGTTAGAAAATAATCCCAGGCAGTCTCTGGTCGCCACACCAGCCTGCACTTGTGTACGTAGGACCACTGATCTGAAGCAAGCGGCAACCATCCTCCCTCTGGACTGAACCTCAACCAGGAGGTACATTTTGTTGCAGTTCCTCGTCTCACCACCAGGTGCTGTCTGCAAAACAGAGCAAATCCTACTTGACCATGTTAAAAGGGCTAACTTTGTAAAAGACTTGAACATGTTTACAACCTGCTTCAAAATTGTTTTTGTTTTCTATAGTTAGATTTTACATCCATGAAAACTGTAGGGGGGGGGGGGGGGGGGTATTTTTTTTTTTATATACTACATCATCCAAATTTATATTATGCAAAAAAGCTTACCAATCAGACCCCCAAATGTCGTTTGACACTGTTTCATTGACAGCTATCCATTTCTGTCATCATTTTAGCTACTTCACTCTTAGCATTATACTGACTTCATATTGTGGTCATAACAGGCCACCATGACTCGCAGTGGTTGGTCTGGAAGAATCTACGTTTAGCTTAGCTTAGCAATGATAAAATTTCATGTCTCCACTGAAGCAACATTTTAGACTGTAGGTCCCGGTGTGAAGGCCTCTGCGTGGAGCTCCACCGTGGGGCACCATTGCTCCACAGAGCTCCGCGACTAGCCTCAGCTTCTGCGGGGGCCGGCTGCGGGCTGCTAGCGAGCCTCCAGCAGGATGTCGAGTCGCTTCTAACTCAGCCGTCAAACCCGACGTGCCAAATCCCATTAGCACTTGTTTCGTTCCAGTAGCTACACGTGAAATGAGGAAGTTTGGGGAAAATAAAAATAAATGAATATAAAGTAATATGAATGATCATCCGGATCAGCAGAGGCTTAGCCAGCCAAGCTAAAAACAGCTAACTGGTGGGCCTGTTCTGCCTCTTTGGAGCCAGGTTTTTTCTCAAACTGCACGGCACCATGTTGCAAACGCTCTCTGTATAAATCGAGGTGTCACGTGACTGGAGCGTTCGTCCACAGTTTATACGCAGAGCTGCAACGAAAGATTCTTTCAGATTCTTTCTTCTTTTTACCGGGCTGTTTGAATGGGTTTGCTGAAAAAGATACCCGAATCGCAGCAATTAAACTCAGATAAGTACATGTAGAGACTCATCCTGGTACAGAAGTCAGTGTCAGAGAAGCTTCTTGTTCTCTGTCGTACTTATACATCATTAAAAAAAAGAAAAAACACATTACACGGGTCCATCAGCCAATGTGCTGCTAAAAAGTACTGCTTATTTCACAGATTTCCGAGGACAAAGGGGGTTGTGTCTGAGCCCTGTTGCTAAGCAACATCATCAAAGGTATAGTTATAATTAGACAAATGTATTATGACACAGCAGACTCATGAGATGTTCTGTCAAATCAGATTACATTTAGACGTTATTTTTACAGTATTAAAGGGAAGATCCTCAGAAAAAAAAGGTTGCAAACACTTTAATTGGGTGGAAAGCTTATCTTCTGTCTCCGTAAATTCTTCATAACCTTGAAACAAAGCTGCCTCAAGTGCTTTCAGTTTCAATCTGACATCACTGAACGTTAATGTCGCTCCATTTCTTTCAGTTTAAGAGCTGAAGTTCTCCGTTAAAACAAGTCTGATGACTGCATTATTCTCAGGTCAAGAGATTATTCATCTTATTTTCACCACTTTATTTCAAAGTCGTACTTTAAAAGTTCAAATCAGGACCGTTCAGACATTCATAGACCTAAATACTGTAAAGTAACAGCATTCAAGGGGCAAAATGGTTTCTTAAAAGGTGAAATGGAGGGTACGCAGCAACATTTATCGCTTTGTTTTCCTGTTGTTGCACTGAGGGTGCAGGAACGGTGCACGTCCTGGAGGCGCTTTTATTACTGAGGGAGTGTTTGTTGGAGGAAACAACAAACATGCTTTTTGGACTGTGGGAAGAAACTTGGGGTAAAGTCGCAGAAGTTAGGGGGGGAGGCCGTGCAAACTTAACACAGACGAGCCCCAGGCAAGATTGAAGCAAGTAAGCTTACAGCTGGGAGACAACTGAGCCTCACAGCTGGACCCTCATGCATTTATACATGTGGAGTACGACAGAGTAATTAAAGTGAATTAAAAATTACAGTGGCATTAAGGCTTTCGAGTGCAAAAGCTGCAGATAAACACATCAGTTAGAATGCTAAGCCTTCTTTTGAACCTTAATTTATTTATCCAAGCAGGCCACAAGAGATGTAATTTTCAACTGGCCTTAAAGTCTGAAAGATTCAAAAGCAAATTACCTTCAATAGTTTACATCGCTGACATTGTGTTGCCTGTTTAATTTCATTCCCCACGAATATGAAATGAAAATGAATGTTAATACATTCCCCGGGCAAACATCATCAAAACTAAGAGATGTCTCGGTGAGGAGCAGCTCCACCGCTGCTCATCGATCCAACATGCTTCCCTGCATCTTAAAAAATAAAGCGTCCGGGCCTGTTTAATAGCAAAGAGGATCCTCGGCGCCGACCCGACTCTTGTCAGAGCAAAGAATTCACAAAATCTATTTTCACTTCACAAGAAAAGTCACTGCAAAGCTCCCGCGGACCTCATTGCCCACGTTCCCTGTTAGGCTGACGCAACCTCCCGCCTCGAATTTCAGACGCCAGCAGGAGGCCGACTGGCGGGAGGGCAACTCTGCTCAGACTCTCATCAAAACGTGAACTCTCACGATGAGGCACTGCATTTGATTAATTAGCACGTGAGCAAGATCAGCGGCAAATTATGATCTCAGAATTTCTGTTAATATTGGTGCTTAGTTTAAACGGCAGCGAGGGGGGATACTGAGGCCTGGGTTTGACTCCGCTGGTCATTTTAATATGCTGGATTTAATACAGGAGCGCTGCGGGGGGAATTTGCATGACGCGTGGAGAGGTACTTGCCGAGGAACGGAGGCTGTAGAGATGTTTGCCAGCTTGGGAGGCCATGCGTGCCGCTGCACCCAGTAGGAAGCTAATGACCAATGCAGAGCAGCTTCGCGGCGAGGAGCTCTAACACGGCCCTCCAGCTCCTCTCCAGCTGAAGGGATTTTCTCCAGTAATTGAAGCTGAGAGTGGGTGCACATGCAGTTTTGGGAAAATATAATTGAAGTA
The DNA here is from genome assembly GCA_018398805.1 of Hirundichthys speculiger. Lineage (NCBI taxonomy): Eukaryota > Metazoa > Chordata > Actinopteri > Beloniformes > Exocoetidae > Hirundichthys > Hirundichthys speculiger. Next base: position 1,357,158 of record JAGFBZ010000489.1, read on the forward strand.
AGGTACTGAAGGTGAAATGTGATACTTATATGCAAAGCATTTCCAGTGAACTTACAACACAGCGTACAGCTTGTCACTCGTTACTTTCCAGAAACTGATGCATCACGGAATTAACTAATTAAATACAATAATCAATCAATCAATCAATCAATCTTGATTTGTAAAGCGCTTTTCATGCAAGAACATGCAACAAAGTGCTTTACAGAATTAAAAACAAATTATCAGAATAAAACCCCTTCCCTCCCACCCTCCATACTAGACACATACACACGCACACACACAATCACACCCAATAGGGCGACAATAGGGCGACATTGCATGGCACTGAGGATCAAGGAAACACCAGCTTTGGGGCCGTCCACACCGGGAGGAGCGATATTGTTCTATTGTATTGTATTATTGGAGACTAAAGTACAACCAGCTCAGCGATAGTCCCGTATTGGCCCAAATATAGGACGACCCTGATTATAAGACAACCCCTGTTTTTCAAATAGCATTTTGGGAAAATAAAAATATGTTGAAGACAATAAGGTTATTCATAAAATATTTTTTTATTGTACAATTACGTTAGAATAAAAACCCACAGAGATAACATTCTGCTGTATTGTTAAACATGTTAATGATTTCATCTTTTTAGGAAGTATGGTACCATACTGAAGGTAAGGATACGAGTCAGGTTTCCATGTTATTTAAGATCAAGGTTTATTACTATTTAATAAATTCAATTCAAGTCAATTTTATTTGTATAGCATCTGTTACAATGTCAATTGTCTCTAGGCGCTTTACAGAGACCCAGATCATGACCCCCGAGCAAATATCATTCACTAAAAATATAATATTGAATCCTAAACAAGGATATTGCAGGTAAAAAAAAAAAAAAAAAAAATCCCACAGTGAGAGAAAAAAAAAAAAAAAAACTTTATTCTTTTAAAATCTGAGACTATGACTCAGTGAATAAGCAATAACCATGAAGTTCAATAACTGCATTAATGATGTCAATAATTGCAGAACCATCAAAGTCCAGTTATATTCAGTTTCAAGAACAACATTCATAATTCAGTCTGTAAAAAAGAAAAATCTGGACTGCAACAAAACTTTCTAACCCCGTTGTTCAGTACAGTCACATGGTTCCTCCATTTTCCATCAGATCCATCAGTTGCTCCATTCTTCCTGGTTACTTCGGTGCGGCTCCATCTAGCGGCGCAGATGTGTAACTACAGTAGAAAAGTCTAGGCCTTGATTATAAGACGACCCCCATTTTTTAAAAATATGATTTCTAGAATAAAATATCGTCCTATAATCTGGCCAATACGGTATTTGCATCATATTATGTCAGAAGTGGACGAGGTTTTCTTTCTGTGTGATTGCAGGCCAGAGTTTCCTGAGTTTCATGCTGACTTGCAGTTCCATCTTCTGTCCATCCTAGCGTTTACCTCCACTCAATCTCTCCCCTCTGACCTCCATCATTACACGCATCACACAAACTGTGAAATATGCCTGTTTCCCTTTCGGTGTTAATAAAATATTTTTGGATTAAAATTTGGACCAGACTGGTATTACCTGGGGACCTGGTTAATGTTTAATAATTACAGGCAACGTCTGTGATATTAATTCAGTGCAAATGTAGGATGTCTGTGATTTGTAGAAAAAAAAATTGTCTACCCTATTTCAGCAAACTCAGAGGTCATGGGATAATTTTAATCCCATGCAAACGTACATCTAAGTAATTTGGTGATTTGCCAGTGGGAGTCCTATTTTAACAAAGAAAAACCCCTCCAGCTGCCTTTTCTGCCTCAACCGTGGCGTGATTATGGCCACCGCATGTGATATATTAATATTATATAATTAGGCTAAATCCACCACATGTAATTGTATGATTTATTTCTGGGAGAAAAAAAAAAGATCAAGAAATTAGTCAGCATTATGCTTCAAATAGAGACTCATAAAACCAGCAGAGCTGCAGAAGAACGACGAGACGATAAGATGTAAAGCAGCAATGTGAAAACTTTATTCTTTAGAAACTTTCTTGCTCATCAAGCTCAAACAGCAGTGTGACGCCATAAAGTCTTGACCCAAATGAAAGCTTTATGTGAACATTATAATCGTCTACATTTAGGGTGGATTTAATCCCCCTGAAGTTCATCCCATTTTATGAAAATATGGCCTGTAGCCTTCTAGTTTCTTTCTGCTCATTATCTATGTGCGTAGTTAACTGTTACTCACAGATGGATGTCTACACACGGCTGCTAGCTAATCTGCTACAGGCTACGGATGTCATGCAGTCAGACCCAGGTGGGTTGGTGACCAACGAACAGGCCATCCTGAAGTTTGGACAAAGTTTTTTATTCGAGTAACAGGACATCAATACGTACACTGTATAAAGAGAGTAAAGGTTCCTGGATGGATGCCTGTTTTTTAGCGCTTTGGGGGAGAGTATATTAGCAGAAGCTGATTCTGATTTTGTACCAGGAAGTAAGTGTATTTCTGCTAAATTTGGACATCTTAACATGTAGGTCCACGGACGTTGACTTGTGTTTGCAGCCAACCGCTGAAGGTCATTTGATAAACTGCAATTTTCTCTACGACTGGAAAGGCTTTAGCTTTGAAAACTGAATGTTGCCCCTTGGATCGAACAACTTGAACCACGTGTAGTTTCGTGACTTCGCTCTTCAGTCTCTTCTGTTTGCTCAACAGCCATGATGGAGCAAACGCCACACCGGTATTACATCTTACAGCTTGTATTCCTTTTTAACTGCGGTTGTTATCGATGTACTGCGATGGACTGGCGACCTGTCCATGACCATGGACTCCAGCAGATCCCCGTGACCCTACGGAGGATTAAGCAGCCATAGATTATGGATGGATGGATGGATGGATGGATGGATGTTACCCATCTAGATCTATTACATCTATTACAAACCACAGTGGTTTTGTGTGTCTACTACCAGTGGTCCCCAACCCTTTTATAACTGCGAACCGGTCAATATTTCAGTTTTACCGTGGACTGGGTGGGGGGGCTTCCTCGTTACATAACGCCAATAACATAACATGAATATAACATCAAGGTCTCTGGTAACATCCTCTGTACCCAATAAATAAATTACAAAAAAAAAAAAAGACTCACGCAGAGCGGGCTCGGTACGTGGGAATCACCTGTTGTAATAAATCCATATTTCAAGTAGGACTCCTGGTATTGTCTGTTAAAATGTTTCTTTTTCTTGGAAGTCGTCGGCTGTTCTTTTTCTTTACTGTTCGTTTTCCCCTTCACAAGGAAACTTTCCAAAGACGTCAAGTGACCGAAATGTAACCGAGAGAATCTGGTCATTTTTCAAAATAAAATATTTTTCAAAATAAAAGCTTGTTCAGACTCATATTATAAATTAAACTTTAATAGCTGCCGCCCCGGTAGCACAGTGGTTAGGGCAGGCGGCCCATATACAGGGGCTACAATCCTTGTGCGGCTGGTTGCGAGTTCGACTCCCGGCTTGTCGGCCCTTTGCCGCGTGTCTTCCCCGGTCTCTCTGCCCCTCTTCCTGTCTCTCTCCACTATCAATAAAGGCCACTAGTGCCAAAAAAATCTTTAAAAAATAAAAAAAACTTAAATAGCTAATTTCTTTCTTGCAGTACCAGTTGATCCACGGGCCAGAACCGGTCCGCGGCCCAGGGGTTTGGGACTACTGTACTACACCATGAACTCATGACATCTCTACCTCTACCTGCTTGCCTGCAACACGAAGTACGCAGAGAAGTGCAAATAACTACTACAGAAAAAAGCAGATCGTCTGGTTGATTAGCAGAAAGGGACTCAAATCATTTCATTAGTCCAAGTAAAATAATTAGCTGTTTCCTTTTTTTTTTGTTGTTGTTGTTGTTTTTTTGTTTTCCCAGAGCCTCAGTCTCCACTAATGGCACTTTTTTTTCCACATCAATCTGAGACCACTTACTTGTTTAGCAGGATGTAAAAACTGTTTTACTCCCTTAAAATGATCACCTTATCCATACCTAAATACATATTTCAAAGACCAGTTTTCTTGTTGCTGTTTTTTCTTTCTCTTTCTTTGTAGACCTGAAATGCCGAACCTCGTTTGTTGCTTGGCTCACGTCAGACCTTTTGGATTTACGTGTCGGTAGAGCGACATGAACACAAAGCTGAGCGGCCTCGGGGCTGCGAATTAATGGAGAGGTTTAATTTGCTGGAGGCGTGGACGACTGCCCTGTTGTTAGCGGTCTCCAGAGACGGGATCAACCAGGTGGTATAAACACAGGCTGAGCTCGCCGCTCACAGCCGTGTACCACCATTCAGCTACGACTGTAGAGACACACATACGGGATGGGAAAACTGAGAAATTTAAGCAGCATCTTTAATATTTATAGCATTATTGTCATTATTATTAATAGATCATTTAAATGTAATCTAATGATTGGAATAAAAACCAGATGAAGCCTTTACCGGCTGTCTTAAGCACCTGAAGGAAAACACAGAATTTTTCTTTTCTTTACTTTTAATTTTAAGCTCCATGGAGGCTGGCGTAAAATATTCATACGTTCACATCACTGGACAACCTGAAGAGCTGCCCGTCTTTCATTGTGCTTGTGCTTCACTCATTACTGGGACTTCCAGCTGTTTTACACAGCGAGGCTACTGCCTGAGTTTTAGACACCTCCGTTGTTTCCCTCCCAAGATGGACTCATAATGGCAACCGATGAACACGAGCAAACATGAGCTGAAATCCTTTACTGGGGTTGTTGATTAAAATTACAATGAAATGACGGACAGAGCAGAACGCCATACAGTCGTGCAGATCTCTAAAAGCTCACTTTCTGGCGGTTTGCAGGTCTGAAGCATTCAGACGTGCTTTAAAATTATGTTGAGACGGAAAGAAATTCAAGTAATTGTTGCTATTCATCAGCCTGGAAAGGCTCATCTGACCATCACCAAACAGTTTAGAGTTAAACTTTCCCAGTGAGAGAGCCTACACCTTTGAAACCATTCGTGATAGTTGCCAATCTTCATAAGACTGGATGTCCCAGCAAATTTACCCCAGTGTCAGACCGTGAAATACTGAGAGAAATACTGCAGGAGCTGGATCTCAGACCCCACAGGCCTCAGTGAGCTTGTTAAATGTTACGCTCCGTGGCAGCGCGACCAGAAACCGGACGAGTACGGCTTGTTTGTTAGCTACCAGGAGAAAGGCTCTTCAGTCTAAAAAAAGCATGGAAGCATGTGACAAAACCACTTCTGAACAAGCCACGTGATTTCTGGAGCAATATATGGACAGATGGAACTAAAGTGGAGTCGTTTAGCCTTAATGCCCAGTGGTCAATGGTCAGTGTTTGGTAAAACACAACGCGGCACCTCATAATTTCTCCCAGTGCTGTGGCTGCAAACCCCACAGGACTGGAGCACCTCACAGCTACTGAGTCGAACATGAACCCAAAGATGAGGCCAGGACAGCTAAAGCCTGGACGAAACTGGGTCGTGCAACAGGACGTTAATCTGAGGCAGTGTCCACATTTGGAAATGTGGCTAAAATGATTTTTTAAAAAAGAGTCAACATTTTGGAACGGCCTTCTCAAAGTTCAGATTTCAAACCATCTGAAATGCCAGAATGACAGATGCCAAATGACAGAAGATCACACAGGAAGCAACTTGCTGTAAAAGGTGCATTTACCAGCTTTCATTTTCATTTCATTTTCATTTTATTGATTCATTTCAGACATGTCAAAACAATCTTTTAAAGCATAGACAATTTTAACACTATCATGAATCTATGTATCTCAAAATAAATGTATTTATAAAATAAATATATAATAATATATAATAATGTCAATATACACTGACACATGTGCATAACCATAATTTAGAAACATATAGAAGCTCTTGTAAATAAATTTAAATATTAAAAATCCCCCCCAAAAATAATAAAAATTAAACAAAATTTATACCCAATGTATACACACCGATCTTTATACATACATATACATTCCAATATGCAAAACACATATCTGGTTTAACATGTCTGAAAAGGGGTAGGAAGAAATAAAACTTATTTAATCCTACCTCTTCTCCAATGTTCCATGATTACCCTTAAAATATATCTGGTTTTTGAGGCCTAATCCTAAATTTTAGTTGTAATTTCATATCCAGATAGACAGACATCTAACTACATACATACTGATACACACACATTCACACTACAGTACATACTAGAGTATATACCACAGTACATACTACAATATATTCTACTGTATATACTGTAGTATATACTACAGTGCATACTACAGTATATACTACAGGAGGTACATCGTATTGCCCTCGTGTTTTTTTTTCTTTCTTTTTTGGCTCTACGTTCGGTTCTGGATCCACGCCTGATTGTTCAGACATTTACAGATTACACCAAGGAAACTCGTGTTGTTAACACATTCAAAAATCCAGTCCATTGGTTGCGGTCCAATTTACACATGCAATTAATCCTGTACGAGCGACACCGCAGTAGAAAAACATAACTATTGTTAAAGCACTGATGTCCAAACAAACACCCTGGCAACATTCGAGAGTGAATGCCTTTTCAACCAGCAGACAAGCGCACTTTAGGAGGTTGGAGGACTTTTCTGCAGACCCCGTTGCAGCAGAACCTGCTTTAGCTCCAACCTGAGACCTGACACTATTTTTGTTATACATATTCAGATTATACACAGGGTTTTTGAAAGGTAAATGGTAGATGGCCTGTAAATAAATACCTGGTTATGTCAATGTATTTTGCAGGAAAAAAAAAATCTTGCTTGTTGTTTTATTTCCTTTCAGAAATGAAATGCAGATCCATGAAACTCAAAACTGAACTTTCAGTTATTGATTTAAAATGTCTTGTTTGTTTCTCTTCCTGTCATTTTAGGCATTTTCAAAGTCTCTGCCATGTGTGCGACATTCCAGCAAAGAGACCCTAAAATAGATGGCAGCCATAATTAATGTAATTAGGCACACCTGGGCTTGACAGGCTATAATGTCCACGGTAAGAAAAGTCTGCTTCGAGCGCAGTAAATGTCTCTTTCTCCTCCCAATCCTGCAGTGAACTGTAAAAGCTGATGAACGATGAAACGCAGGTGTTTCACCAACAGCAGTGGATGTCGCAGCGCTGCTATGGATTTCAGCAAATGACCCATCTGGACATTATACATTATAGACCGCTCTGTCGTTCCTATGGAGGAAATGCAGCGTGCAACACTTTAGTGACCGTCAAAGAATCTTTACGGTACATTGTAAATCCTTAAATGAATACGGCCTGTTACAAATGCAATCACAGCCTGATCTCGTAGTGAGATCTGAGGACTCGCTACATCCCCAGACAAAAAAACTGAACTCAAGAATATGAACAAGTACTTTCCATCCCAGTGGATGATTTATGCTGATGCACATGCAAACAAGCATCAGCAAAGAAAAACACAACTGCATTAAAGAAACTCTTCATTCTTCACTTCTTTACTGCTACATTATAGATGCGCTGTAGGTTTTCCTTTTGCAGTTGGGTTTCCATCAAATTTATGTGCAGTTTTTTCGATTGTTTCTGAGGAACAGCAGGGTGGCGCTAATCTGTTTGACAAAGTGAATGATTAAAAGAGCACCATCGTGACTTTCAGTGGTGAAAAACCCTGTCGACTGATGGAAAGCGTGAGACTTGTTTCGTGCACTGATTGGAGAGAAAGTGACCTCAGCTGTATTTTAAAGACACCTGCAGTAGGTGACTTTAAAATCACATACTGTACCACTTTTATGTACTAATGTTGCCAAAATGTAGTCCATACTATAAAGAAAGTGAACGATTGTGCAGAATGCAAATAAATTCCAGAATGATGAGCTACTCCTGAGAAAAACCAGTACCAGTAGACCAGTACCAGTCGATGGCTGTTACAAAGGTCATGTGACTGACTCCTGGTGGGAACCAAACACCAACATCCCCACCTCTAAGTTGAGTCTTGTCAGGAAGTAGGTTTTGTTGCAGTTTCTTGACTGACCACTAGGTGCTGACTCCATCCATTCATTATCTAGACCCGCTTAATCCTCTGCAGGGTCACGAGAATCTACTGGCGTCTATTCCAGCTCACTTTGGGTGTAAGGCAGGGGTCCACCCTGGACAGGTCGCCGGTGCTGACTCCAAAACAGGGCAAATTCCCACTGACTTCTATGAGAAAACATACAACTCTGCAGCCGAAATAAACATGCTTACAGCTGGTCATTTCGGTTAGATTTTACATTAATGACAGTTTTGAGGCGTGTTTGTTTATTGCAAATGTATTTATATTTAGGGACGTCTTTTGATTGGCGAAAGGATGGGATGGGAGGACAGAGCTTTGCTAAGCAGCAGGCAGCTCGATGTAACTGAGCATCTGCTGAGGACGGTGGTCAATTCTGATGTTGCCTCCGAAACGAACATTGATATTGGAGTTTCTGCAGCGGACATCCACTGGTTGCTCTGCAGGAACTACAGCATAACTTGGCCAAAGGAGCCACGGTGGATTGTTTCAGAAGCATACTGCAGTCAGTCATCCCGCGACTAGCAGATTTGACTCCAATGCATCTATCCCCAGCAGCGGCGAGTCCCAGCAAAGCTCTGCTAGTCCTCGGTTAGCGCTGGCAGCCAGATCAGTAGACACAGGTGTAGCCTCCAACTATAATTATAGTCTCTGCCGACTGATCAGTAGTTTAATTTAGTCCCTGACTGACAGCTACTGACAAGATATTGATGACACGTGTCTCACATGGTTAAGTGGAGTTATGTTCACATTTTGAACGTAATGTCAAAAGCCACACATGTCGTGATTTCAATTCAATTCAATTCAAAATTCAATTCAAAATACTTTATTAATCCCCCAAGGGGGAAATTCAAGTTTCAGTACACCAGGAAAAATCTGGTGTACTAGGGGAGCTGCTAGCATCCAGCGCTCCTTTTCATGCCCGGTCCCGTGGTCCGAGTGCTAACTCCAGATAACAGCCGTTAAAACCGTTAACAGTCGTTAGAACCAGTGTATCTCCAAATAAACATTTGTTGGTGCAGTTGGCATTACTCTTTACCTAGATATTTCAGTTGCATTAAACCATTTTAGTTTTAAGTTTCTATGTATTTGTCATACAGTGATCAACTGTATGCCCCGTCCTAATGTTGCCTCTGACCTTAACACCCCACAATGCCGGTGAAAATGTACAAAACATAAAGCGTCAAAATGGGAGTCTAAAAACCATCAGGATATGTCGTTGGAGAGGGCTGTCTTTGAGAAGAGGACCTGATCCCTGATCATACTCATTTCATTTCTACTCTAAAAACACACACAATTAAAAGTTCTTTATGCCTCCATAAGTGGAAGTGTGGATACAAACCTCTTGTGACAGTCTCGTATCCGTTCATCTCGTCTGCATATTATGTAACGTGCTGTATCAGAAGCTAAACGTCTACATGTGGCGGGGAACACGGAGTAAAGTTCAGCTGCCTCAGGCGTGACGTTGCAGAGCCTCGTGATTAAGACGTGCTTTGAAAGGCTCACATGCCGGCTGTACAGCGACAGCGAGCATGAACCGGCTGTCGTGCACATGAATCTGTGTTGCCAGTGGGACCACAAATTCAGTCGAGGCCGCACGTTTACAGCAGGGAGCCCCGTGGAAACCTCTTTATCTCTGGTGAGGGAGATTTACAGTGGTGGGTGGTCAGAGTTGCACTGCAAAGCATGGACTGGAAATGTGCTGATTTTTAAACAGTAGCCTTGTGGCATGTTAAACAAGTTGGTTACATAAGGAGTCTTACTTGTGTCTTACTTGAACAGGTTACATGAGGATCAGTGGCGTTTCTAATATCTTTATTGTGACTTTGTAAAAATTTTGCTCAAATTATTTCCTCCACAGATGTTGTTTTCATGTCTTATACGTATAGGATTTCTTTTTTTCCTCTCCTGCGCCAGTCAGACATATGTTTTTGTATATTTATATATGTTTTTCTCGTTTACATGCTACAAGTCCCAAAGAGATATGGGTGAGAAGTGATTCAGTGGTTCAGGAGAGACTCAGAGTAGAGCCGCCGCTCCTTCACATCGAGAGAAGCCAGTTGAGGTGGTTTGGACATCTTGGGCCCGATCTTCCACCAGATCTCCTAAAGCTGCTATTAAGGAACAGCGGGTAGCAGGAGGGGCAAAGAACACAATCTTCCACCTTGCTATATCCGTTATTCCACCTGTGCTACCCGCTACATTATACATAGGAGTGGTTAGGGCGTTCCACCTGTTAAACCAATCAGTGCGTCAGCAGCCATTACCTTGAAGAGCAGGTTGCGCTATGCACAAACTGCTAGGGAGCATCTTTTTATCCAGATCAAAGCAGCTCTCATGTGCAGCTCGTCTGGGACTCTGCTGTAGAGCTTCCTCCTCTTCCTTCCTCCTCCTCCTCTGCACTGATATATACATATAAATATTTTTATACAGAAATTTCCTATCGGCTACCTGAAAGTCCCAGATAGTTGGTGTCCTCCCAGTAAACACGCTCTGGTCGTCTATGGTTTAACAGGCAAGCAAGCCGTTTAAGACGATCTCTGCTATTTTCTCAGGGATTCAACGGAGAACACGCTTTTATACAAGAGTTAATTCGAGAGGTAGAGCCGTTTGCGCACGTCCACATGTGACCAGGTGGACGCACATTGATGCCATCTGGACGCGCTCTTGTTAGCGCTGACATGCGCGATTGCAAGATACCGAGTTTGTGGAAAGGGCAAAGACACGCCCATTGCCACACCTACAACGTGAGTTAGGGAGTTGGCATAATGGGTAGCGGCTTTAGGGAGTGGAAGATTGCATTAGCGATTAGCGGAGGTTCCTAAACTCACAATTTGTGGGAGCGGCTAGCAGGAAGTGTACGATCGGGCTCTATATTTCTCAGCTGGCCTGGGAACACCTCGAGGTTCTCCCAGAGGAGCTGGTAGAGGCTGCTGGGGGGGGAAGGAGGTCTGGGTTTCCTTCTCAGGCTGCTGCCCCCATGACTCGACTACGAACCAAGCAGAAGATGACGGATGGATGTATGGATGGACATGCCATGGTTGTAAAGAACAAGTCTGGAGCCCATGGACAACACCATGAGTTTCCTCCCTGGAGATGCTTTTCCACCTTTGTCTTGATGTGATGAGACAATGGACCACATCTGGCCAGTTAATTTCTCTTCAGTCAATCGTACAAATACTTTTGAGCCCCTGAAAATAGAGGCACTTTGCTTAAAGTGGCTGTTATTCCTAAATAGTTAAAGCCATGTTTTTGTGAAATCTCGTAACGCTGTAACTCTACACTTTGCTCACATCTTCACTGATTTATTTAAAATGCATGGTGGTGTAATATATACAGGCAAAGCCATTACATCTCTGTCGTTGTCTGTCATGGAGTGTTGGTGCGGGTATTGCATGATTGCCACATGACAGAAAGATTCCTGGTTTGGGGAGTTAGGGCATTTTTGTGATGATGATGCTTGAAAAGTCTCTCTCTTGAAAATACTCTGGTGTCCTCCCACAGTTAACCCTCATTCTACCGACATATTTCGCATACATGGATTACCGACTGGGGTCCGTGCGGACCCCAAGAATAAATACTGTAATAAACAACCATCAAAGAAAAATTACAACTTTTTTCTTCTCAGAATATTATTACTGATGTATTAAATGTCATCTGAGGAAAAAAACAACAACAGATTATTAATATTTTAAGAAAGTTATAGTTAATTTGCATATTTTATAAAAACGAAAATATACTTTTCTTTAACCCAAAAATGTCAACAGTGAAATTTTATGATCTCCTTTACAGCAATTAAGATCCTATCCCAGCTAAGCACAAATCTATTGAAATTTTTCAAATCAGTTTAAGAATGAGGCTACAGCGCAGCTTTTCCCTCTCTATTACCATCTCTATAGTAGTCACCTTAGACTTGATTCTGATATAGTTTAGTGTTCAGTACTTTCAAGTAAACATTATTTGTGTTGTATTTATATGGTGAAACCAACCAAGGTCATTTTGAACCCAATATACAGTCATGGAAAAAATTATTAGACCACCATTTTTTCTTCACTTTCTTGTTCATTTTAATACCTGGTACCACTAAACGTCATCATGTGACTAAAACAGACAGAAAAGAAAACACCGAATGCATAAAAGCAGTGTTTTTGGCAATACAATGCCATAGCTGATGTAAAAACTTAAGTGATTTAGGTTATAATCAAGAAAACCATGGAAAATGGTAAGATATCAGCTCTTAAATAAAACTCTTATGAGCAATCTTTGTGGTTATCATTATGTTTGTCCAAACAAATGTACCTTTAGTTGTACCAGGCATTAAAATGAACAAGAAACTGAAGAAAACAAGGGTGGTCTAATAATTTTTTCCATGACTGTATATAAAAAACTTAAATAAACCCACAATCATTTAAATGTCATTACATTTTAATTTTATTTGAATTTTAATACAAAAGTCGATATTCAAAACAAAGGTTGAATAAATGCAATTCAAATTGAGATTTTTCAATTTGTTTATAATGTAAAAGGAATGAACATTGTGTCAAATGCAGTTGCCGTCTCCAAAAACTATGAAGTGGACATTACGTCAAATGCAGGAAAAAGTGCTGATTGTCTCCTGCTATGGTCAGGACATATTGGCATGTGGCAGAAGGAGCAAGTACTTGCTACTTTTCTATCTGTGCTTCGGGAGCAAAGGCAACACCTTTTTTTGCAAGTAGGTTTTCAGCCAAGTGTTGGACATCAGCAGGTGGAGTTTTACCTACTCCCATGATGGTCATTGCTGCACGGATTGGGGCTTGCAGTGTGGCAATCAAATGCACTACAAACTATTTTACAGTCTTATCTTGTAAAATAGAACTTAAACATTCCATTTCATAGTCATATACATTTTTAGGATGGAATTATGTATTTTATTCCTGACTTTGAAAGTCGTCTTGCCTTAGGAGGAGCAGTATTTTGTGTTGTTGACAGAGCACATGACTGAATCTGACTCTGCTGCATTTGTGTCTATCTCCCTCAAAATGACTGACAGAGTGCCTCCACCCCCCCTGAGAGTGTGTGATACTTTAGATTAGGACCCATGGCAAACATTGACTCAATAAATGGTTCCATCTATTAAAAATACATAGGCGGAATTAGAGATTTTGACTGGGGTCCTCTTGGACCCCAATGCATTGGAATTTTTAAAAAGCACAGATAAAGACAGAAACAGAAAAAAATCATATGACATCATTAGGAACAAATTGATTGACAAAGTCATGAAAAATTGGAATTATAGAATAAAGCACCTCTGAGATATGACAAAAAGTACACCTCTGGGGTCCGAGAGGACCCCAGTCGGCGGTATGAGGGTTAATAAACAAGTATGTTCAGATAGCTGTGATTCTGAAATGTCTGTAGGCGTACTTGGCCGTAAAGAAACAGTGTTCATTCATTGTCTGGAACAGTATAGACGCTGTAGCGAAGATCAACATGAGTGCAGACAGTGAATGAAAAGGAAATATGACTGCAGTATGTCAGAAATGCAACGAGGCCGGCGACAGACGGCGTCTCATTTTTCCTTGATTCCATGTCTCTTAGATGAAATAACAAATGCATGGGCTTGATTTTCTGCATCAGCTTGAGACAGGATGTGCCAAGTGCACTTATGAACGCCCCTACGCGCAAACACGGTGTTTTGTTATAGACAATGCACGATGAGGACAGAATTTCTACAACGAAACACCACACGACGCCTGGCGACGAGCCTCTCCCCAAGGCCTGAGCCCAGACTGCAGCCCAGGTGTGTCTTTTTTTTTCAATACTGTTTCTGCATTTTGTGTTTCTCTCTAAAGCATGGGAAAATAGAAAAATATTTGACATAAAACATCTTCAGACGAAGAAATGGGCCTGATTGACTGTGAAACATTTGGCATTTATGGACACACTGGAGGCTGGTGCCACATCGGTTTTCTTTGGGAGGCTTATCTTGTATTTGAATGATATTTATGTCCAGTCCTGGTTGATTTCTGGATGTCATATTGACTCTTCATGTCTATCATTTAGCATCAGCACAACTCGAACAGAGATTAGTATTCTGGTCCGTTGGGATTGATGTTAGTTAGTTAGTTAGTTAGTTAGTTAGTTAGATGGGGCTGCGTTTCATAGATCCTGTGAGGGATCACTTGTGTAAACCAGACATGAATAGAAAAGTGTTCATTTAAATGAATGTTTATTCCAGGTTTGCACATTTTTATAGAACCAAATGCTGCAAATCTTTTTAACGAGTTTAAAAAGATTACTTATTGAATTATGAATACAAATGATGGCCGGCTTCAGACACTCATGAAGCTGAACAGATGTGCAGAAGATCAATTCAGTTCAATTCAATTTTATTTGTGTAGCATCTGTAATAATGTCAATTGTTTCTAGGCGCTGTACAGAGACCCACAGCATGACCCCTGAGCAAGTATCATTATCTAAAAAATAACGTTGAACATTGAATAACATTGAATAACATTGAATCCTAAGATCATGTTCTCCCCGTGCACCAGAGCCTGATGGTAAAAGCCAAATCTCCTTTAGTCAAAATTTAACATATTAAAAATGGGTAATTTGTGCTGTGTTTGTTTAGTTTTTTTGTACTAATTCTTAAAAGTTTCAAATGAAACAAAAGTTTTTTGTTTATTTTATTTAACTTTTATTTAACCAAGTTAGTCCCGTTGAGATTAAGAATCTCTTTTTCAAGGGAGGCCTGGCCAAGACGGGCAGCAGCAGCAAAACACAAAGTTGCAGACAAAGACATACAAGGAGACAAAGTATGATTTACAAGCAGTAAAATTTGCATAAAGTAAAACTATCTATAAATCAAGATGAGCGTTTCAGGGAGTAATTTATACAAACGTCAAACTAAAAACAGCGACATCCCATAGAAACTGCTTCCATGTCCTTCATTTTAGATTTAAAAACATTTAGCGACACGAGCTCCTTCAGTTTTAAATCGTTCTGCAACATATTCCAGGCTGAGGGTGCAGAATACCCAAAAGCTCTCTTCTCAATATCATTCCGAGCATTTGGGACAGAGATCATAAAAAAGTCCTGAGAACGCTGTGAATACTGCCCGGTGTTTTTTTGCGTGATGAAAACACAGGTAATATGGAAGGAGACCAAGAATTGCCTTATATGTAAAAGGTATACAGTGATCCCTTGCCAATTTCTGCTTTAAATTCCGCGATTTTAGTTATTCGCTGATTTTTTTTCAGAAATATATAATATAAAAAAAAAAAGAAAAGAAAAAATTGCGAAAACATCACAGGATGTTGTGCACGTTCTCTTGCAGCAAAGAAATGTTGTGAGCCAGCCTGGCCCCTTTAAGAAGGTAGCCTTATGAGTAATGGTGTGGCCTTATGGGTAATGGAGTGTGTGTGTCGTGGGATGGCAGAATGAAAATGAAGTTAGATGAAAGAGCGGTTTCTTTACTACAGTTCAGAGACCAGAGGCTGTGAAGGTAACAGAAAGACCACAGTTGAGCCTTTGTCTTGTTTCGCTGCAGTGTCTCGCTACTTTTTTACGGTTTTTTAACATATTCTAAACACATTATTGAGGCTCGGGGGGCTCTGGCTCCAGTTGGCGGATTTTGATTCTCGCGGGGGGGCGCCGGTCCCCATTAACTGCCAAAAATAACGAATTACTGTACCAATGGAGGAGCCTACGGGTCGCCGGGGGGGGCATCCTACCCGAGAGTACAACTCACAGTGATGAGTCAGTGGCTTACAATTGGTAATCAACCTTAGGGACGCATGGTAGGCTGTATCAGCCATATGGGAACATTGAGCAGAGGCATGCATGTACAAGAGATCACAATAATCTAACACAGGTAAAAAAAAAAAAAAAAAAAGTTGCAGCAACTAGACGCTTTTTTACATAAAAAAAAACACAACTTATTCCGAAAATAAAAACCCAAGTTTTAGCCTCAGTTTTTTCACCAGGTTCAGCACATGAGGTTTAAAATGAAGAGACTCATCGATCAAGATATCCAACTACTTGTACAAGTTAACAACTCCTATCTCCTTTCCATCAACGGTGACTACTAGGGCTGTAGCGATGCACAAATCTTGCGATACGATACGATACACGATATTGGGCTCACGATCCGATATATATCGATATTCATCTTACAATACATTTACATTATTTTCCGAAAGATTTTAAAGAGACAAAGTGATTTTGGTGACATCTTGTGAGTGTTCCAGTGACTTTGTTTGAATTAACTGAACTGAAAGCATCAATTACACATTATATGGCTGACAGGCAGCTTGCAAATGCTGGACAAAATGAATAAAAGATTTGTTGAGAAAAATTGTTTCCTTTATTTAAACAGTGCAAATTGTTGCTTGCAAGTTTTTAAAGGTGGGACACGGGGGATTTTGAAAGAAGCTTAGAATATTGATACCCGTGGCTGAAAAATCAATACTCTCTGGGGAAAAAATATATCGATATATATCACAAAATTGATAAAATCGCTCAGGTCTAGTGAGCACCACAGGTACATTTTGTAACCCAGCTTTTGAGGTGGTAAACAACATAAGCGTTGTCTTAAGTGCAAAGTGCAACATGACAATGAAATCAAAGTCAAATTTCTGCAAGAAAATAATAATTTTTTTCAACGCAGTAGACATGGGTGGGGGTGGGGGGGAGGGTATATGTATAAATATAACAGACGGCAAAACACTGTTGCTTTTACTATGTAAAAAGTATAATCCAAAGTTCAAAGTCCATAATTCATGTAGTGAAATTCATTTTCTGTTCAGAATCCTTGAAAGGCCCCATCTGCCCTCATAGTTCTGCAGCTCTGGAAGAACAAACAGACGTCGTATGGATTGCAAAGAATATTGAATGTTTTCCTGAACCATTCGTCTTTAATAAAAAATGCGATATGAGATCCAGTCATATGTAAGGTTGGTTATTTGAAGAAAATGTTTGTGTAATGAAACCAACGACAAAGAAACACTAACCCTGAACTGTGATGATATTTGCTCACATCTAATTCCACTAGTGTGATAACTGATGACTCTGATGCAGATCAATGCAACCAAAGCTTAAGAGGATCCTTTTTTCTTTCTTTCTCTTAAGGGAACACACGGCTGAAGATGAAAGATTTCCAATATGAGGCTGCAAAGTGAAATGCCGCTTTGTCTGTTGGTTCTGTGCTACACCAGGAGCACCCTCGACTGACCAATTAACGTCAATATTCTTGACTGAGAGCAGTCAATTACTCTGCGATGTGATTAGTTTTCTTACCAAGTCAGCCATCAAACCAAAACATGCACAGTTGGTGCACATTCATGACGGCCAAGGCCTCCACTTGAGGTTTCTGCCAACCCTCTTTCTCCTGCTTCTCTGCTCCTTTCATGCAAGTGACGTGAAAACTAAATGTTGTGAAACTGAAGAGCCAATCTGATCAAAATACAGAACAATCTAAAAGATATAAGTACTGGAGGAGAATATTGAATGCCTGTAAAGTGTACGTCAACTCGACTGATCCTGAGAGAAGCTTTATGGTTTATTAAATGACTTCTGCATTAGTATGACCTTGTTGGGTATAGTTTTTTAAAGCAATTTAAGCAATTACTTAGTAATAACCTCGAGGTAAATGCATCTCCTATTTCAAAAAATGATGGACCATGTAAATACAAATGTTATGCAATAGTTTGTAAATTTTATAAACCCTTCTGTTTACAGAAGAACATAGAAAAATATCAAGGGCCAGATCTTCTGCCAGATCTCCTAAAGCCGCTATTTAGGGATAGTGGGTAGCGGGAGGGTAGTTCCCCCACAAAGAACGCAATCTTCCACCTCTCTAAACCCGCTATCCCACCTGCGCTACCTGCTACATTATACATAGGAGTGGTTAGGGCGTTCCACCTGTTAAATCAATCAGGGCATCAGCAGCCATTGCCTTTAGGAGCAGGTTGCGCTACCTGCAAACCGCTATGGAGCGTCTTTTCATCCAGATCAGAGCAGCTCTTGTGTGCAGCTCATCTGGGATTTTGCTGTAGAGCTTCCTCCTCTTCCTTCCTCCTCCTCCTCTGCACTGATATATACATATAAATATTTTTACACAGACATTTCCTATCGGCTACCTGAAAGTCCCAGATTGTTGGTGGCCTTCCGAGTCAACACGCACTGCTCATCTGTGGTTTAACTGGTGTGCAAGCCGTTTAAGAGGATCTCTGCCATTTTCTCAGGGGTTCAACTGAGGCCAGATCACGCTTTTTATAGAAGAGTTAATTCAGGAGGTAGAGCCGTTTGTGCACGTCCACATGTGACCAGGTGGACGCACATTGGATGCGCTCTTGTACACGCGCTGACATGCGGGTTGCGGGTAGCGGGTGGTCCGACCACAATCGCTGTCTAAGGACACTAGGGGTCAAAGTTGTAGACCTGCACAAGGTTGGGATGGTTTATGAGACAAGCAGCTTGGTGAGAAGGTCAGAACAGTTGCTACGATTAGAAAACTGAAGAAACTCAAGATAACTGTCCGTCTCCCATGGACTGGGGCTCCATGCAAGATCTGACGTTGTGGAGCATCAGTGATCACGAGAAGGGTGAGGGATCAGCCCTGAATTACACGGTACCTGGTCAGTGACCCAAAAAGAGCTAGGACCACAGTCTCCAAGGGTACCATTGGTAACACACTACAGGCCTGGGCATGCGCTGGGGTTTTCCAGTGACCATCTGGATGATCCAGGAGGAGGCGTGGGAGAAGGTCACGTGGTCAGATGAGAACAAAATAAAACTTTTTGGTATAAACTCCACTGGAGGAAGAAGAAGGATAAGTACAGTCCCAAGAACACCATCCCAACCATGAAGCATGGAGGTGGAAGCATCATGCTTTGGGGGTGCTTTTCTGCAAAAGGGGGTGGGACGACTGCATCATGAGATTTTGGACGACAACCTCCTTCCCTCAGTAAGAACATGGAGATGGGTCTTCCAGCATGACAGTGACCCACAACACACAACCAGGGCAACTAACGGGCGGCTCAGAAGCATTTCAAGGTCCTGGATTAGCCAGTCTCTAAACCTGAACTCAACAGAAACTCTGTGTTTCCCAGCGACACCCCCGAATCCTGAAAGATCTGGAGACGATCTGCAGGAGGAGTGGGCCTTAATCGCTGCTGCACCGTGTGCAAAACTGGTCAAGAACTACAGGACACGTCTGACCTCTGTCAATATAGTCAACAGAGAATTCTACCATATATTAAGTTCTGTCTTATTATTGTATCAAAATACTGATTTTAATGCAATTTCATGGAGTCTCTCACAGTTGAAGCGTACCTATAGTTAAATTACAGACCTCTCCATTCTGTGTAAGTGGGAAAACCTGCAATATCAGCACTGTGACACTTATTTCCCCCACTGTATATATCGTCTGTTTTTGAGTGAATTTATAGCTATACAGTAGCTGTATCTAAACAGAGGCTTCTGTCTAAAAAAATAATAATATTAAAGCCAGAATAAACCTAAAGGCCTGCAAAAACATAACCTCATTAAAAAAAAAAAGCAGATAAACTAAAGACAGAGCAGAGGTTACTAAGAAAAGAGAGCACAGGAGAAACCCTGATTCAAAATGCCAGCACCATGATACCCACACTTTTGTAAAGGACGCAGTCTGTTTATTAGCAATGTCTTGTTGCAAGATGATCAAAAGAAGAGCTCAGCATTGATGTTTTATCCAGCCCGTCCCATAGGCACTAATCCCCAATGCCATTACAGATTTATATTTGTCTGGCCACAGGAGAGTTTTCCACTTTGCCTTAGTCCACTTTAAATGACCTTTAACCCAGAGAAGACAGCAGCTATTCATATGGCTTCTCCTTTGTAAATTAGACATTTGTGGATTTGCTAAATAATGACAGATTTTTTTAAATTATTTTGTTCAAAGCCAGATGTTTCCATATGCTAAGATTACTATGTACTAATTAGACTATTTAGATTACTAATTACAGAACAGAAGCTAAACATCTGGTGAAGATGCTGCTGAAGCTGGTCAGAGAGGGTCATCATCCACAGAGAAACCAGTCCTGGACCAGCATGGACTGAAGCACCACTCAGCCAGGAAGAAGACATTACTCCAGAAGAGACAGAACAGAGACAGATTACAGTTTGTAGATGCTCACAGGGACAAAGAGCTTCATTTCTGGAGACATGTCCTGGTCTGATGGAACTAAAACTTTACTGTCTGGACATGATGACCATCGTTACATCTGGAGGAGAAAGACCTGAGAACACCATCCAGCTGTGAAGTACGGGGGTGGCAGCATCATGATGGGGGGTGTTTAGCTGCAGGAGGGACTGGTGAACTTCACTAAATAGATGACATCACGAGGAAAGAATATTATGTAGAAATATTGAACCAACATCTCAGACATCAGCCAGGAAGTTAAAGCTTGGACACTAATGGGTCTTCAGATGGACGACGACCCTGAACGCACCACCAGATTAGTTACTGAGAGGCTTCAGGACTACAGAGTCCATGTTCTGGAGACCTGACCTCAGTCCTGGAGAACATCTGTGGGCAGGACTGAACAGGAGACCTACAAACCTGACCCAGTTCCTCCAGTTCTGTCAGGAGGACCAGTCCAGAATACCAGCAGACTACTGAGAGAAGCTTCTGGAAGGAAACACAAAACATCTGACCCAAGTCAGACATTTTAAAGGCAACAATACCAGATACTGAAATGTATGAAAACTTCTGATCTTGAAGAAAGTCATAAAAAAAAAACAGGAAAAGTTTATTCTGACTTACTGCTAAACACTGAGAAAAAAAAGAGATTGTTTTTGATACACAACATGGAAATTTCTGGTTTCAACTGTATATTCTATTAAATCTGAGTTGTTTAATAATTTGTTTCTCACAGACCGGTGGACCCCTCCCCATCTTTGCTGTAGTGACTCCGCCTCTTTAAGACACTTTTTATACGCAGTTACGTCGCCGATGTGCTGCCAGTTTAACCCGATGAGCTCTAAAATGTTTCTCCGGCCTTTTTCCAGCTTATTTCTGCCCGTGTCCCATTTTTTCCAAACTGTGCTGCTGGTGTCACATTAAAAAAAAACAAACAAAAAAAAAACATCAATTTTTCAGGGCGCGGTTAGCACTGGTAACGTGTTTTCTTCTGTGAATACGGTCTAATATCTGGTGGCCACAGCAGTCGTCTGATTCAGACTTTTCCCTCACACCCTCCAACGGCACTGTAGGCGTGTGCACGTGTTTGCATACATGTCACATTTCCAGACGCGGCATGAGCGAACGCTGAAACAGTGCGGCAGCTCCGTCGTACCACAGGTCATTATGCAAGTATATTCACCGCATTTGATGAACTTTGCGACTGCTGCTGGCAAATTCCATCAGTCAGGAATAATATATACAGTATGTCCCTGCAGTGTTCATGTTCCACTTCTGATTATGAAATGCATTATTCAAATAGCAGCTGAATTATTTTCGTAGCCTCTCACTGTTCTCTCTGAGCGAGAGTGTAATCTGTTATATTCTGTTGGTCCTGCAAGGAAAAAAAAAAAAAAACCTCCCAATCAAGGAAGTAAAGAAGGCAAAGTTAATATTTGGATTAATTCAGATTTTTGGCTAAGTGTTGTCGCGTCTTCCTGACTGGCACTACGTACTAAGCACCTTACTTTTGCTCAAGTAATTTAGCAGCATTATGACTTTGCATAAACCTTGAATAATGCTTCCAGATGAAGGGTGGAAGAGGTGCGGTGAGAACGGGATTTGAATGCCACATAATACATTCGGAGTTGACATCGCAGAACTGAATGTTGGGCGAGGCTTTAGGCGTAATATCCTCAGTGAAGTGATGTTTGTGAGCGCACATCCAGAGACGGCTAATGAAGACGTTATGCAAGCGTTCTGAGGCCGTGACTTATTCAGTGCAAGCGCTGCTTGTTAGCTAGAGGTGTGCGTCTCCCATTACTCCCATATGTGTCCTCGTGATGTCGTCGTGCTTGTTTTGAAGCCAGCTAATGCAGCGAGTGTCTCAGTCTGGTGTTTGTCTGTGGCCCTGAGCCTGCAACATGAACAAACTTTCTGCCGTAACCACCACACTGGGCCGTCTTTGTTCCAATAAGACGTCCCAAATTTATTGTTGATCAAACGGATGAAATACCAGATTAGGAAATTGTGTTTTTTTTAGGGCTGGGCAACGATTACAATTTTTAACCGCGATTAATCGCATAATTTCGCTGATTAATCACGATTAATCGCATTGTACAGTGATCCCTTGCCACTTCGCGGTTCAAGTTCCACGGTTTTAGTTATTCACGGATTTTTAAGAACTATATAATATAATCAAAAAAAAAAAATTTTAATCGCAGAAACATCACAGGATGTTGTGCCCGTTCTCTCACAGTGAAGAAATGTTGTGAGCCAGCCTGATCCCTTTAAGAAGGTAGCCTTATGGGTAATGGTGTGGCCTTATGGGTAATGTAGTGTGTGTGTAGTGGGACAGCAGAACAAAAATGGGGTTAGATGAAAAGTGGAGTGAGCATAAACAGCAGCCCAGCGTGTATAGATTTACATTCTCTGTTAACCGACAGGATGTTACAAGTTCCTGCAGTGCCAGAATAAAGTGCTCGTTCCATGCAGAGAAAACTGGACTTTTTGCTTTGTTGTTGTTAGCGTGTTAGCTGCTAATTACGAGACAAAAGTAGAATAATACCAGCAGTTTGTTTACTACGGTTCAGAGGCCAGAGGCTGTGAAGGTAACAGAAAGACCACAGTTGAGCCTTTGTCTTGTTTCACTGCAGTGTCTCGCTACTTTTTTGGGGTTTTTAAACATATGTTAAACACATTATTTAGGCTTGGGGGGGCTCCGGCTCCAGTTCGCGGATTTTGATTTACGTAGGGGGGGGGTCCCCATTAACTGCGAAAAATAAGGGATCACTGTATAGGAAAAATCTAATAATGAATTTAAAAGTAGTGTAAAGGTCACTTTTATTTAAATGTTCTGCTGCCATATGAACTAAAGTGCCATAACATTTGTTGTTTAAATACTTTTAACATCAGCACTTGTCAGTAACACATATTTAGTGTAAATCTCATCTTAAAAAATTTAAAATAAAGTAAAGCTTATTGCCACTCCCAGGCCTTAATGTCATCCTGTTTTTATAAAAAATAAAAAAAAGTCTACAAACAAAATCCTAACAATCCTGAGCCACAAGATAGATAGATAGATAGATAGATACTTTATTGATCCCGAAGGAAATTCAGGGCATCCAGTAGCAGTTTACAGACAAACACAAGACGTTGGTCAACAATACACACCCACTTTCCCCCCCTCCCCTCTCTATACAATAGTCCCCCAAACAAGATTTAGCAGCACAGGACAAAGGAGCAGTGATTAGCATTGATGTGTTCGAAACAATAAGGTAAAACCAGGAGTGAATTAGGGTGATTGCCATTTAAGTACTCAACTATTGAGGAGGCCATTTAAGTACTCAACTATTGAGGAGACAATCAGAACATTAAAACGTCATTTCTGAGTTAACAGCAGAAACTTTTAACCGGGAGTTTAACTTGGCAGTCCTCGCCTGGGAGAATGTCCATGTTAAAGTTCTGTAACATTACCAATCCGTAATTATCTGTGTATCATTTTTTTTTTTTCCATTTTCAATTGTCAATCAAAAAGTTAAAAATTGACTTTTTATTTTTACTTTTTAATCTAACATAAAAAACTAAAAAAAATGCCTGTTTTTTTTATATTTCAATATTAGCAAACAGGCCACTGGACTGAATTTGTTTTTAATATTTTATTGTCTGGTTTACGTGACCCAGAAATGGCTTTGTTTTATAATCAAGGAACAGACTTTTTGTTGTTATTACACATCTGTGCCACTAGATGGAGCCGCACTGAAGTAACCAGCTAGAGAACAGCAGGACAGTGAACACATGGAGCAGATCTGATGTAACATGGAGGAATGACGTGATCGTCTTGAACAGAGGGGTTTGAAAGTTTTTTTTTCAGACAGAATTGTTAATATTGCTACCTGAGTTGCTTCCCGAACTGTAAAATACACTGATTTTTACTGCTCTCCATGTCTGTTTTAGTTTTGGCTGCCAATTTTTTTTTTCGGTTCCCCAGCAGCCAATAACAGACTTTTCAAAACAAAAGCATGTGAGCAACATGCATTAATGCGCGATAAAATAAATGTCGGCGTTAATAAATTAAAGCATTAACGTGATAACGCATTAACTTGCCCAGCCCTAGTTTTTTTCTTTCTTTTTTTTAACTTTAAGCTCAGTTCTGTCTGTTCTGTTTTCAGTGCTCTGCGGCATTACATTTAGACATTTATAGTTTACATGCAGAGCGTGATCTAATTAATAGCTTTATTCTAAGTAGCACAATGATTCGATTAAGATGCTTGTTTGAGCTGCTTTCAGAGCGTTAATATTGTACTGCTGGTTTTATTAAAGGTGTAATATTAAAACTGCATTTTGGGGCCATAATTGCTGTGTCATGACTCCATGACTTCAGGCCACAGTTTTGTTATCGTCTTGGCTCCATCGAGTTGCTAAGTTTTGAGACGTAGGTGTCTAGACAGCATATCTCACGTATCTCAAGGTCCCCATGTTTTCCATGTGATGCTTAAGATGAACTGTTTCCTACTGCTAACTCATTTATCATTTATGATCATCTGTGAGTTAATGACCTCTCTGAATTGTATACAACTGGGAGATTAAATTCACCTTGCACCTCAGTCGTGGTCAGTGTATTGTTTAAATGCCGATTGACTGCCTCACCAGTGCACAATTAGAGCATATACTTGTAAATAAGATGTACTCGAATTTACAAACAACAAAAGGGCAGGGGTTGACGTTCCCCTGGCATCCCCACGCCTCGTTCGCCCTCATTTGGGAGTGTGCACAACCCTGGAGCAAAAACTATAGTGCGCGCTGCAACGTATTGATTCTACTTGTTTTTGTTGTGATGCCACTTGCAGTTTTCCACAATTGTTCCTGGGATTGTTCTGGTATTATGTTGCATCAGCTGCCGTAATTGTTGTTTTTCTGACGGGGGCCTTGCAGACTGGGCTGTGCTGCCTGCTGCCCCCGCTGAAAGCTGCCATCTAATAAGGTCTGCTAAAATGTGCAAATAGCTTTTGTTTTGTTTTGTTTATATATATTTTTTTCTCCTTTTCACATCAGCGGCAAGTCAGCGCTCCAGTTAGTATGCTTGGTTGAACAAACAACGGACGGCAAACTTAAATCTCGGCGTTCCCTTCGAACGCAGCCGATAGCCACTTGACTTATCAGACGTGCAGCCGGTGAGCTGATGGTCACGATGCACGGCGAGCGAAGTCGCGGCATTTTTGTGTTTTCTCTTTCTGGGGCCTTTATTTCAGGAGGGGTTGTGCCGTCAGAGCCGGTCCATTATTGACCCGTCACTGTGGGGAGTGTTGTTAGTCCAGTCTGAGTGCTGGCAGCAGTCTCTGCTGCAGTCCATTTAAATGGCAAAATAAAGTGGAGACTTTTTTTTCATCTGAAGAATCTGCACTAAAATGCTTTTTCTTTCTTTCTTTAAATAACTGACTGTCCATGCATGTTTTGCCGGCGTCTCAGCCAAGGCTTGAATGTGCAAAAGCTTTCGTTTTAGGCGTTAAAACACACATACCGGGCCTCCGTCAATCAGCTTTTCCATTGTTGTGGCTGTGCAAAAACACCCAGGGACGCCAAAACTGTTTTTTAAATTTTCACTATTAAGATATAACAGTTTACTAATAATTAGTGAGTTCTGGTGGGGGAATTATACAACACTTAACAAGCACTTTGACTGGACAATCGGAACAGAGAGTGCGAGTAAAATTTAAGCTCCATTGTATACAGCAGAGATGGTCAGGAACTCACAGCAGCATAACGCTACCGCTGTCAGCACAAGATGCTGAATTGAGCAAAACACAGTCATTTAACCACTTGTTATCAACATTTGAGCCTTGAGCTTTGAGCTACATTCTTCTCAGCCCGCCGTGACGTCTGGATCCAGGGTTAGATATCCTACATAAGACACTCAAAAAACAGGTCACGGTGACCTGATGCAAATTTCAACCAACATTGGCTTAAAGTTTTTTTTTCTTCCTCTGGGAGTTTCTTTTACCTGCCATGATCCTTGTTAAGGATATAATATTATAATTTTTGTAGGGCTGGGCAAGTTAACGCGTTATTATTGTGTTAACGCATTAATTTATTAACACCGACATTTATTTTATCGCGCGTTAACGCATGTAGCTTACGTGCTTTTGTTTTAAAAAGTCTGTTACTGGCTGCTGCGGAACCAGAAAAGAATTGGCAGGTAAACATGCGGCAAAGCTGAAACAGACATGGAGAACAGTAAAAATCAGTGAACTTTACAGTTCGGGTAGCAACTCAGGTAGCAATATTAACAATTCTGTCTGAAAAAAAAAAAAAACGTTCAAACCCCTTTGTTCAAGACGATCACGTCATTCCTCCATGTTCCATCAGATCTGCTCCATGTGTTCACTGTCCTGCTGTTCTCTAGCTGGTTACTTCAGTGCGGCTCCATCTAGTGGCACAAATGTGTAATAACAACAGAAAGTCTATTTCTTGATTATAAAACAAAGCCACTTCTGGGTCAGGTAAACCAGACAATAAAATATTTAAAAGAAATTCAGTCCTGTGGCCTGTTTGCTAAAATTGAAATATAAAAAAACAGGCATTTTTTTGTTTTTTGTGTTAGATTATAAAACAAAAAAAAAATTAATAAGTCAATTTTTTTTTTTTTTTTTTGATTGACAATTGAAAATGGAAAAAAACAAATTATTCCCAGATAATTATGGATTGATAAAGTTACAGAACATTAACATGAACATTTTCATTTTAAAGTTCTTCCAGGGGAAGATGCAACAGAACAAAGTTATTTGTAACAACTGACAAGTTAAACTCCCCATTAAAAGTTTCTGCTGTTACCTCAGAAATGACCTGTTTTAATGCTCTGATTGTGGCCTCTAGATTGTTAGGATTTTGTTGGTAGACTTTTTTTTATTTTTCATAAAAACAGGATGACATTAATGCCCTGGCAGTTGCAATAAACTTTATTTTATTTGACAATTTTTAAGATGAGATTTACACTAAATATGTGTTACTGACAAGTGCTGATGTTTAAAGTGTTTGAACAACAAATGTTATGACACTTTAGTTCATATGGCAGCAGAACATTTAAATAAAAGTGACCTTTACACTACTTTTAAATTCATTATTTGATTTCTTGTGAACAATGCGATTAATCGTGATTAATCAGGGAAATCATGCAATTAATCAGGGAACTCATGCGATTAATCGCGATTAAAAATTTTAATTGTTGACCAGCCCTAAATTTTAGTCAATGATATTTGTCATACTCTGGGTCTCTGTAAAGCACCTAGAGACAATTGACATTGTAACAGATGCTATACAAATAAAATTGAATTGAATTGTTATGATATCATACCATTGTAAATGTATTGATGATAAAAATACATATTGTAGTTACAATACATTATGTATTGTAAATCGAGTTTACTTCAGTGATACTCTTAATGCAATTATAACTTTCTTTGAATTTGACTGTATTTAGATTAAGGTCAATGTTTAAATGTAGCCTTGTCAGTCTTCCTTTTTCTTTTCTTCTTCAATAAAACTTCCAGGGTCCTCTATCAACAAACTCAGAAGACCACACTAGCATCAAAAGAAGATGTCAAAAATATCGTGCAGTGGAGTAGAAACGCTGGTCATTACTGCTGTCAGTGTTGCGGTTAAAACTCGTTGACGCGACCAAATGTTGGAGCCTCCTCATCACTCCCTGTGTTTGTTGATGCCAGTAAATTGACTCGTCACTTCCCCCTGGTGGATGTGGTGCCAAACAACCATACAAATGCCTACAGGCGAGGTAATGAGGAGTCGGGACGGAAACGATGCTTGTACGACTGATGTATGAAGGTTGAGTACAAATGGGCCTTAAGGTGGTAGCACTCACTCGCTGTGACTTTCCAGCTTTCCCCGCGCCAGCGACTTCCTCGAGTTATTGCAGGCAACGCAGACAGGACCACCACCCGTGTAGCCGTCAGTGGCGCTCTTTTCCTTGTCGAAATGACGAGAAGGCAGCCTGGGATATCTCGTGAATACTCACTTCTGTATTTACTGACATTGCCTCACTCTGTCCACACCACATACTGAAATGAATGATTTTCTGGCAACTTTCTCAGCGCGCTTTTATTCCATTTATTTATATATTTTTCTGATATCTGTCATCGGCTGTTATGTTTTTTTAATTGGGAGCCCTCTTCACACATATGAGCCAGGGCGAGAGAGATAGGCTGACAGCAAAACAACATTTTCTACCAGAGAGCAAAAAAAAAAGAATCTGCCAATAATAAGTAAATAAAAGATGCGATAGGCTCTTTTGTGTGTTTTAATATGACAGTCCATTAGTGGGAGGAGAATACGAGTTTAGGATAGATAAGAAGAGCTGTGCGCGCTGTAATTGTGTTACTGGCATCTGGTATATGTACCGGGGAGAAGAAGCAAGCGTGCAGGTTTATTTTCATGTGAATACCGCAGCACCACAAGCAATCCAATAATGCAAATTCAATACATGTATATTGTTTGTTTGCTCGTAGAGTAATGAATTAGACATTTTCAATACAGTACATATGTGCCATCGAAGTACCTCTACTTACAGCTGCAGGCTGAGATGTTCTGTTAAGGTTATAAAGGCTAATTCATGCATCCATGGCTATATATAGTCCAATTTAAACCCAAATGGATGTGAGGATAAATGGGCTGAGGACATCTACACTTCAGTGCCTTATACAGTCATGGAAAAAATTATTAGACCACCCTTGTTTTCTTCAGTTTCTTGTTCATTTTAATGCCTGGTACAACTAAAGGTACATTTGTTTGGACAAACATAACGATAACCACAATGATTGCTCATAAGAGTTTTATTTAAGAGCTGATATCTTACCATTTTCCATGGTTTGCTTGATTATAACCTAAATCACTTAAGTTTTTACATCAATAGCTAATATTGCCAAAAACACTGCTTTTATGCATTCAGTGTTTTCTTTTCTGTCTGTTTTAGTCACATGATGACGTTTAGTGGTACCAGGTATTAAGATGAACAAGAAAGTGAAGAAAAAATGGTGGTCTAATAATTTTTTCCATGACTGTAGATGCCCCTCCCACTCTGATTTAGAGCTGCGCCATCGTCAGAATACAGGTAATTGTGCTGCACTTACAAATGTATTTTTACAAACATGTGCTATGAACTATGAATGGAGACGGTGAAAAGGTTTCGTGTTTTATGCCTAAATTGGAAGTATTAAATTCTCAAAGCCCTGTTTGTATACACTGAGTCTGATTAACACTAAACCCAAGCCCACCAGTCATGGAAGCGTTGCTACCACCTGTTGTTTCTAGAGCCAGATGGACTGAGCGTCATGGTCCTGGGATCTTGATTTTGGATTCATTTGATACTTTGTATTGAAAGTGCTTTACCTTTCTGTGTGACTCCATGTGGGTCTCCTCTCTTTACCGATTGTGATTCAGAGACTGTCTACAGCAGGGATGACCAGCTCCAGTCCTGGAAGACTGCCATCCTGCATGTCTTAGATGTTTCCTTGCCTCAGCGGACCTGATTCAAATGAACGGGTCGTTATCAGACTCGTGCAGACCGGGATGACGAGCTGACGGTCATTCGTTCATTTGAATCAGGTGTGCTGTGTCAGGAAAACATCTAAGACATGCAGGACCGAGTTTGGACAGCTCTGGTCTACAAAGATCTCAACAAACAATCCAGCGACGTCACTCGCAAGTTTCCTGCAGATCGGTTTTGAAGCATCTTTTCTTGTCCTGCGTGGTGCCGTGTTGCAAAGAGGCAGGGCAAATGTTGTTTTAGTGGTGATTTCACAAATGGCCGCTGCGTTGGGCTAATGCTCGGTTACCACGGCTACTCAGACCAGCTGCAGCCAATCACAGGGAACGGGGAACGCAAATCACAAGCGCAACGAAACACATCATCTTTGAAATGTTTTTGATCACAGCTCAGAATAATGCTGAGTCGCTGAAATGACGAAGGCCTGGTCTTGGTCATCTGCCCGTTTGATTGGTTGACTCCCATGAATTATATTGCTTTATCTGATGTGATACAAAATAATAATAATAATAATAATAAAATCACTGCTCGTACAGTTGTCAGGGATGTGAAATATAACTTTGATGACCAAAATGGTTTTTCGTTCCAGGCTGTACACATGTTAATTTCTCCTGCAGATTTGGCCATTTTAACATTGAGGTCAATGGGGATTTGGAGCCAGCACCTAGTGGTCAGATGAGGAACTGCAGCAAAACCAATTTCCTGGTTGAACTTCAACCCAGACGTGTGGATGTTGGTGCTTGGTGGTTTGTTCGCCTTCGTCCTGGTTTCCTCTCCTTCCCTGCTTGTCCACCATCTCTCTGTCCGTCCTTCTGCTCCTCTCTCAGCACCTATCTGTCCGCCCTCACCTTTTTTTATTCCTCGAATTGACGTTTAATTTGCATTTGGGGATTTTATGCCGTGGCAGAACCTTTTGCTTAAATAAAGGCTCTTTTTTTCTTTTTAAACTCTTTTTTTCCTCCCATGGTCTCCTGCTTTTGGGTCCTCTCCCCCGACACCTGACTCCAAGTGGTTTTTATGACTTAATTAAACCTACCCGTGTAAATCTTTGGTGTCTAAATCCTCGTTATGCAGTTTTAACCTTTTCTTATATAGCTGTTATTTATAGCAGATGTAAAGGCAGTTTCAAAGAAGACAAACATGTTCAACTTAAATCCAGCCGTTATAGTTCAACGTCAGTCCAGTTCAGCATATTCAGTGCTGCCTCATAGAGCAGTCTTTATCCTTCAAAGAAGCCCTGAGATATCTGGTCATTTCTGGTGGAAAGAAATTAGCAGACTAATCTAACATAATACAGTGGTACCTCTACTTATGAAATTAATTGGTTCTGGAAGTAGTTTCGTAACCTGAAAATTCAGTAAGTAGAGACGCTTTTTCCAT
This sequence comes from Hirundichthys speculiger, assembly GCA_018398805.1. Lineage (NCBI taxonomy): Eukaryota > Metazoa > Chordata > Actinopteri > Beloniformes > Exocoetidae > Hirundichthys > Hirundichthys speculiger. The sequence goes on from JAGFBZ010000489.1 coordinate 1,388,264, forward strand.
GTAAATGCCCCAATCCGTTCCAAGCGCACCAAAATTCGGACATAAAATTTTTAGAAATCTTAAAAATGCATCAAAACATTTAACAAATACATGTTACAATTAGATTACTGCGCAATAAACATAAAATGAGAGTTGTACATAATGTAAAAAACAAAGAATAAAAATTATGTTCATTTACCTCTTAACTGCTATTGTCGTCACCTTTTGCCTTCTTTGGTTCATGTTCTCTCTTAGCAGTGGTTTTTGCCTGACGTTTTGTAAAGAACTGATCCAAGGATGTTTGCTTTTGTCGGCTTTTAACAATTGTAATGTTAAAACTGCATTTTGGAGCCTGATTGTTGGTTCATAAGTCCATGACTTATGCTCTAGATTCTGGTCTATTGAAGGCCACAGCTTGTGTTTATCGTTCTAGCTCCATCAAGTTGCTAAGTTTTGACACGTAGGCATCTAGACATTTTATCTCAAGGTCTCCATGTTTTTCACGTGATGCTTAAGACGACTGTTCCCTATTGGCAATTTGTCATTTCTGAATCATCCTGCATTCTGTGATGTGAGTAAATGACCTCTCTGAATTGTATATGACTTGGAGAATAAATCCACTTTGCACCTCTGTCGTAGTCTAATGCCTTGTTTAACAGCCGATTGATTGTCTCACCAGAGCACAATAAGAGTATATTCTTATGAATAAGATATACCAAAATTTCTAAATTACAACAATCATCAAAAGATGTGCAGGGCAAACATCATCATAGTGAGCGATAAGCCCAACTAGTGAACACTTTTTCTGGGTGATTCTTTTCAACGAATTCCAAATTTTCCTCAAATCTCAATGGGATGCCAGGAAGATGCTAGCTGATAGTCAATGGCAGAGCAGCTACAAGTATGTTTACATTCAGTAAACTGGGAGTTGCGAGCAGCGCGTACTGTATTTTTGCCTTTCGTATCCTGAAATTTCTTTCGTAACAAGGGGCAATATTTTCCCGTTGAGGCGTTTCGTAACCTGAAAATTCCGTATGTAGAGACGTTCGTACGTAGAGGTATCACTGTATCACTAATAATTTAAGAATAGCCTAAAGTATTGGGATCAACTACAGTCGGAGGTAGAGGTCTTCGGAACAACCCAACAACCCGAAAACCCAAGGTTCTGACCCGAATCGGGTCTCGGGTCCATTCAAAAGACATGACTTCGGGTTCGGGTCCCGATCGGTACAGTTCTCAGGTCCGGTCGATGCTCTCTGACAGGTTGGGTCCGCGTTTACTCGAGAGAGGTAGAGATATTGGCGGTGGCAGCCAATGTCAGGACTCGGGGCAGTTAAATTAATTATTCATTATTTGTCATAAAACCATCGTGTTGCCGTAGTGTGTTATTACCAGTTTCCCCACCAGCTGTAAAGCACAACGGATCGCCAACATGACAACGCTGGATGAGAGAACATGTTCACGACACATCCTGACCGGTGAAGGCTATTAGCGTTAACAGTCGCTACCAATAGCATCTGTATCCACAAAGGGAATAACGACGTGGATTTATTGTTGTTTACATCACGTAGCCTATGTAGCAACTGAACCGGTAGAAGAAGACAACTTTAGGTGAGAAAATCAAATTTTATTCAACGCTAGACAACTTTTAACATGAGCAACTATGGGCTGGATTGTCTCGGTTCTATTCGGGTATCTCGGTTCGGTTCGTTTGGAAACTAAAGACTCGGATCGGGTCGGTCCCGGGTCCAAATATTGCGGGTCCATTCGGGTTTGGACCGCCAGACTTATGAAAATAGCTCGGGTCGGGTCGGTTTCCGGTCGAATTTTCATGGGTCCATTCGGGTTCAGTTCCATGAAAGTGGACCTGTGAAGACCTCTAGTAGGAGGTATTTGTGATTGAAGTTAAAAAAAGAAGAGCATGTCTAGACGAACTAAATTATACATTTTCAGACTTCAAAACTTGCACTTAGTCAGTTTTTTTTCCGGACGATACTTAAATCAGGCAACCCAGTATATCAACACCAGACAACTTTTAAGCCAGTTTTGACTGTCTGGGGTTGATTACTGCGTCTCCTTTAAAAACACAAAAAAAACATACTCTCATTCTTTGTGTTTCTTGAATTGCTCCCACAGTCACTGGCTTAGGTGTTTTGAATTTTAAGGGTTATATAAGCAGACATTGGTAACAGTAACTTGGAAAAGGAAAGGTTTTACACATTTTTCTTCGTTGTGGATGCTGTTATACACCAGTCACAGTCCTGTCACTGCCACCGCCCTAAATATTTCACAGCCTGGAAGACCGAGTATGCACAAAATCAGTTTCCTATTTCCAGTAATATGGTAACAGCAGAGGAGAAATGCTCTGCCGGGTGCTTGTGGCCATGACTTGTTAACGTATGCACGGATGCATAAAAAGGAAAAGTCCATTAGCAAACAGATGAAATGTTAGAGACATACTCTTGTTTGATTTATTAAGCCTCTTTGACGACAAAAAAAGCCCAAAATGTGGATGCAAGCAGGTCGTCCCTCCATTCCTTCACTGTCGTCCCCCTGTTTCAACACCACTGGTCCCTCATTCGAAGGCTCGCCGAGGGTGTGAAATAAAGATTATGGCCTCGGAAGCTGCTCCTCCTAGAGTCAGTCCGATGGACCACTGCAGTCAGTGTTATTTTTTGCATTCATGTGAGGGGAAATTAAAGTTCAATTTGCCTGTCTTTCTGTGGACAAGTCCACCGAGCTCCCATCAAAGATTATTCCTGTCTGTAGCCATAGCAACAAGCAAGGGCTAATGTGCAGCTTGAGATGACCAGGAGGCACCTTTTTATTGGAGACAACTTTCTGACTCCTTTGCTTCACAATGAAGGGGAAACATCAATATCTGCATTTGCAAAAGTGCACATGTACCTGCTGTTTTGATATCAGACTGTAGTCATTGATTTTGTGCGGTTTACAGGATTGCATGAGCGGCAGGGCTTTGTTTTGTTTCCTTCTTTGTGTGCATGTGAGATGATGCTAGTAGATTAATTTTTCCAACTGTGAATATTGACCGTTGACTCTTTGTGCTGTCCTGTAACCCCCCCCTCCTAAAAAAAAGCACTGCAAAGTAAATCACATGCACATAACAAAGACTACAGTCACAGTTCAATAACCGCTCTGCAGTTGTGTTCTCGAAGCTGCGCCTTGAGCTTCACGCCACCTTTATCGATCTGCAATGGCTGCAGTGACTGTATCAGCGAGCTGCAGATCGTCATCGATATTCAGCGTCAAAGAGTAAAACTGGTGGTTGCAAAGCGGTTTCTGATTTATCTGTGGCAGTATCTCTCAGTACGGGGCCTTAGGTAACACTGTCCCTGTGCAAACATGCCTGATTCGAATGAACGGATCACCTCATTGGCTTGGCATCAAGTCCTGCAGAGGTCCGTCAATGCCCCCTTCAGTTACTGTCATAAATAATCATCTTCGGCTCGGAAAATATACCTGCTGTTTCCAGTGCATACATAAATGCGCCACTTGGTCCCCGCCCCCCTCCGTACGTGAGATACAAGATTCACTTGAACACTAGAGGTGCCAGTAGGGATGTCAAAAAAAAATCGAATTGGCAATATATCACGATTTTCGTCCACCCAATATAATATCGATTTTTCAGCTCCTAATATCAATTTTTTAGGAAAATTAATGTATTAATATATTAGATGCATAGTGTATACTTAAATATGCAAAAACACTAATAATAAACAATAAATAGGTTGTTTTGAAGCAAATAATTTGGATTCAATTTGTCCTCTGAATGATCAATATCATCTGATGAACATATACAGCAACTTGATTTTTCATCTCTAGTTTTAATTTTGATATTAACTGGATAGAATATCGCAATATATTGTGATATCGCGATAATACCATATTGTGACCCAAGTATCATGATACATATCGTATCCTTGCCAATACCCACTCCTAGGTGCTAGGGGTAGCAGTTGACCACAAGTGACCGTTCAGGGGGGTCAACTGCAGGCTCTTGATATGGGGGCAATCCGATGCAACAAGTCATCAGACATTGCAGAGGACGTACGAAAACACTTCCAGTGTTTCTCGTCATCGATTTCCTGTGTCAGCAAAATGATCGAACTCCTACACCAGGGGTGGCCAACCCTGGTCCTCGAGAGCCGCTTCACCGCACCAATGCAAATGATTGGATCGTTAACAGACTTGTGCAGACCTGGATGACAAGATGATGGTGATCCATTCCTGCCCTACACTGTCGGCATTGATTAGATTGGCCTAGCATGCCATCGATGATGCTCTGATGGCACAAAAAGTAAAACAACTTCCTCCTCCAGGGACATGGTTGCATTTTCAACCGGGTCTGCAATCTACCCCAGATGGGAGACCTCCAGTATCAGTCTTACTGTCCGCGTCATCCTGCTGCAGGATACGTTCACATCACAGCTGGCTGTAGATGCAGACAGATCTGATCCTCGATCCAACTGTCTTTAATGCTCTCCAGGCAGTCTCTTGCAGGGGTGATTCCTCTGAGACTGCAAAGGGAAGCTGAGTTTCCCCTGTCTCCCTGCCCTATAATGTCAAAAAAATAAATGATCTAATATGTGAATTTGTGTTATCATTTCATTGACTATAAATGTGTTAGAACACGTTAAACATTAAGACAAGTTGATTCAGAATCAGCTACTTCTTCACCAGTAAAGTAGTTAACTTGTCCGTACGTTCCTATACCGCTTTCTGGTCAGTGCATTTCCCCACAGAAGCTGAGAGTCTCTGGGACTGCATGGTGCAGTTTTGCCATGGCTGCGAAACTCGACGGGCATTAGCTTAAATGCCAATATTATCCCGCCCCCTGGACTCTCAGCGTCTCTCTTATAATTACATATAAATAAACTGACATGTTTTTATGATGTACTTCGACTATGAGCTTCCCCTGTTAGAAAGACCTGAAGTCTCCACTGGTCTCTGGGTAGTTGGTGTCCGCATCACCAACTGCTTCAGAAGGCATTTTAAAAGCAGAAGTTTGATTTCTGGTGTGTTTTTTGGTTCTTAGGGAAGGTTTGCTGGCTCAGGGGATGTCTCTTTTTTTTTGCAACACTTCACAAATGAAAGGACGTTTGTGACGTCCTTTACGAAAAGAATCAAACCAAAAGTCAGGGCTGTCCCAATACGAGAAGGTCATTCATGACTGCAGTGATAAATAGGAGTGGTCCTGACAACACATGTAAGGGGGCAGAACTCACACTCTTCCAGGGCTTTGCAGACTTGTGGCTTTCAAAAATAGAAGTTTACGTACCGTCCAAAAAGCCCCAAATGCAGCGGTAACGACCGGTTTCAACTGGTGCTGCCACTTAGAGGACAACATTTCCACGGTCCTACGGTGGCCCCGATTGACTTTTCTAACTTGGTCGGCATCCTAGCACATCCTACAGGAAAAAGTGCATGTGCATATGTAAATATGCACGATCAGTGGCTGAAATGCAGCATAACAGATTTAGAAGCCCTGTTTTAGACATTACATAATATAACTTATGACTGTGTAGCTACTAAAACTTAGTGAAGGACAATATGCTAACTTCTAAGACATGACGGCATTGTCCACGAGGAAAGGACTCAACTCTGCAGAAGAAACTGTGTACTTAAGCTTCAGCATCGTAAATATGAGGGAGTCTGCTGCTGGAGAATGCCTACTCAGTTGATTTTCCTTGTTAAATAAAGGTTTTGAGAATGATTGAAGAGCAAAGAGCGAGTAAAAGAAAAAAAAAAGAAAAAAATCTTAAGCTGTGTCTTCAAAGGGAAAACGGTTGAGCTTTCTTGACTTGAAAAGCTCAAGCTAAACTTCCCATGGAGAACCGAGACCACCTGCTGTATTTTTATTTATTTTTTTAATCCTGAAAAGTCCCACCTTCCTCCACATCTTTAAAATGATGACTGCACACGAAGGTAGGATGCTAAAAGGTCTAATCTCAGCTAAACCAGAGAGCACGATGTCGCCACGATAAACGCAGCGACTGGAAATGTCTTTAAAAAAACAGTTAGTCTTTTTTTTTAAGTTTAACATATCAGGGTATAATACACAAACATATGGTCTTTACCAGGTCTCAGTAATGCTGCTCATCCTCTTCATCTCCAACCACAACTTTAAAACTCAGCTCTGCTGCTAACGGCAGACTTTAATTAGCAGCGTTATAAAAACCCTCAACACTGATTTGATGTGAGTGCCTGTTCGGTTTCTAGACTGTGGTACGGTACATAACGCCCAAACATCTCCACCTCGGTCTCATCTGTCCAAAAGGATTTTTTTCCTTGACAACTTGTGGTTTATTTAGACGTAACCTTGCGATCATCAGCTGCATGTTGCTTTTTAGAGCAACACGTGTTTACAGCTTCCAGCTGTCATCCGGTCCAAACAGCTCATACTTGGGCAGTCTTTCTTTTTTTTTTAATTGTACTGTCATAAATTTTAACATTTAACAAGCCTACTCAGGTCTGCAGAGTCTGATGTTTTTCTGAGGGTTGCATGGTCTCACCTTGGGGTCAACTTGCTGGGGCTCCCATTTCTGAAATGATTGGCAGCTGAGAGTTTTCCACTTGTTACAATTCATTCTCACTGCAAAACGCTGAACTCTAAGGGCCCAATCTCCCGCCAGATCTCCTAAAGCCGTTATTAAGGGATAGCGGGTAGCGGGAGGCAGTGGCGCCGCCAGGATTCAATTTCATAGTACGCACAGAACACCACCACCACCACCCGCCAGTCCCTGAGCAGCGGCTGGTGCAATTCGCAAACAAGCCACAAGAACGCAGAGAGCGCGGCTCCGTGGCTCCGCTCAGAGTAATACCGTAACTGTCACCACAGTTCAGCACCCTGCACAGCTGCCAGAGCATGAACTGGTTGTGGGAATTTGATAGATTAGAACCCGCGACATGAAGGTCAGAAAATTTTGCTTTTGATTAGCCTACCAGTTGATTTAAATTTAAAATTAAAATTAAACACATAACGACAGTACGCGCGGCAGACCGGCATTCGTTTTCATTCGCAAACGTGGTTGGGAGACATATGTATGCTACTCACTATAAAATGCTATTACTATAAATAAATGCATCTCTGTGCGGAGAGGAAAATATGATAAAGTGATCCATAAAATGACCCCACTCTCCCGCTAAGCATAGGGAGAGAAATTACACACCCTACAGATGTTTAAACTCCAAACCATATATATCAACAAGAAATGATTCTAATCAATTCCATAATTCAAAGTAGATTTTTACTCAACGAAAAAATGAAGATCAGTTAGGTTTTAGAGGATGGTGACAGCGTGCAGAAACAGATGAAAACAGCCCAGCAAAACGCTAATGGTGACAGCGCACCAGGCAGAGACACATGCTAAAAACACACTTAATAATAATAATAATAAGATCAAGTTCCTACCTATTTGAAATTAAGTCTACGGCTCCCCGTGGCGTCGAACTCCCACAGAATGGCCTCAGAATCGATGGGAATATCATGATGAATGTTCATCAGTTCACTCAGTCTCTTGTCTGTCATTGTGTTCCGGAGGTATGTTTTTAAGCGACGTAAACAGCTGAATGAACGTTCAGCGCTGGCAGTGGACACGGGCATTGTTAGGAGAACCTTCATGACAGTATGCACGTTGGGATAAAAGTCTGCGGTTAGTCTCAGAACTTGGAGAATGTCACTGGTGACAGGTGTATCATCCTTAGGCCTGTTGTGCTCCCTCCACAGATTCAGCTCCATGTCTGCAGTGTCAACACTGGGCATCAATGCACCATACCCCTCCTTTATGTCCATCCATAAATTGTCTGTCAAAAGTGGCAATTTGTCGGGGAGAAGGTACTGGGCTTTAAGACGTGGTAGTGCAAGGCATACTCTGTCTCTCACTTCTGTGGTCAGGTGGTCGATGAATGGCAAGAAAATGGTCCTTTTCCAGTACTCTTGTGGGTTTTCTGCAGGTGTGTTAGACCTTTGAGCTTGCTTTTTGGCGATGCGAGGCAATGATGGAACGACTTCAACAAGCGCAGCCAGCGAGCATGCTTTTTCCCATATTTTGCCGTATGTGGAGTCATCTCTTTTTCTCCCAAGCACTGTTACAAGATCCGTGGCCATTTGCGCAGCCATAGGCAGTTCACATTTTGGGTTCTGTAGCCCATTGCTCAGTGGTGTTAGGCAGTGAAGAAGCTCCTGAGTGCTGATGAGGCAGACGATAAACTCAAATGTTTCCATGGCCCGAGTGAGCGAGGATGCGGTGGAGCCGCACTTGTCGTCGGAGTCCATTTTCAGCTCAGCCAGTGTGGTTAACACGTCCTCGTAGTTTTCGATTATTGTTGACAGGCACATATCATGCTGAGACCAGCGTGTGTCTGAAAACTTCTGAAGGCGATTTTTACCATCACTGTTGTTCAGCAAGCACTGCAGGCGCTTTGGGGAGGCTGTAATGAAGCTCACTAACTCTTGAGCTGTATTCAGAGTGTTGCGGACAACAGGGATTTTAGTAGAGTGCACAATGGCTAGGTTTAGTGCATGATTTCTGCAGTGCACATAGACTGCCGCGGGATACTGCTCTCTGATGCGCGCCTGGACGCCTCGCACCTTTCCACTGACGTTCCCAGCCCCGTCATACCCCTGACCAACAATATGAGCAGGGTCCAGATCCAGTTTTTTTAAACGGTCCAGCAGGAGTTGGGTTAAGGTCTCTCCTGTAGTGTCAGCAGTAGAAAAAAATCCCAAAAAGTCCTCACGCACGGAGTAGCTACAGTTAACACAGTCCACATATCTCACTACAAGAGCTACTTGCTCAACATTACTTATATCAGAAGTCTCATCAGCCAAAAGGGAAAACCACTTTGCATCCCTGCATTTGTTCAGAATTGTGTCTTGAATCTGTTTCCCACACAGCTCAATCAACTCGTTCTGGATCTGATGACTGAAGTATTTGGCATTGCGTGGTGCATTCTCGAGATACATTTTCAGTTTCTCATCTCCTGCAGCACGGTAGTTCAGAAGCACCTGGAAGTTACTGCACTCATCATTGTGGCCACGAATGGGTAGGTTTTGCCTTCCACAAACAGCGATCAGATCAATGACTGCTTTCAGCCCATGTTTAGTGCGTTCTACTGCCTGTTCATGTGAGCGATCTAACTTGGAATAGATAGACTGGCTCTTTCCCAAAGCAACCTCAACAAATTCACCTGCACGCAGCTGTGCACTTCTGTGCGCTGGAGTTGACATGTGCCTGGAAACTATTTTTTTGGCATTACTCCAGTCAGTGAGTGGCTTCGTTCTTAGAACCATGTCTCCTGATGAGAAAAGCATGCAAGCTACACAAAAAACGCCATCAACGCCTTTGCTGTAACGCAGAGTGGGGTACATGCTCTCATCGAAAAACTCCTCCGGTATTTTCTGCTGCTTGTCACTTATGAGTCTAGCTGGGGGCACCCACCCTCTGGGAGGCTTAAATCTTGACTGGATCGCTCTCAGTTTAACAGAGTCAGATGCCGTTTTGAGATCATCAGCCTTCACACAGCCAAGGTCATCTTCATATGCAGCAGCACTCACCACCATTTGCTGCTGCTGTGGCTCGGGGCTTGGGAATGAACTGGCCGCGGCTGCAGCAGCCACCAGAGAGCCGGAAGAGCTAGCATCATAGCGAGCTATCTCATCTTCTCGTCCTGCTTGACTGCTGCTAGCGCCTTCATTCTCGCTTTGTTTGTCACTGTTTGTAACAGTAGCAGGCTTAGATCGCTTTCTTTCGAATGCCTGGAAAAGGCTCAACTGTCTTTTCGACATTTTGATAACAACACTACCGGACAGACCGAAGCGAAATCACAACATAGGGGTAGTCTACATAGAGCAGAAGAAGCATATACCGCCAGAATTCAAAATCACGTACTGACGGATGACGTAAATGACAATCATTGGCCGTTATGTTAGCCTTCAATTGATTGGCTTAAACAATAAGTGGACTCAGCATGTTTAGCCTATTACAAACCAGCATCTTTATTATCCCCTCCCCAAAAACAATAATTAAAAAAAAAAAAATTATCCATTTTTTTCACAACCAAAAAAAAAAATTGTACGCACAGTGCGTACAGGATTCCGGCTGGCGGCGCCACTGGCGGGAGGGACGCAGTCTTCCACCTTGCTAAACCCGCTATCCCACCTGCGCTACCCGCTACATTATGCATAGGAGTGGTTAGGGCCACCTGTTAAACCAATCAGTGCGTCAGTAGCCATTGCCTTTAAGAGCAGGTTGCCCTACCTGCAAACCACTATGGAGCATCTTTTTATCCAGATCGGAGCAGCTCTTGTTCGCAGCTCATCTGGGACTCTGCTGTAGAGCTTCCTCCTCCTCCTTCCTCCTCCTCCTCCTTCTCCTTCCTCATCCTCCTCTGCACTGATATATACATAAGATATTTTTACACAGACAATTCCTATCAGCTACCTGAAAGCCCCAGATAGTTGGTGCGCTCCCAGTAAACGAGCTCTGGTTTAACTGGTGAGCAAGCCATTTAAGACGGTCTCTGCCATTTTCTCAGGGATTCAACTGAGGCCAAATCACGCTTTTAATACAAGAGTTAATTTGAGAAGTAGAGCCGTTTGTGCACGTCCACATGTGACCAGGTGGACGCACATTGGTGCCATTTGGGGGTTGTGGGTAGCGGTGGTCAGACCACCCGCGATCGCAAGATACTAAGTATGTGGAGGGCAAAAGACACGCCCATTGCCACACCTACAAAGTCAATAAGGGAGTCGGCATAATGGGTAGCGGCTTTAGCGAGCAGAAGATTGCATTAGTGGTTAGCAGAGGTTTTTTATACCCACAATTTGCGGGTAGCAGATAGTGGGTAGTGGCTAGCAAGGAGTGTACGATCGTGGCCCGAATGTCCTGGCATTAGTGTTTTACCTGGATGCGTTCATTGTATGAAAGTACATGAACTAGTTCATATTTTGTGCGAACGTGAACTGAACTCCCTCTTTCTCCTTGAAGAACGTCAGGTGTGAACGAGTTCATTTGGGCACCTGTAAACGACGCTCTTTCAAAGTTCACGCACGGTCAAAACCGTTCCAGGTTTCCAGCGAACCCCATTTAAAATCCACCACAACGAGCCTAATATGTATCTGAGAAAAGCAATCAAACATGGCAACACGGGCTGTCGCTGCTGTCACACTGACAATTGTGTCATCAATTGTTTAAAACAAGCAGGAAGATGAAAGCTGCAGTTTTATAATAAAGACCATTTGGCAGCAGTTTTTTTTTTTAAATATATTTTTAATATGCTGTTGAGAGAAGCTGAAAGGGAAATGACAGTTTTACATGGGCTGTCCCTTCAATGCTAATATGAACCCTGGTTGGATAAAGATTCTGAATTGGACGTATTTTGAATTGGTTTTCAACAGATAAGATGAATAAAAAAATTGCTGTTTGTGGTGGTGTAGTATATGGGCAGTGGCAATCATTTTGATAAATAATTGCTTGCAGCAACATTAAGAAAGAATTTTAAAAAAGAACAAAAAATTAACAGTTTAGTTCATTTTTTGAAATGGTGAACTCTAGTTCCCAGTTTTAAATATGAACTATGACCTGAACTAGTTCATTTTAATTTCTGTGAACTATGAACTGAACTAGTTCATGTAGAAAGTGAACTTTCCCAACACTGCCTGGCACTGGCCTCATGAGCCAGACTGATGAGCAGACTTTTACTTTTACTACTTCTACTTTTACTTTTAATTCATATGGAAGCAGTGAGGGTATAATCAGTTTTTCCACACTGTTTTTTGCATCTTGGTTTATTTTTTCTTGAGCTAGTGGAATGTATTGATCTGTTGTGCATGTCAAACTGTATTTACATCACTTTAAAAGCTGCTATCGAATCAACGCTTTATCATTATGCCCTTATATATAAACTCTATTGATGCTGAGGCGCCAATGAAACTGCATCTCAACTTCAAGTTCACCGTCAAGTTGCTAATTCAGAATCATTAGGATTATCTGATCCTCGCCTCCCCCGGCAGAGAAACCAACCATTACGACAATGTGATGCTGCCAAGCTTTGGAAAACCAATCCCAGCCCTCCTGATACACTGCCAACGCTGGCCACCTGGCCTTAAGGGTGATATATTCTTCTACGTCAAAGCAGTGACGTACATTACGTCCACTGTTGCTGCAAACCTCGTGCTGCCACCTCGGCAGCCTGTCGTATGCCTCCTCAGAAACGGCGCTACGTGTTGGATAGACAACAACTGTGAGTCGTCTACTTGGCGCCGTTTGGTTTCCTTCTGTGCAGTTCCCGCCACTCCTACCCCTTCATCATTTACAAGCTAGATAGAAAGACAGATTTCTATAGTGTCAGTACAATAATAATAATAATGATAATGATAATAATTATGTTGCTTAACATTTATCTGCTTCTTCTCACATAAAAACAGAAAGTTTCATTTGCCTTGTTGCCACAACAAGGAAGCAACAGCACTGCAGACAAGACCCTCCACCGCCATCTAGTGTTTGGTGGTACAGAGTATGAAGTATGAACACCAACCCTAAGGAAGGATGGGAATCGAGAACTGGTTCCTGTAGAGAACCGGTTCCGTGTGTTTCAATTCATGGAATCGTTTGGCAGTTTATCTAGCGATTCTCTTATCGATTCCAGCCAGCACGAATCTCACATAATTTACGCAAGTTACGCACAGTCAATTCTGGAAAGCACTTACGTGATTAAGTTACAGCAGTGTCCAGGCCTGGAATTTCGTGATCTGAGGGACAAGGCCACTTGGCCTTCAAAGGGGCATTTTTTTTGAGGGCACAAAGGCCAAATGTCAGGGCAACACGGCCATAATAAAAAAAAACACAATATATGCTAATAAACGGCAGAACACAGTTTTTTAATTCAGAATCTTGGATATTTTTAATAGGCTACCACAACTTGGGACTTTTATCAAAGGGAAACAGACAACAAAATAGGCAATGTTATCAGGTTATTACACAGCCATAAATTTAATTTAAATGGTCATCTGATGATGGGGATGGAGAACCTGGGGTCTTCCTAGGCACATAAGGAAAAAACAGTTGGCCTCCACCTCTCCATGCTCCCTCTGTCTTTTTTGCACTGGCTGAAAAAATTTAAAACAGTTTTATGATGAATCAAAGTGGCACAATTAGTTAATATATTTCATTTCATTTTATTGATTAATTCCAGACATGTCAAAACAATCTTTTAAAGCATAGACAATTTTAACACTATCATGATTCTATGTATCTGAAAATAAATATATTTATAAAATATATAATAATTCATAAATCAATATACACTGACACATGTGTATAACCATAATTTAGAAACATATAGAACCTCTTATAATTAAATCTAAATATTAATTGGACATATTTCCCCCAAAAAATAAACAAAATTTATATCCAATGTATACACACGGATCTATATACATACACATACATACCAATATGTAAAACACATTTGGTTTAACATGTCTGAAAAGGGGTATTAATTCCTACCAAATGTTATTTCCTAAATGTACCACATAAACTTAGGCTAAAATAAGAAGAATCTAACAATTAACTATTCCATGATAACCTTTTGAAGTAGGTGTCATATTTTGTCAGGTTTTTGCTGCATCTTCAGGCTCTTTTGCGACTCATCTCGACTAGTTCCCGTCTTGGCATTCTTCTTTCTGAGGAAAAAAAGTTTAGAGTGAATATGTTAAATATTTTTAAATAATATTATCACGTTTTCATAGCCTACTGATTATTCAAATGCTTTAGCCACCCCGGAGCGTATTTCTGTAATGATACGTGTTAAAGACTTTAGGTTTCACTTTCGCGCACCTGAAGTCTCAGAAGTGTATCGTGTATAGAACAGGAATGTCGGAGTTTAAATTAATCTATCTCAGCATCGTCATCCTGCCTGTAAGTTGTTGTTGAATCATATATCAATCGTGAGTTTATGATGTGTTTTCTAGTCACAGATGTTTTCTCTATAAACGAATTCCATTTAATAACATCCTGATTTTGGCGATGAAATGAAGACTAACAAGCAAAGCTTCGCTGCCACATAGAAGAGAGACAGAGAAGTTGATTTGGCGAGAAAAGGATTATTTGGAGGCTTTAGTTTACGATAAAACAGCTGATTGCAGGAGACCGTTTACTTGGGTTGTCTTAGCAACCATAGCTCAGAAGGCTACAGTAGCGAGACATGACAGTCTCCGTCTGATATTGAAACATTAAAAATTATTAGTAGGCTATAGCAATAAGATATGACACGAACGAGTTACAGAAGTGTTGATTTAGCTTGTTGGATAGCTAGGTCCCCCTCAGGGAGGCTAATAGGCTACTGCTACTACCAAGTCTAGCAACTCTTTATCAATTCAAAGTTGGGAGCAATTTATTACGATTTATAGTCCCGGGCTCAATCTTTAAAGTCCTTATGCTCAATGAAAAGCTATTTGATCTAGAAAACAGATGGCTTTTTGAACACTTACCTTTAATGTCGTCTTCGTGGTATCGTTGTGCTGTTAATCCCACAGACAGAACGCTAATGATAATAGATGCTGTGCGGCTGTAGAGTTCTGGACGGATCCCGCAGTAGGACACACCTCCGCTCCGATTGTTTTGCTTTAATACAGGTAGGCCTACCGATGGGCACTACGGCGCAAACTTGATGATAGCCGAAGGAACGGGAGAGGACAGGGCACCAAGGCCACAGTGGCCGTTAAGCAACCAATTTTCGGAAGGGCATCACGGCCAAGAAGAAGGGCTACGACGGCCATGACCGCCGTGGCCGCCGCGAAATTCCTGCCCTGGCAGTGTCCCAATTGGCAGCACAGCAAATGGATGCACTGGTATGGCCATCCAAAAAGACTCCCTCCCGAACACCCCACTCACGCTATCCTCCACTTTGACCCCGAATCTGCTGGCTGGAAACGTCCCCGCGGTGCTCCCCGCACACGATGGATGGACGCTGTTACCCAGGGACCTACACCAACTAGGCTTGTAGCAGACTGAAGCCGAGCCTCTAGCACTGGACCGACCGAAATGGAGAATATTGGTGAAACTGATTGGCTCTACGCATGGCGTCACCCCCGCCGCCGAGCAAGAGACCTGATGATGATGATGATGATGATAATGATGATTAAGTTACATCGGTTTAGCACGCTCATTGGAGTTGTAAACAACAATGGCGCCAACCAGGCTCAAACGCTCCAAAGTTTGGCTTCACAAAGAAAGATGGCAGCAAGGCAACTAGCAGTCATTGTAAAGTGGAGATAACAGCGTCGGGAGGGAACACGACTAACACGCAGAGACATTTGCGCACACAACATACGATAACAAGTGTCTTTTTGACGCACCTCGGACTGATGGATATCAACCCAGCGGCAGTAGCCAAGCTAAGATCAACTCTGGCAACTCTGGTAGGTAGCTATGCCTCTTTTGACCTCGCTGTTTGAGTTTGTAAGGTCGTGACTTCTAAGTTAAAAAAAGATGATGTTAATAAAACTGTTTGTTCTCCTTTTTCCCCAAATTAGAATCGATAAAGAATTAAATCGTTAAACAGTATCGATAATGGAATCGGAATCAGAAAAATCTTAATTCCCATCCCTAACCCTGACATCGGTGCAGAGGCTGGTTACCATATGGAAGCATTGCTCGAGCTTAAAGGCAGGGTAAGGGGTTTTTGTGTAACACGGGGCCCTGGCTCCTCCCAGCCCCTCCAGTGCTCCTCCAGAAATGATCTCCCGTTGTGTCAAGTCTGCCGAGCCTCTCGCTTCAATGTGGGCTCTTTCTGGGTCAGAAATCACATTGAGCTGCCCACCCAGCCGTTAATGGTTATCAAACGTTAACACTTTGAATATTAAAAGCCTGTCAGATGCGCCGCGATATGCTTTCACCCTGAACACAGCGCCTGCCAGACACATTTGCATGTGTAATATTCGCTCATACAGGCAAAAACGTGTTTTGACATGTGACACCGGTGGAGCCTTGGGGCCGCTTCAAACAACACCGGAGTCGTGCAGACAAAGTCTCGGCGCATGCCTGCTGTAGACAGTCCATGTACTTTTACCCTTTTTGTCTTTCTTTTTAAGTTACCTGGATGCAGCTGATTATATGTCTGATGTTTTTAAAAATGTGCTCCTTGTTGTGTAAGTCTTATAAGAGGCTTTATGAATATTTGATTTAAAGAAACACCGTGTAAGAGAAACACTGTAGAAGCCGCTCACTGTGTTGTGTTGTTTGTTCATAAAAGGCTCCCTGAAAGGTGGAGGCTGCACTCAAAAATCCCTAAAAATACCAACACCGGCTCTGTCTTATCCCCATAATTTTACAAACGTTGCTCTGCTTTAATACTCCGAGTATCCTGAGTGTGAAATTTATGACTCGCTTTCTGAACACGGTCATTTGTTTCTCAGTAATTGGCTGTGGAAATGCAGCAATACGACGGAGCAAAGGGGGCCCATCAATGTGCTCACGGCAAAATATGATTTGTTGTTTAAATGAGTTGTGTAAATTTGAACTTTGATTTTGATTCTGTTTTTTTTTTTTTTTTTTTTTTCCCAAACGCGGAATATCCTCCTGATGCTAATTCTATAACGGTGTTATTTATTTTGACTCTGTAGTGGAGTCAAAAGACGTGGAACGGTGCCGGCCCGTTGATCAGAGCAGGAAAAGCAACTGACTGTATATTTGCATAATTTCTGTTCATGAGCCCTGTGCATTGATGGGCCTTTATTTGTGTGTGCGTGGGGTGTTTTTGCTCAAAGCTCGCTAAAGGCTGACTTAGAGACTTTGCTTCCTTTTCATTTAAAACCAGGGACAAATTAATGAGGGATTCACACTCTGGCTTTCAATCGTTTCAGAGCAGCAGGTGAAATTTCAATGAATCAGATCAGAAGTATCAACAATGAAAGGGAGTTTTCCTTTTCCTTTTTTTTTTTTTAAGCGTAGTCATTTACAATACACACAACCGCCCTTATCTCAAACGTGACACATTTAACTCCGTCTCTATAATGGAGTGGAGGGTGGCCTCCTTCATTAAAACCAAACCAAGATATCATTGTGAAGCAATTCTAGTACAAAATGGAAATTACTCTGAAAGAAGTGTTTAAAATACTGGCTTCCCTGCTCACCTTTTAGTGAAACAGTGAGTTTTGCACGTTGCCACGTTGCCATATTGCGTGTGCACGAGGAAAAAAAAGACATCTTCTTGAATCGCTGCTGTTACAAAGAGTAAGTATTCAGCAGAGAGCACAAAGATCACTGAAGACTAAAAGCCTGACTGTCAGAAATCTATACAGAGCAATAATTGTGGTTATTTTTCAGGGGAGTGGGTGGGCAATTTGGTCCAGGCTCCCCCCCGTCGTAGCCGCTCGCTCGGCGGGAGGTTCCCTGCTGGAGATGCTGTCTCTCAGCGGGAAAGAGTTACCAGTAAAAGTTTAAAAATGTTATGCGTCGTCTCATTCGTTGATATTCAGGAGACATTTCTTTGCAACATTTGGCTCCTGACTTATTTCTGAGGTTTTTTTTTTTTTTTTTTATTCTTACAGACGTTTGTATTCTCATCTCTGGAACTTTACTGAGCTTCTACTTGTGTGAAAGCAGGTTAAACCAAAAAGTGCATCAGCAGCCATTGCCTTTAAGAGCAGGTTGCCCTTTCCTTGATCCACTTTCCCAAACCTGACATGGAGGGAAGATGGGCACAGCGCTTCTCTGAAGATGAGATAAAGCAGCTTGTGCATGAGGTGAACACGCCGGTACACGCTCTGGTCGTCTATGGTTTAACTATTGAGCAAGCTGATTTAAGACAATCTCTGCTTTTTTCTCAGGGGTTCAACTGAGGCCAAATCACGCTTTTTATACAAGAGTTAATCCGAGAGGTAGAGTTGTTTGTGCACGTCCACATGTGACCAGGCCGACATGGGTTGCGGGTAGTCAGACTACCCGAAAAGCATTTCCTAAACCTGCACTGGTACGATACCAAGTTTGAAGAAAAGGCAAAAGACACACCCATTGCCACACCTACAAAGTGAGTAAAAGAGTTGGCAAAATGTGTAGCAGCTATGATGGGCGGAAGATATGATTAGCAGTTAGCGAAGGCTCCTATGCACGCAATTTGAGGGTAGAGACTAGTGGTAAAGTGTAAGGCAAAGTGTATGATCGGCACCAACCATATTTTTCCTCACTGTCTGTAATAAAGAGAATTTTTAGAGAATTTATTATTAGTTTCTTCAAAGTCAGAAGTCTCCATCCATCTCCTCAGTATCTGGTATCATTGCCTTTAAACTGTCTGACTTAGGTCAGATGTTTTGTGTTTCCTTCCAGAAGCTTCTCTCAATAATTTGCTGGTATTTTGGTCTATTCGTCTTGACAGAACTGGAGGGACTGAGTCTCTACTCCGTGTTTGGAGGCTGTTTTGCTCACAGAAACCTTTTCAGGTCTATTCACAAATGTTCTTTAGGACTGAGATCAGGTTTTTTTGATGGTTACACCTAGGGGTGCACAAACTATCGGGCCGATAATGAAATTATGACATCATTCCGATAAGTCCGATATCATGACGAATAGCCCCGATAACACATATATTTTTGTCAACACAGCAGTGCCTCGCTCCCTCTGAGCCTTAAATGACCGGTAGTGAATGTTATGTTCAAGTAACGTCTGCATAATCAGAAAAACGATTACTCAGTAAGGAAAATCAAGAATACCCCCTCATGCCAGAAAACAACTTGTTAAGTCGGTCATAATTTTAGTAGTTGCTAACTTGAATCAATATTCGCAGTGTTCCCCCTCATGTTACACATAAAAAAGAAAAAATAGAAAAGGCTGAAAGAATGACTAGCAAACGAAGGAACGTGGGAATTTACATTACACCTTGAATGCAGCATAAGCACAGTGTGCTGATCACAACAAACATGGCGGCGTGGAACTTCGTTAAAGTTTCAGAAGAAGATAGTTCGGTGGTTATTTGTGACAAATGCTCCAAGCGAATTCTACAAGGAGGGAAGCACAAGAATAAGCTTTAATACGTAAAACCTGATCAGCCAGCTACAACATAACAATCACTTCCATGGAGTTTTGTAATCGCGCTAACGTGAGCTAATGCTAACGTGTGCAAGCCAGCAGCAGTCTCTCTTCCCCTCCCCTCTCCTCATCTCTCTCATCCAAAGCTTCCATGAGATTAAAAAAAAATCACTGAACCTTATTTACTTTAATTAAAGGTATTAATTTAAATGGAACCACAAGCCATGTGAGTGGTCTATCAGTCCATGTTGGTCCAGGACTGGTTTCTCTGTGGATGAAGACACTCTCTGACCAGCTTCAGCAGCATCTTCACCAGATGTTCAGCTTCTGTTCTGGGGTTGTTACACACATTTCTCGCCGAAGCAGGTTCATCTTCAGAACCGTCTCCTTCCTGAGGACTATGATGGTGGACATCACCATGGTGGTTCTACTGGTGGAGAACTGTTGAAGCAGATGAACGTGGCTCCTTCAGACATCTGGAAACTGGACCAGGATGAACCAGACTGGTGGAGGTCCACAGTTCTCTTCCTGATATCTTGGCTGATTTCTTTAGATTTCCTCATGATGTCACACAAGAAAGCAGTATGTTTGAGGTGTGACTTAATTTGCATTCACAGTGTGTGTCTCCAGTTGACTCAAATGTTGCCAGTTAACCTACCAGAAGCTTCCAAAGCCATGAAATCATCAGTCATAACGTTAACTTAGTGAATGCAAACTTTTAACTCGGAAGAAATTAATAAAAAATAATCTCTCATTCATCCGGCATTTAGCAAATAGAAAATAATTTTGGTGAATCTAACTGACGTGAAGCAGGATTTCATGTTAAAAAAAAGAAAAAGTGTATGTAAACTTCTGGTTTCAGCTGTGTTTATGTCTGTGTACCATTTGGAGAAAAAACTTAAACTCATTTGGTTTTTCATGAAGAAAAAAGGAGAGATTTGTTTTCTGATTTTTTAAAAAAATGTCTTCAGGAAACAGAAAAAGTTCGCAATAAAACACAAAAATTAACAGAAAATGCCTCTTGAGGCAGCAGAAAGAACTAACTACTGTTAATATTGTTGGGTTTTTTCGTCCATGACTGCTCCACATAGAGACAACAGCTCTTAAAGCTCGTTTTCTCGATACGTTCATGATTGGGTGATTTATCGCGCTGTTTGCTTCCACCGCCTAATATTGTTTGAAAAGGTGCTTGAAAATAAGTTCCAGCTCCCACGCCGATGGATTATTTGATTTTCTTTTCTTTGCTTCCTGGTTTTCTCAAGAGAAAACAGCCCAGAAAACATTAAATATACTCTCTTTTTTTTTTAAAGCTGTGGAGTACCTGGCAAAAAGGGAGTTTGATGTGGGCAGAAATTAATTCAACTTTGATGTTACACAAAAGAACAGGTGCACGGAAACAAGGGAGGCTCTGTCACGTTGACTAGGACTCAAAAACTGCATCATGGAAATAGTTTTCTATTCGTTTCCTCGTCTGTTCTTACCATAAAATCAACCCCTTATGGGAGTTAAAGCCATCAACTAAAGACCCAGAGTGTCTGCATCATCTCATGGTTATTTTTTCCACATGTCCGAGCGGGATGCATGTACATACTAACCCCTCTGCTGATCCTATTATTACAATATCTACAGCGCAAGCAATTTTTTTTTACTTTAGAACAATACGTAGACCCGCTTGTCTTTTGCGCTGCAGTGCTGCTGATCCACAACAATATACCCACCAACGGTTAGAGACCAGTCAAAAAATCATCAAAGTAACAAAAAAACAGACAAGCACAAAAAAAAAAAAAGAACTTTCACACCAATGTAAAATTGACACATTCAGAATGGAAAACAAGCCCAGACTTTTGACATTATTCACTGTTTAAAATACATTTCTGGCTTCAACTTGTTAAATCTGTGTGTCCCCTTTAAATTAAAACAATTCTAATGCCAAGTGTCTAAATAAGTACAGTGAACCTTCACAGTTCGCGGTCTCAGTACATTGCAGAGGTTTCAGAAATATTTATAAAAAAATATATATTTGAATTTTTTTTTTTTCAAACTGAAACATTTTTTTAAAAATATTCAAACGAAGCGCAATTTTTTTGCGCATCAAGAACAAGTCTGAGGAAGAGCCTACACGGGATGCCCCATGAACAAAAATCGAGGCCTGTGATTGGCTGCTACGACGGGCATTACTGTGCGGTCGGTTGTCTGTACGCTGATTGGCTGACACGCGTCCTCGTATCTCCCACCTCTTGCTCTCGTGACACAAAGCCGAGTTTAGCGCTGATACACTTGGTGTTTCTGTTCATCAGTTCTGAATATCGTTTGCTTATTTCAGTGATTTAGTGCCGTTTTAAAGTTAATTCATTCACTGCCACTGATGTCTATAGACGTCAATTGGGTCTAATATGTGTCACTGGGGCTGCTAGGCACAGCATCAAAATAAATATCAGAGTTTTGAACATCATAGTTATTGTTCTGATCCACCAGATGGCAGCAACGGCACACTATAAAGCCGTAGAGAAAGAAAAATCTCTGGCAAAATATTACACACTTAGAGCGCATGTCGCTCCAGAAACCCAGATGACATCCGTAACATCTCACCTCTATCGAATCTCCACAGATCCAGGAGCCAGTATTAAGTTAGGATAGTTAGAATGTGATCAACATACAGGACAAGGAACCATGATCCAATATTAATGTAAGGGGTCAACAAATAAGGTGACACTTGTCATATTAAGTTAAGATGACAGTAGAATAACACTTAACTGGTTTGTTTTGTTACTTCTTAATGTTTAAAATCATGTCATTAATATTTTACAGTAATTAAAAACACATACAATAAAGATCGAGGATTTAAAACATATTTGTTTAATTTTAATGATCTCTCACGGCCCACCTGCAGTACTGCGACCGACCACACTTTGGGAATCACTGTTCAAAGGTAAACTCTGTAAACTCCTTAATGCCATTAGTCATTTACATTTAACACCCAGTTTCCTGTTGGCTGGCTTTTTGACCGTCATGATATCGTTCTGGAGTGGAGTTTTGTACTGGAAGATGATTTATGAAGGTGAAACATCAAATGTTGGACTGAAGTCAGAGTTTGGCTGGAAAAATTGAAATTGTTTTTTTTTTTTTTGTTTTAATCTTTTTCGCGCTTCTTCAAATGTTGGCTCAGTGAGATTTTGCCACAACATGGTTATCCTTATATTGTTGGCAGTGGTGCAAAAAGTGGGTTTGCAAGATATGCGGTGCATAAGGGCGCTGCTGTAGATTGATTTTCTTATACATAATTACCATAATTTTTTTTTTCCATTTTTAGTTTTGTACCATTGACACTTGAAGAAAGATTATTTTAGACACAATAACTGGATATACAGAGACGTCTATAGATGGCTATTGTTTTGTTCTGTAACTGAATTTTCTAATAATACAGAGGAGGCTTTAAATTTAATAAATGTAGAAGCATCTTTAAGTAAACTTGAAGTATCATTAATGCATCTTGAGGCAGAGCCAAGTCCTCTTTTTTAGAAATCAAAATATGGTCACCCTAACTCAGATACAACACTAGAGTGATGTGATCTATCAGATAAGTCTCATTAGATGCAGTCAATCAATAACTGATATCCATTAAAATTATAATTTGAAATTAAAATTTCATATATTTTCATATGTGGATTAGCTACTATAGTTTTAAAACCATATAATTTATTTTACGCATTCCACTGGTTTTTGTATGTAGTCTGGCTGCCTGTCATATATGTAACTTAAAACATGTTGGAAGAAAGAAACATATATGAAATGTGTAAATTATTTCCATGTGGAACCAGACTGCATTATGTGATGTTTCCTCCTCAAGTCATCTTAGGCTGATGGTTTTCATCAATCTAATATGGACCAGAATGAATTAAGACTTTAACAACGTTCATGTCATTCAGGGGTGAGGATGGAAGAGGAGAGAAACAAGGCAAGAAGAAAGATGAAGAGGCAGGGGAAGGCACCAGGTCGGTCTAATATTAGGAAGAAGTGTAGGAACAGCTACCTGAAATGAGCAAGACGATGTGAAGATGTGAACCTATTCATTGTGTCCTTTTGGAAAAAGTAGTTCAGGCAGACATGGCGAGTCAGTCACCACAGAGGATAAAGAGAAGGAGAATGTGGAACAGAGAGGAACATAGAGAGGTTGGTAGTAACTAGTTATATTACTCCATTTCATTTACTCTAATTGCTTTTTAGATAAATTGTACCTTTAAGAATTGTTTCCATGTAAAATACTTGTAACTTTTACTTGAGCAATATTGTTCTGAAGTAACAATACTCTTACTTGAGTACAATTTTTGTCTACTCTCCCGACCCCTGAGTCCAGATGAGAGAGAGATTGAACTGGAGCAGAGAGGTAAAGTGAGGGAGAGAAACAGAGAGGTGATGATGAGGAGCAGCTGGAGCAGAGAGGAGCAGAATTTGTTTCAGAATTTGTGGAATTTTTTTATTGTAGTAATCTGTGTTTTTTTCAGACAGTAGGTAGTTGCGCCCCTGATTGTTGGAACCTGTGGAGTCTCAGCTCTCAGCTGATCAAATTCCAAATTTAAGAACAAAAAAAATGGTCTTATGATGGTGGTGAAAAGCACCTTTTACCGCAGAGAACGGAGAAGATAATGTCTGGTGGAATTAAGGATGTTCATCCCTACTCTGTAGTTTTAAATGTTTGAAGCTGTTCCCACAGCAAATGGTGGCCCAACTCCTTAAAAAAAAAAAAACACAATGATTTGTTTTCTTTTTGTTTCCTTTAGTCTGTCACACATCTTTGTGTCTTCCAGATGACCGTCGCAGAGAGCAGCGGGTATTACAGTGATCCCTTGCCAATTTGCGGTTTAAGTTCCGTGGTATTAATTATTCGCGGATTTTTTCAGAAATATATAATATTATTTTTAAAAAATTTTAAAATAGCCGAAACATCACAGGATGTTGTGCGCATTCTCTCACAGTGAAGAAATTTGGTGAGCCAGCCTGGCCCCTTTAAGAAGGTAGCCTTATGGGTAATGATGTGGCCTTATGGGTAATGTAGTGTGTGTGTGTCGTGGGACGGCAGAATGAAAATGGGGTTAAATGAAAAGTGTAGTGAGCATCAACAGCAGCCCAGTGTGTATAGATTTACATTCTCTGTTAACCGACAGGAGCCCAACAATACAACCTGTGTGATGTTACAAGTTCCTGCAGTGCCAGAATAAAGTGCTCGTTCGCAGAAAGAAAACGGAGTTTTTGTTGTTGTTGTTGTTAGCGTGTTAGCCGCTAATTACAGGCCAAAAATAGCACAATACCAGCAGTTTCTTTACTACGGTTCAGAGACCAGAGGCTGTGAAGGAAACAGAAAGACCACAGTTGAGCCTTTGTCTTGTTTCGCTGCAGTGCCTCGCTACTTTAATGTGGTTTTTAAACATATTTTAAACACATTATTTAGGCTTGGGGGGCTCGGCTCCAGTTCGCGGATTTTGATTCACACCGGGGGGGGGAATCAAGTACATACAAACATGTTGAGTGAAGCGGAAGCACCTTCTTCTTTCTTTAATAATGTCACAGATTACTGTAGGGTTTGATTTAAAGTAGTAAAGCGTGTGTGGGGAGCACACGCTACGAGCACACGCTTAAATATCACAGTCCTGCTGATGGTCTGTCTTTGAGCGTAACCCGCCATGTGTTTAAGCATGTGCAGCGGCGTGTCAGAGCCGCCGTGCAATGATGACTCATCACATATGGGCTCGCTCATTGCCAGGCCTCGCCTGCAGGTATACACACACACATACACACACATGTGCGCACGCACGTGCACAGAGCGACAATGACGGCTGGGGTGCAACCGCCTGGAGACAAAACGCTTGTCCAAATACTCCACTAAGTGCACAGCAACATAATTAGGAAATAATGCAGCGATGCTGAAAGTAAAGCACAAAGGAACTTTTGGGAATCGCTTGCAATTAGCGGCTCTCGTCTGTTTACACGACACACATTCATTACTTTTGTAATGACTGTACTGTACACAACCTGGTGTGGGCAAAAACCATATCGGCGAGTGGTGACTTAAGTGGGAATCAGGGCAGTTTGGGGATTTTTTTGTTCATGCCTCTGTTCGGGTGAGTTTATTACAATGCAGATACTTTTTAATTTGATGGAAAGTTAATTAATTTCATTATACAGCAATGATTATTTATATTTGGATTAGAATTCAGCTTCTGGTAAATCTATCTGGTGAGATGGACGGACAAGACGACAATCTGAAAAAGAACGATAGAAACCAGGCAGAAGAGTGGCAAGAAAAAAGTATGTGAACCTTCTGGAATCTTTTTAACTGGGTTTTCTGCATTAAATAGCCATGAATCATGATCTGATGTTCATCTAAGTCATAATTAATGACTAACACAACGTGCTTCTGTCCTAGCCAAACGCACCCATTAAACAGACATAACGCTGGAGGAAAAGGTTCATCGCTGAACAACTCAGAGCAACTACTTTCATTTATCCTCGCCAGCACCGTTCACATGAAACGGGTTTGGCGTCCATCTCATCAACACATTGTTTCCTCAGAGCCTGGCGAGAGTCACTCAAGTCACTCATCGGCCTTCCTATTCTACGGAGCATCATCTTGGGTGTACTTTTATCGACACTCGCCCGGCTGTTGCTCTCGCCTCAACAGTACTGAACCATCGAGAGGCTTCAGACAGGACCCTGTCGCTGAGCTCAGACTGTCGCAGAGCATCAATGGCGGGTTGGAACAGAGCCACGGACAGACGTAGGAGTGGACATCCTCTGGAGGTGGGGCTGATTGTGAGCGGTGCTCTGCAAACAGTTTTTGTCCCGGTACAGTGATCCCTTTTTTTTCGCGGTTAATTGCGACCGGCGCCCCCCCGCGAAAATCAAAATCCACGAACTGGAGCCGGAGCCCCCCGAGCCTAAATAATGTGTTTAAAATATGTTTAAAATCGCAAAAAAGTATCGAGGCACTGCAGCGAAACAAGACAAAGGCTCAACTGTGGTCTTTCTGTTACCTTCACAGCCTCTGGTCTCTGAACCGTAGTAAAGAAACTGCTGGTATTGTGCTATTTTTGGCTCGTTATTAGCGGCTAACACGCTAACAACAAAAAAAGAAACAGTCCGGTTTTCTCTGCATGGAAGGAGCACTTTATTCTGCCACTGCAGGAACTTGTAACATCACACAGGTTGTATTGTTGGGCTCCTGTCAGTTAACAGAGAATGTAAATCTATACACGCTGGGCTGCTGTTGATGCTCACTACACTTTTCATTTAACCTCGTTTTAGTTCTGCCATCCCACGACACACACACTACATTACCCATAAGGCCACACCATTACCCATAAGGCCTTCTTAAAGGGGCCAGGCTGGCTCACAGCATTTCTTCACTTTGAGAGAACGCGCACAACATCCCGTAATTTTTCCACGATTTTTTTCTTGATTTTTTTATTATATTATATATTATATACCCACCGCTGTTGTTAACTTTCGTTTCCATAAATTGCCTGAGATGAAGAAATTACCATCACACACTTCCTCCCTCAATGCACTTGTTAGGATTTCAGGATTAGCTCAGAAGATTCTTTAAAGCTAAACTTTATTGCCTATAGGAAAGCTGGTTGTTTTTTAGAACTGAGTCCTCAGCTTTGTTACCTTTAATCTCCTGCTGCTTTAGGTTTTTAATGACCTAACAAGCGGGACATCCTGACCTCCAAAGGTTTGTGACTTCCACAGATTGACAGTTGTTTTATTATCTTGGACTGTGACAAATGTAAACATAAATCCTGTAAGACCGAAAGCTTATAGCCTCCTGAAATTTTGACACAAAGAAGAATTACGCAGAAGAATGTGAGGACCCGCCTTTCTAGAGTTATAAATTTTGATGAAATTTTCAGGAGTTGTCAGAAATGTGAAAAGGAACTGATTTAATTTTGGGTGTGATCTGGAAGAAATCCTGGATTTTGGATCACTTTCAAATTTTTGATAACATTGCAGTCAATGGGGCTGAAAATTTTGTTTCTCAATATCTCCGTTAATTATTGCCCAAAACTTATAAAATTTGACTCAGGGATTGACAATGGGAACCTCTATCAAATTTCAGTCCGGAATCCTCATCCAGATCTGATCCACAATGCGAATTTTATCGCAGTCTGTATATCGCTATATGAGAGAATTGTTGCACTTGGCGGAAGTCTGCGCTCTCCGAGTGCTTTTCTAGTTGATCTTTGTTTTCAGTCTCTTCAATGACACCAGATAAAAGAACACGTAAATACCCTACTTTCATCATATCACGTCATTGTAGGATTTTTACTTTTCCAGAAACTTCCCCTGAAAGTCTAATGTCCCTAACTTTTCTTGTGGAGTTCAACCCAATCTTAAAAATCAGTAGAAGAAAGGAAATCTTCTTTGGAAATCTGTTTTGGAGTGCAGTCCGCCTCGTTCAGAACCACAGCTAAGCTGCGTCTGGTCCACACAAAGACAGCCGCTCTTAAAGCTTTTTCATTTTCTCAGTGCTTTCATGATCGGCTGATTCATTGTGCTCTTTTAAAGCCACTGCCACATAATATTGTTTGAAAAGGTGATTAAAAATAAGTTCCAGCTCCCAGATTGATGGATTAACTGAGTTTTTTTTTTCTCTTTTTTTACTTGTCTTCCAGGTTTTCTCAAGAGAAAACAGGTCAAAATGTTAAATCTACTCTCTCTCTTTTGAAGTGTTAAATGAATATGACGTGGGCAGAAATTAACTCAACTTTTCCTCCTTATGGTGAACATGATGTCACGCAATAGAACAGGTGCCTGGAAACAAAGTGAGCCTCTGTCATGTTGACTAGGACTCAGAAGCTGCATCATCTATTTCTGACGATAAAAGAGTCTTTAGGTGAATCATGCACAAAGTTACTAGCCTCTGTTCTTTGTGTACAGCAATAATAAAATTAATATTCCTGCAGTGAGACAAACACAAAATCAGATGAACAAATTTTTTTCAGAGTCATTTCTTTATTTAACAGAAACAAAGCCCAGAAAGAGTGTTTAAGACGGTAAGTTGCAGCTAATCACCTGGCTTGATGAACTGATCATTGCCAGGTGTGTCATGGCAGATATTTACCTTGTTTGCTTGTCTGAAGCATTGTGGTGTGTGTTAACGCAATGCCAAAGGGGAAAGACGTAAGCGATGATCTCAGAAAAGTATTTACTGCCGCAGATCAGTCTGTAATGACATGCACGGTTGTTCGGAAACAACTTTGAGTTCAAAGTTCTGCGCTGGGAAGGAATATTCACATGTGGAATGCGTTCAGGACAGGTGACATCTCAGAAAACGTACCTCGAGGTCACCACCGTGGAAAGCTCGGAAAATGGAAAAAGAAACAAGCGCTGCATCTCAGTCCCTACAGTTAAGGTGACCGAACGAGTGCCGTTTGTTCGGAGTAAGCCTTTTCCTGCTCAAAAAGAACATGGAAGCACAAACGAGGCTCGTGAAACTGTAACGGAACAAACCACGCCGTGTGTGGAATAATGTCCTGTGGACAGACGTGGACACAAAGTTATTTGGCTTCGAATACGTCGTGCCGAGTCTGTGAAACCCAAACCCAGCGTTTCAAAACACTTCACGTCCGTTTTGAAGCTTGAGGGAGGAAGGTTGATCGTTTGGGGTTGTTGACCGTGAACTCCTCACTGTTCTTCAGGCAAATATGACCCCACCTGTCCAACAGTTGAAGCCCGGTCATTCAACAGGACAACAAAGCACACCAGGAGGTTCACATCACAAACTGGTGGATGGAAAAATAAAATAAAAATCAAGATTTTGGAGCAATCCAGACCTCAACACAACTGAAATGATGGGGGGGGGGGCTTCAAAAAGCTGAGCATAAATGGATGCCCACACACCTCGATAAACAGAAGCAATGTGTTAAGAAGGAGCCACAAAGTGTCTACGCTGATGTGAGAGACTGATTGAGTCACACAGCAAATAACCACTTCAAGTAACTGCAGCTAAAAGCGGATCTAAAGTAATGGAGGTTTTGGTTTCATGGCATTTTCCCTTCACATTTACTAAATGAACACTGGCACAGTGAAAACATTTAGGCCCCGATCGTACACTTCCTGCTAGCTGCTACCCACTAGCCGCTACCCGCAAATTGCAGGTATGGGAACCTTCGCTAACCGCTAATGCAATCTTCCGCTCGCTAAAGCCGCTACCATTATGCCGACCCGCTAACTCACATTGTAGGTGTGGCAATGTGCATGTCTTTTGCCCTTTCCGCAAATTCTGTATCCTGTGATCTCAGGTTGCGGGTAGCATGTCGGCGCATACAAGAGCGCGTCCAAATGGCATCAATGTACGTTCACCTGGTCACATGTGGACGTGCACAAATGGCTTTACCTCTCAAATTAACTCTTGTATAAAAAGCATGATCTGGCCTCAGTTGAACCCCTGAGAAAATGAGATCGTCTTAAACGGCTTGCTCACCAGTTAAACCATAGATGACTAGAGCTTGTTTACTGGGAGGACACCAACTATCTGGGACTTTCAGGTAGCTGATAGCAATTGTCTGTGTAAAAATATTTATATGTATTAATCAGTGCAGAGGAGGAGGAGGAAGGGACAGGAGGAAGCTCTACAGCAGAGTCCCAGACGAGCTACACATGAGAGCTGCTCTGATCTGGATGAAAAGATGCTCCATAGCAGTTAGCGCAACCTGCTCTTAAAGGCAATGGCTACTGACGCACTGATTGGTTTAACAGGTAGATGCTCGAAGCACTCCTATGCATAATGTAGCTGGTAGCGCAGGTGGGATAGCGGGTTTAGCAAGGTGGAAGATTGGGTTCTTTGCGGGGGAACACCCCCCCTGTTACCTGCTATCTATAAATAGCGGCTTTAGGAGATCTGGTGGAAGATCGGGCCCTTATACTGTAGGTTATATTTGACTAAGACCCATCATCAGAGGATTTTATTTATTTTTTTTTTTTTACATATCTTTACTTAAAATAATGTGAGATTAATAGAGGGGTTGCTGTCTTTTCCATGTGCCTCTACAATTAAAGTAGAGGATCAGCATAAACTATATCCATGCGTTCATTTCCACAGTTTGTTTTATTTGTATTTTGTAGGAAGGGAACCAGTGTTGAAGCGATCGATCCATGCATATGTTCTTTACTTTGTTGGTTGCATCACAATGCTTGAAAGGGAACGGCTGCTGTATTCAGACTCTGTTCTTTTAATCCCTCTCCTTCCTCATTGATTTTCTGAAATGCAGTTGAGAATTACAATGATTCTTGAGAAAGAAATAGCTCAGAACATGTCAGATGGGTGAAACAAAGTCTGCCCACCAGGGAGCCTAATGGAGCATACCAAAGGCTACCGCTATTAAAGCCAAACCCAAGGAGAAATTGAAGAGCGTATCCAAGTACACAGACATGGAAATGCTCAGTTACTTCTGGACAATCGATGGGGGCTGCTCGGAGATGATAACAAATCTGCCCTGAGGTCCATACCACAGTGCTTATGGAAGCATACGTGACACAGCTGGAGAGGAGAATCTGTAAGTGAAATGTGCCATTTTGTTGTGAAGCAGAGTTGCCTGCAAAGGTTGATGTAAATATATCTAGTGGCCCATCAGATAATCCCTTTTCTGCATGAGCTGCTTCGACACAGAGTTTGTCCTCAGTAATACTGCCGTCACAGTGCACAGTTTCAGTACATATTATTAATATTGTCGTCACTGTGGGACGTCCGATTACCTCCCAGGGTTACTGCGCCGTGATGTACGCAATTTGCAACACAGGACGCAAAGGGATCCAATGACTCAGGGGTAATGTGTTGTAATGAAATAAAAATAAAAATTAGGAAAAAGGCCAAGCCGCCCCTGGAGGAATTTTTTTCTTCTTCTTCTTCTTCTGCTTTTGCCACTTGATGCCATAGGGCCCGTTTAAATAGATTCCACTGAATCTCCGTATCATTACGGATGATCTCGGTGACTTTCTCCTTTTCTTGCCTCGTGCCTTCTTGTGTCATACATTAACAGTAATGACGTCTCTCTCTCTCTCTCTCTCTCTCTCTCTCTCTCTCTCTCTCCTGGAATGAACAGTGCAAGTCATAGTCTGTTGTAAGCCGGCCGGCCAGCAGGCATGGGGCCGGCTGGGCAGCGGGACAGATTAGGGATTTTTAAATGCTCCTCCTGGTGACTCCTGCCACGGCCAAAAGAGCAGCTGGGGTTTTTCCTCTCTGCACGTCGAGGTGGAGAAAGGCCCCAGATGGCCACCGGACCTGCAGGTCAGCGCTGTTCAAAGATGCATCCTGGAGTGAATGAGTGCGTAAATTAATCCCGGCCATCAGATGCATGGGAACGCACCGCCCCGCATTTAGCGGTAATAAAGTAGGCACTTTAAATCCATATTATATTTGACAAATAAGATATTGAGGAGGAATTCAGGGGATGATAAACACCCAGTCAGGCAAAGAGGAACATTATTACTTCTTATTGATTTGAAGATACTTATTACTTCAAGCACTACAGAGAAAATAATAATACAAACACTTCAAGATAACTAAATTATCACAAAGATGTTTCCTTTCGGGCCGTTTGCCAGTTAGCAATATTACCTCTCCCACTTTTTAATAGACATGCAGATTTGACAATTTTCTTTTGGTTTGATCATCCAGTGAGCTCTGAGTTTTCATTTCTGGTTCTGTCAGATTCTGGTCTTGATTCATCAAAGTTCACAGTCCTTTTACAGCCATCAACAGCTGTCTGTGGTGGTCAGTTTAACACAACCCAAAAAATTAAATCCATTTTAAATAGATTTTTGATTGTTTTTCTTCTTCTTCTTTTTTGCAGTTGTCAACATGAAATCACATAATTTTTGTCTGCATAAAGGAAATAGCACCTAGTGATAAATGTCTGTCTCGGTGCACGAGCCTCTTCCTCTCAGATACCACTGAGCAAACGTGCACACAGCTACTGAGGTCAAACCCGACTTAATAACACTAAAAGTGGGAAGCAGGTTGTCAGGGTGGATTTAAGTACTTGAAAAGAGAACGAGGCTGCATTCGAACACGCTCATGCTTTAGACAGATTATCTGTAAACCGGTTCAGCTTCTGGGTCACCCAAGAATTTTTCTGATCAGCCTGGTGACCTGTGAACGTGACATGAATTACTCTTGCTTATTATTTATTTATTCATTTTTTTTAATTAACACTTACATTTATTTATTCTTTCTCATTCACGCATGTATCAGGCATCAAATTATTACAACAGGTATAAAAACAGTCTGCTCCCCCATCAATTCATTCCAATAGAATTAACCCACCAAGCAAAGTGATGTTGAAAAGACGACTTGGTCAGGCATCTAAACAACGTCTTGATTTGGTTGAAAAGTGAAAGGTGAAAAGCATTTCCAAGATGTGGAAAGGACATCTACATGAAAGAGTTGAAAAGACGTCTAAATGAAGACGTCCATCGACAAGGGTGATAAAAGCTACTCAAACTGACAAAATCTATCATCCTTTGGGCTAAATGTGGTCCACGACAGGACAGGACAGCTAAACAATGACGGGTTTTCAGCATCTTCTTTTAGTTCGTTGTGTCTAAATAATGGCCACAACGGGGCGACCATATTTAGGCTTAAAAAAGACGTCCATGGATGTCCATTGTTTGGTGGGAAGTTTATGCCAATCAGTTGTGGAAAAAATAAGATCCGATCTCGATGAGAAAATCAGAATAGAATTTATTAAAGAGAAAAGAAACAAAAATATCAATATGATTCTTCCACAGGTTTTTGCATACAGAGTGGATCACAGCAGGTGGCAAAGGGACATTTGTCTTAAGACAGACTGATTGAATTTAGGGACGTTACACAGTTCCTTGCCCATACACAAATCTGATATATGGCCATATATGTACATAAAGGTGACATATTTGCCAAAATATTTTATGATATATGTACATATATGTAATTGCAATATTTGATTTAAACTTATATTCTAAAATACATGTGCAAACATGTAGAACAGGTATTTGCTTTTGAAATATATTTTTAAAATATATGGTAAAGTAAGTGGTCTAGATATTTGTATTTGACATATATTCCAAAATAATTGTTGGAATATGTAGTTTACATATTTGTTTGGAACATATATTTCAGAATAAATGCTCAAACATTCAGTCTAGATATTTGTTTATGACATATATTCCAAAATAATTGTTAAAATTTGTTGACTAGATATTTTTGATGGCTTATTTTTATATACAAGTCAAATACATATAATGAGCAATATATTGCTATTTCATATACCAACATTGATGCTATACTAATATATGTGGCATATATGTTTGAAAAATATATGTGCCACATATATTTTCCATATATAAAAGGGGCCATTTTTGTAATATTTTAAAATATATGTTCCAAATATGTACCAATATATGTTCACATGTGATATTATATATGTTATTTAAATATATGGCCATATATCAGATTTGTGATGTTCAATCAACATCAAGTAAATAACTTCTTGATCATGATCAAGAAGTTATTTACTTGATGTTGATTGAATTTAAGAATGTTTTTTCAGAATCACAGCTGACCCCTGCTGTGTCTCCTTGATCAATGAATCACTTAAGCATATTGTTAAAGACAAATAAAATGAACAAAATTACAAG
Organism: Hirundichthys speculiger; assembly: GCA_018398805.1. Taxonomy (NCBI): domain Eukaryota; kingdom Metazoa; phylum Chordata; class Actinopteri; order Beloniformes; family Exocoetidae; genus Hirundichthys; species Hirundichthys speculiger. Next base: position 1,421,962 of record JAGFBZ010000489.1, read on the forward strand.
ATGAATAAACCAAATAAAATTTTCCTCCACACAATTTTGTGTAATTAGAAAAATTTTGAATTTCTAAATGTATCCCAAGTGTAGTTCCTGGCACCCTTCAATAATATTTGGTTACCTAACATTTGACAACAATGAAAGCCTCTGAAAACTCCTTTGATGGTTCCTGCTCTTTGAGGTTTCTGCAACTATTTCATGAGAAAACATCCTGAATATAGTTAAATGTACCTGTCCAAAAATAAATTCACTTACCTCCCTAAATTAACATGGAGAGGAGAAAACAAGAGATGAACTGGAGCTGGAGGACGTATAAAAGCTTTGCGGCCTGCAGAAAATGCGCCGCCACCTAAAGGTCTCGACCTATCCTGCTTATCGATTGTTTGGATGCTTATCCTCAGGCAAATATTACAGAGCCATCAAAGCATGCACAACTAGATTAAAATACAGCTTTCACCCCACATCCATCACCACACTGAGCTCTGCTCTGAAATCACAAACACTATAACTGATGTATTTCAGTGCAATGTTTTGCTAGTATTCTGTTTAGGGTCGGGATACAACGGTTACCGCTATTAAGGTGAAGTGTGATGAAATTTTACGATAACGATTACCGTTTATGTTTGACTTCATCTCATTATGGTGGTTGATTACAGGGATATGTAATATTAGCCTCATTCAAGTCTCGCTCGCGACTCGCTACTGTGTCTCGCGTGAACATGTAGCTTTTAACATCGGCATCATAATGTGTGCATGGCGAAAAGTAGTGATAGCACGCAGGACATTTACCAACCTACTAAAAGGATGAAATCTGAGGTCTGGACACGTTTTTTTTTTTAAGAATTCATAGGGACAACTGCTGGACGACAATTATCCTGTCTGCGGAGTACTTGTTTACATTTATTGTCATTTTTACAAGTAACTGTTTCTTTATTTGCACGTTGATACTTATTTAAGGTTCAGTCTAAAGTCTAAAGTTTTTGATAAGATTTAGGGTTCTGATGTTTTAAGCATGACAAGGAAATTACAAGATTTTGTGAAATTATTTTAATGTATGTGTTTTTTGGACATTTGTACAGTAATTAAGAATACCGCGATAATATCGTAAATCGGGATTATTTGGTCACAATAATCATAATATCAAATTTTTTCATATTGTTACATCACAAGTTTAGAGTTAGGGTTAGGTTATTTTTATGTTTTTTAGGTAGTGCAGGGTCTTGATATGCTTGTGTGGCACGTGAAAATGAGTGTGCACTCTGGGCCAAAGCCATATTGAAGCCCCTCGTAAACTTCTTTTCAACAGTTGTTTTGCCAAATCCATTCAGTCTAATGAGGGTTCTAACTTCACCTCCAATTGTTTTCCCGGACTATCACCTTGTTCATGACTGAATATCATCGACAATCTCAGGGGGCATTTGAATGTTTTCACCGAACAAAAAATCAATAATCAGAAAATTTTTAAGAGTCTGGCAAGAGAAGGTTGAGGGTTTGCCCTTTCTCACGTTAGCAGCAGGAGAAAGTGTGCGTGAACCTCGAGGAGTCAGACCTGCAGAGCTGGTGTTTGGGCACAGTCTTTAAGTTCTTGGTCACTGGATGGAAAAATTAAAAAGATATTTAATGAAAAACCTGTGTCTAGTATTTAGAGGAGCACCTGGTGATGTTACTTGGCGCTCATCGAGCACACGAGTTATGACCCGCCGCTGGATAAATAAGGGATACATGGTTGAATAACTTATAGCAAAAACAACATTTATTCAAAATTAGAGAGAGTTAACCAATAATGGTGCGTGTTAATTCTCAGGATCAGTAGTGTAAGTGAGTGGACGTATGTATGTGTGGATGGTGTAAGGGTGTTGGATGCAAAACCAAAGAAAGAAAAAATTCAAAGGATGCACATGTTTTGCTTTGTAAGGCGCCAACAAAAATATATTAGACACTGTTCTTCATTAATTTCATCCTGCCACCTGTCGAGAGGGCGACTCAGATCTTGGCTGCTCCTCCTGTTATCAGTTGTTTGCACTATGTTGGCATGCTCTGTGCTTTTCTCATGCTTGTCAAAAGGTGGGTGACTGAAATCCTTTGTCTCTTTATAAAATATATCACCCAGATTAGGAAGTTTGTGGCATATTTTGCACCACATCACGGTATGTTTATAATCAGTTTGGAGCCAGCAGACCTCCTGCAGCCACTTTTCCACAAACACTCTTATTTACGGCTCAGGTGGTGGTTCAGTCTGGTGTCTTTTTGGAGATGGTGGAACACCAAAATAGTTACTTAGCAGGGCTTGCCTCTTGGACATTTTGACGAGCACTTCCCAGCTGTTGATGCGCAAGAGTGCTTCAATGCGTTCGATGTGCCACACAGCTTGCATTTCGACAAAGCATAGACACATGCACACCAATTATGTGCACCCCTGGTTTAGACATTTTCAAGTTGGAGACCATGTTCTCACTATTCTTCCAATCCCAAGATCCTTTCTATGGGGAAGGTTTAGTGGTCCATATGCTACTAACCTGAGGAAACTGTTTTTAACACATCTGGCCAATGAATAAAATTTTGTTGATTCAATTCAATTCAGTTTAAATAAACTTTAATTATATAGCATCTTTTACAATAAAAATTGTCTCTGTGCTTTTCAGAGACCCAGAGCATGACTCCCAGGGAAATATTATTAAATATAAGTAATATTATTAAATCCTAATTAAAGAAACAATGGCAAATTTAAAAAAAAAAAAAAAAAAAAAAAAAAAACTCCCCTCCTGGGGGAAATCCTTCAAGCTGAACAGTGGCAAGGAAAAACTCCCCTTTAAGAGGCGGAAACCTTGAGCAGAACCTGACTAATAAGGGGAACCTTCCTGCTGAAGGCCAGCTGGATAAATGAAGAAAAGAGAAGAGAGATAGGAGACAGGAGGATGGAGGACAGAGAGAGAAGAGGCATATATTATAGGACAAAATATATTAATAGTAATTATCACTTAGCTTTAGAACTAAGAATTCCATGTACTGACTGGTACATTGTTTATAAATGAACTTCAGAGATGACTATATAAACAGATGTAGGCAGCAACACTGAGATGGTCAGAGGGTCAGACTGCAGGTCAGTATCTTAGTTGATATCCCAGAGACATCTATAGAGACAGGTGGAGGTCAATGCTGGGATGGTCAGTATGTAACTCTGGAAACTCTGGCCTGCAAACATATACAGAAAAAAGAGAAAAAGGGGGACCGAGGGGTGCAGGACAGCACAAAAAAACTCCAGAGACAATAAAGCAGTTACAATTATGAGGTGCTCCTTATTGACTATGAATACATCTGAAGGAAGAAGAGGAAAGGAGAGGAGAGAAGAGGGGCGAAGACACCACTTAGAGGATCATGTTGTCTCCCTGCAGTGTAAACTATTAGCAGCATCACTATGATGAGGCTATGTTTAAGCCCAGTCGAGGTGAAGGTGGTGTCAGCCCCCTGAACCCAAACTGGTAGCTGGTTCCATAGTAAAGGTCTCTGATAGAAGAAGGCCCATCCCCCAAATCTACTTTTGGATATTTTAGGTACTACAAATAAACATGCACTTTGATACCAGAGAGCTCTATTAGGAGCATAAGGAGTTATCGCGTCTTGTAAATTATGAGGAGCTCGGCCTTATATGCAAGTAACAGAACTTTGAATTTGATTCAAGATTTTACAGGAAGTCAGTGGAGTGAAGCTAACACGGGAGAGACGTGATCTCTCTGCTGATTCCTGTCAGTACTCACGCTGCTGCATTTTGGATCAGCTGGAGGCTGTTCAGATAATTACTTAGACATCCTGCTAATAACACATTACAATAATCCAGTCTATAAATGACAAATGCATGGATTAGTTTGTAAGCATCACCCTGGGAGAGGATGCTCCTAATCTTGGAGATATTATGGAGGTGAAAAAAGGCTGTATCACAAACCTAATTAATACGCTGTTTAAACGCCATATTGTGATAGAAAATAACTCTGAGGTTTCTCACAGTTGAACTGGAGGTCAGCATAAAATCAGCTAATCTGTTCCTAAAGTGTTTGGGACCAAAAAATAATGACTTCTGTTTCATCAGAATGTAAAATGAAAATGGTTTGGTCTTAATGTCCTAAAAACATGCCTGAAGTTTGACTCATGGCTCACTTTTGTCTGGCTTCATGGATAAATACAGCTGTGTACCATCAGCGTTGCAATGGACATTCATGCAATGGCTCTGAATAATTTTCCCAAGGGCAGCATGTATAGAGTGAAGAGGATTGGCCCCAACACTGAACCTTGTGGGACGCCATAGCAGACCCTCATCTGTGCAGAAGAAACATCATTAACATGAACAAACTAGAACCTGATGAATATGATTTAAACCAGCCTAGCCCTGTCCTTTTAATTCCAATAACATGCTCTAATCTGTGCAGTAAAATGCTCTGATCAATGGAATCAAAAGCAGCACTGAGGTCCAGCAGAACTCGTTTGGACACTGATCCATTGTCTGAGGCCATGGGGAGGTCGATTGTGACTCTAACCAGCTCTGTTTCTGTGCTATGATGTATTATGAACCCTGACTGAAAATGATGTTGCTGTCACATCAGTATGCTGAAACATTACACTGCCAATCAGGTTGGGGTGACATGTTCAGTGTCTCCATCTCAATATAATGTAGAGGGTAATGGTTTGTGTCCTGATCGTATTAAGCAAAGTCTTCATCTCAAAAAAAGCAAAAATTCTGAGAGACTTGAGCTCCTTCTCAAGTCATTCAGGCAAAAGTGGTCAAAAAGACATAAACCAACTAATAGAAGAACACATTTCTCTGTTTTGTGATACTCCAAAATGCACCACTGTTCTCTCTCAGGACATTGATGTTTGAGACCGTCCAGCATGCTTATGGCATTGAACCTACTAAACCCCCACAGCTTCAGCAGGAACTTACCTACCTGCTAGCTGTTCCCAGCTCCAGTGCATGGAGTTCTCCATCTTTACTTGTTCCAAAAGGTGACAAAACACTTAATTTCTGCACTGGCTACTGAAAGTAAAGTAAATGGTTTCACAAAAACATATTCTTATCAACTGCCTTGCATGGATGATTGTGTAGACCAGGTAGTTCAGCCAATTTTGTAATCAAACTTGATTTGTTAACTGCCTGTGCTTCCAACATTACTGCCCCAGCAGAAAACGGTCACGCACTCACATTTTTTCAACGTCTTATGCACACAGTTCTCTTTGGTTTGGAATATTTTGAAGGTTGTCGTGATGACATTGACGTGCATTCAAAAATACGGTCAGAACATTTGGAGCGATTAAGAGAAGCTTCACTCAAACTCAACTTAGCTAAATGTGACTTCTGCAAGGCCACAGTAACCTCTAATAATAATACCAGTAATAATACATTTTATTTAATAGCGCTTTTCAGGGTGCACAAGGACACTTTACAGATAAATAAAAACGCAATAAAAATAAATAACAAGAGGGACAATACAACAACAAAAATAATGATAGGCAAGTTAATTTGTACAGCACGTTTCATGTACAAAACAATTCAAAGTGTTTGACATAAAACATTAAAAGCATTGCAGAAAAAAACATTAAAAAGTAAAAGAATTAAAGCATAAAAACAAAGAAAACAGTAAAAAGAGTTTTAAAAAGGCTGTGCAGATTTGAGCTCCTGAATAAAATCTTCTTTAAAGGCAGCTGAGAACAGGTGAGTTTTCAACCTGGATTTAAATAAACTGAGTGTTTCAGCTGATCTGAGGCTTTCTGGGAGTTTGTTCCAGACATGTGGAGCCTAGAAACTGAATGCAGCTACTCCATGTCTGGTTCTGACTCTGGGAACTGATAATAAACCAGATCCAGATGACCTGAGGGGTCTGATGGGTTCATACTGGGTCAGGAGGTCACTGATGTATTCTGGTCCCAAACCATTCAGAGCTTTTTAGACCAGCAACAGAACTTAAAAGTCTATCCTTTGACGGACAGACAGCCAGTGTAAGGACCTCAGAACTGGACTGATGTAGTCCCGGTTCCTCCCTGGCTGGTTAACCTGATTGATTGATATTTATTTCCTGTTTAGGCCTTTAAAGTGTCTGACTTGGGTCAGATGTTTTGTGTTTCCTCCCAGAATCTTCTCTCAATAGTTTGCTGGTATATTGGTCCATTCATCCTGACAGAACTGGAGGAACTGGGTCAGGTTTGGAGGCTGTTTTGCTCACAGAAACCTTTTCAGGTCTATTCACAAATGTTCTCCAGGACTGAGATCAGATCTTTGTGATAGTTACGCCACAACTGTGTAGTCCTGAAACCTCTTTCTAACTAATCTGGTGGTGGGTTCAGGGTCATCGTCCATCTGAAGACCCATTTGTCTCCAAATTTTACCCTTTTGGCTGATCTCTTGAGATGTTGCTTCAGTATTTCTACATGTTTTCTTCATGATGTCATCTATTTAATGAAGTCCACCAGTCCCTCCTGCAGCTAAATACCCCCACATTATGATGCTGCCCCCCCTGTACTTCACAGTTGGATGGTGTTCTCAGTCTCCTTTTTCCTTCAAATGTAACGATTGTCATCATGTCCAAACAATTCAGGTTTAGTTCCATCAAACCAGGACATGTCTCCAGAAATGAAGGTCTTTGTGGCTGTGCTCATTTGCAAACTGTAATCCGTCTGTTTTCTGTCGATTCTAGAGTAATGTCTTCTTCCTGGCTGAGTGGTCTTTCAGTCCATGCTGGTTCAGGACCGGTTTCTCTGTGGATGATGACCCTCTCTGACCAGCTTCAGCAGCATCTTCACCTGCCGTTAAGCCTTTGTTCTGGGATTTGCACTAAAGCACATTCATCTGGGACAGGGTCTGCAGATATTCTCATTTATCCAGGTAAGTTCCATTCTCGCAACAATTGAATCATAGGCAACTGGACTTAGATTTGTCTAGAAGACGTTTCGCCTCTTATCCAAGTGGCTTCATCAGTTGTCAACGGATCAGTCTGACTAGTCCGCACTAGTCAGACAAACAGTGGAGTAAGACTGGTTTTTAACCTCTGTGGGGGTGTGCACCCACCACTTCCTAAAGACAATACTTCGTTAGTGGAGTTTCACTGGACCCTTTGTTTGGGTCAGGAGAGCCACACCAGTGAAAGGACAGTCGTTAGGGGTCAGTGGGGCCACTGGTGGACAACAGTGGTTAGGCATGAAGTGTGGTTACCAGTGAACGACTGTCGTTATGTTTCTTTGAGCAACTTGAGTTTAGTTTCGGGCAGTCCTTGTTATTTAGTCTCTTAGGAACAGTAGCGAGGGCTGCGTTGTAAATTGTTCATGTTGAACAATATCTCAGAGAAGGCTGGGGAAGGTAACAAGCGCAGGAACATTGTCATACCCTACGTGTCCGGGGTGTCGGAAAAACTCAGGAGAATTTTCAATCAACACCAAATTCCTGTGGGTTTCAAACCAGGTAACACTCTCAGACAAAAATTAGTACACCCCAAAGACAGGGTACCCCACACGCAAAAAAGTAATTTGGTATATGCTGTCCAATGCAGTGAGGAATGCAAAGACTCATACATTGGGGAAACCAAACAACCACTGAACAAACGCATGGCTCAACACAGATGGGCGAACTCCTCAGGTCCAGTTTCTGCATTTTATGTTCATATAAAGGAGAAGGCTCACTCTTTTGAGGACAAAAACGTGAAAATCTTTGACAAAGAGGACATATGGTTTGAGAGAGAAGTAAAATAATCCATCTACGTTAAATTAGAAAAGCCGTCTCTAAACAGGGGAGGTGGCTTAAGATTTCATCTTTCTCCCATTTACAACGCAGCCCTCGCTACTGTTCCTAAGAGACTGAATAACAAGGACTGAACTAAACTAAACTCAAGTTGCTCAAAGAAACATAACGACAGTCGTTCACTGGTAACCACACCTCATGCCTAATGACTGTTGTCCACCAGTGGCCCCACTGACCCCTAACGACTGTCCTTTCACTGGTGTGGCTCTCCTGACCCAAACAAAGGGTCCAGTGAAACTCCACTAACGAAGTATTGTCTTTAGGAAGTGGTGGGTGCACACCCCCACAGAGGTTAAAAACCAGAGTCTTACTCCACTGTTTGTCTGACTAGTGCGGACTAGTCAGACTGATGCGTTGAGAACTGATGAAGCCACTTGGATAAGAGGCGAAATGTCTTCTAGACAAATCTAAGTCCAGTTGCCTATGATTCAATTGTTGTGAGAATCTGGGACAGAGAAATCATCTCCTTCCTGAGCAGTATGATGGCTGGACATTCCCATGGTGGTTATACTGGTGTAGAATTGTTTGAACAGATGAACGTGGTTCCTTCAGACATCTGGAAACTGTACTGAAGAAGGATGAAACAGACTGGTGGAGCTCCACAGTTTTCTTCCTGATATCTTGGCTGATTTCCTTGGATTTTTCCATGTCACTCAAGGAAGCAGTGTGCTTGAGGTGTGTCTCCTATTAAGTCAAATGTTGTCTGTCAGAAGCATTGTAGTTTTCTGCAGCTAGAAGAAGTTTGGAGATCTCCTGGCGACGATGATGTGACTTTTCTTCTCTTGATCTCGTCGTGCAGCGTTAAAGTGTAGGGACATAAAAAAAAGTAGGTCTGAGCCAACCTTTAAATGCATAAAGATATTTATTTACAAGAAGGCATACAGACTTTTACAGTAAAAGTTTTTCTGAGCCGAATGAGAGCATCTGGAAAAATCTCAGGGAAAATCGGAAAATCGAAGAAAATCAGAAAAATCAGAGAACAAAGAAGACGCAGGCTCTTCTATAGTCTGGTCAACGCCTATTTTGCTAAACTTGAGTCTCACAGATGTAAACAAATTTAATAAGACAGTTCCATGTTCACTCCTCTTGCTTATCTTCTTTAAACATAAACAGTACTGTCTTAAGTTTACAGTTGGGATCGATCAAAAACTCTCTATGACAGATTCCCAGCTCTTGTCTTTTCTTAACCATGAACTGTACTCTACTTTTCTGGAAAAGGCAGGATGTGGACTCAGTGAACCTTGCACAAGCTTTAAACTCGTTGACTCTGAAAAATGTCCTAAACTTATAATAAGATCATATTGTTTTAGACACCACAGCATCCAGAGCCATGACCTCATCATCTGGGCTTTACCAAATTGTTTAAAGGCATAGTAATCTTATATATTTGTGTGTGCGTGCGTGGGGATTTGAGTTGTTGAGGTTATTCACAGGACATTTTGAAACTGTAGCATTGATCACCTGTCGGTATTGTGGGTACTTGTCTGAATGCTCTTTTGTGATTCTTGGTTTTTGTCCTTTTGAAATAACTGCAGGCTTTTGAAGTCACGCTGAGGTTGCTCAGTTACCTCAGAGGTGCCAAAGATTCAAATTTTATTTAAAATGACCACAATACAGGCACTTTAATTATTCTTTATTCTTTAATAATACTCATACACCGTATGAAAAGGGTAAATGATGTGCACAAGTATTCAATTCAATTCAATTTTATTTATATAGCGTCTGTTACAATGACAATTATCTCTAGGCGCTTTACAGAGACCCAGAGCATGACCCCCAAGCAAATATCATCAACTAAGATTATATCATTAAATCCAATCAATGATAATGGCAGGTAAAAAACTCCCACGTAGGGAGAAAAAACCTTTATACCAAACAGTTGCAAGGAAAAACTCCACTTTAAGAGGAAGAAATCTTGAGCAGGACCAGGCTCATATGGGGGGACCTTCCTGCCGAAGGCCAGCCGGGCAGAGAAAGAAAAGAGGGGAGACAGGACAGAGAGAGGATGTAGGACAGAGAGAAGATGGAGGACAGAAAGAGGATGTAGGACAGAGAGAGGAGAGCATAGAAAAAGTAAAAAATAATAATAAAGAAGTAGTGGAATTGTTGAAGGGTGAATCCAAGCGGGCTATGGAGGGCCCTTGGGCGTGTGGTCAGCGTAATGAGCCATGATAGGCTCTTGAGTATCAATAATGTGCGGGTGGGGTGTAGGTGAGGTGTGTGCGAGAAAAGGGGGAGGAGGGGGTTTGGGTTTAAGAAAAGAGAAGGGTAGGATTTCAAGCAAAGGGATGCGATATATAAACATTAACAGATGGAGGCAGCAGCACTGGGATGAGATGGCCAGAGGACCAGGTCGCCTTTCACCACGCCAGTCGGCACCCAAACACAAGTGGAGGAGAACCCCGGGATGGACAGAGGATGGAACTGCAAGTCAGCATGAAACCCAGGAAACTCTGGCCTGCAAATACACAGAAAGAAAAGGGGGCAGAAACAGCACAACAAACACAGGAAAGCAAAGAAAATGGAGCACAGTTTCAGTAACAGGGTGCTCCCAAATAATTATAAATGAGCTGGAGGAGGAGGAAGGGAGGAAGAAAGGGAAGAAAAGGAGAAGAGCAGTGGAGACACCACTCAGCAGGTCATGTTGGTGTCCCCCTGTAGCGTAGGCCTATAGCAGCATAACTATGACGAAGCTGTGATTAAGACGAGCTACTCAAGTCTTACTACTACAACTATAGTTATAACTATTAGCCCCTACACACTATAGTTTAGACTAATTGAAGGCTTTACTGAACAGAAATATTTTCAATTTAGTTTTAAAAATGGAGATGGTATCAGCCTCCTTAACCCAAACTGGTAGCTGGTTCCATAAAAAAGGTGCCTGGTAGCAGAAGGCCCGTCCTCCAAACCTACTTTTAGATATTCTAGGAACGACGAGTATTCCTGCACTCTGAGAGCAGAGAGCTCTATTAGGAGCATAAAATGCTATCAAGTCTTGTAAATAGCGCGGAGCTAGGCCATTAAGGGCCTTATATGCGAGAAGCAGAATTTTAAACTCAATTCTAAATTTCACGGGAAGCCAATGGAGGGAGGCTAACACGGGAGAGATGTGATCTCGCTTGCAGATTCCTGTCAGCACCCTCGCTGCTGCGTTCTGGATCAATTGAAGGCTATTTAGCGAGCTTTTCGGACATCCTACTAACAACGCATTACAGTAATCCAGTCTAGAGCTAACAAACGCGTGGATTAATTTTTCGGCATCACCCTGGGAGAGGATGCTCCTAATCTTGGCAATATTTCGGAGATGAAAAAAGGCTGTCTTGCAAACCTGATTAATATGCTGCTTAAATGACATATCCTGATCAAAAATGACTCCAAGGTTTTTCACAACTGTGCTGGAAGCCAGCGTAAATCCAGTCAATCCATTCCTCAGGTGTTTGGGACCAAAGACAATAACCTCTGTTTTATCTGAGTTTAGAAGCAAAAAGTTAGAGGACATCCAGGACTTAATGTCATTAAGACACCCTTGAAGTTTAGCCAAAGGTTTTGTTTCCTCTGGTTTCATAGATAAGTACAGCTGCGTATCATCAGCGTAGCAATGAAAGTTTATGCCATGGCTCTGGATAATTTTTCCCAAGGGCAACATGTATAAAGTGAAAAGGATTGGTCCCAGAACTGAACCCTGTGGGACGCTATAGCAGACCCTAGTCCGTGTAGAAGAAACGTCATTAACATGGACGAACTGGAACCTGTCAGATAAGTATGACTTAAACCAGCCTAATGCTGTCCCTTTAATTCCAACAGTGTGCTCCAATCTATGCAGCAAAAGGCCGTGATCTACAGTATCAAAAGCAGCACTGAGGTCCAGCAGAACAAGGACAGAAACTAATCCATTGTCTGAGGCCATGAGGAGGTCGTTGGAGACTCTAATCAGTGCAGTTTCTGTGCTATGATGAGTTCTAAACCCTGACTGAAAGACCTCAAATAGATCATTTCTATGCAGGTGTTCTCCTAACTGGCTAGCAACTATTTTTTCCAGAATTTTAGAGATAAATGGAAGGTTGGATATTGGTCTATAGTTTGCCAAGATGTCCGGGTCAAGGGATGGTTTCTTGAGCAAAGGTTTAATAACTGCAACTTTAAAAACCTGTGGTACATATCCTAATTGTAGAGATAGGTTAAACTGATCCAAAATTGATATACCAATAGAGGACATAACATCCTTGAACAGTCGAGTTGGAATGGGATCCAACAGACATGTAGATGGTTTAGCTTTACTAATAGTTGAGGTCAACTCAGAGAGGCCCACAGGAGAAAAACAGTCCAGAGTCAAATCAGAAACGGAAGAAATCAACAAAGCTGCAGGGACGTTCACAGCCGCCGACAGCTGGGCCTGGCCGATCTCATCTCTAATTTTGATTATTTTCCAACTAAAAAAGCTCATAAAGTCTTCACTACTGAGAGTAGCAGGAATGCATGGACCAACAGAGTTGTGACTCTTTGTCAGCCTGGCTACAGTGCTGAACAGAAAACGCAGGTTATGTTTGTTATCTTCTATTAACGAAGAATAATAAGACGTTCTAGCTCTGTGTAGGGCTCTTTTATAGACTATTAAACTATCTCTCCAGGCACAATGGGAGTCCGCAGATTTACAGGAGTACCACCTCCTTTCCATTTTACGTGCATTCTGCTTCAGTATGCGAATATGTGAATTATACCAGGGAGCTGAGCTCCTAAGATAAGAAACCCTCTTCCTCAGAGGAGCGACCGCATCCAAGGCGGAATGTAACATATCGGCAGTATTGTTAACAAGGTGATCAATGTCTGCCGGAGTAAGATTCAGGTCGGTGTCCTCAGCTATTCTATCATATTCCACCATAGGGAGATGAGAGAGAATGACCTCCTTAAAATTATTCACAGCATCTTCAGAAAGACATCTGCTGTAATGACACGTTTCATTTCCTGTTTTAATGCCACAAATGCTGAACTCGAATGTAACTAAAAAGTGTTCCGAGAGAAGAGAATTCAGCGGCAACACTAACAAGTGATGAGTATCTATACCATAGGTGAGAACCAGATCCAGGATATGATTAAAGCAGTGAGTCGGTTCTTTCACTTTTTGTGAGACGCCAAATGAATCTAAGAGAGATGTAAAGGCTAATTTAAAGCTGTCACTGTCAACATCCATGTGGATGTTAAAGTCACCCACTATGATGACTTTGTCTGAGCTGAGCACTAAACCAGCTAAAAAATCAGAGAACTCAGACAGGAACTCCAGAACTCTGGAGTTCCTGAACTCTGGAGAGGCTCTGGAGAGAGGCTGATTTCATACTTGAAATCAGCCTCAAATCTTTGGCTGTTTCAGGTGTTTACACACCAGACTTTTACGGTCTATGCCAGTCAGTCAGTGAGTGAGTGCTCGGGCAAAAACTCCATTTAAATCCATTCCTCAACATGCAATGTGAAGCAATGTCTGCTTTTTGCTTCTGAAATAAAATGAATCCCAAGAAAACAGAGTTCATGGTAGGTGAAAACATTTGACAGAAAAGACCTGGGCGTGCAGATCCAATGCTACACTGATTCCATATCTGCATCAACATCAATATGGAGATAGTAATGGTGTCCTTCTCAGATTGATTGCATGAGATCAGTTTGCACCGGCTACACCGGATGTTTGAAATATGTATCTGGTATCATTGTGAAGACACACAAACAGTATGTCACACAAGCACTTAGTATATGGTCCAGTGTTACGCTTAGAATATTTTAGGACAGCTGGTGTCTGCAGAAGATGATAACAGTGCACTGTACTTTGGTTCTTATATTGATAAAAGCTTTTCCTGCTGAAGATACATTTTCCTTTATGCTGCGTGACTTTCTTCAAGGTGTCTCATAGAGCTGTTGATGGAAAAATAAGAAACGACATCCAAGCGCATTTATGTGCATCTTTGAGCCCTTGAAAAGTAATTACATCAAAACATTCGATGCATCGCTGTATATAATTACAAGGAACAGACAAATGTATGTAATCAAATCACTGCAGCAGCCCCTGGTAATAGTCGTCAGTAACTATTAAAGCGGCTGCTTCTTACCTCAAGCTATCAAGGACCTGCAATGTTGGCAAAAATCGCTCCACTCCACTTTTATTCCAGTACAGAGGGCGATTTGGCGGTGCGCATTAACGACAACACCGTGGGCGTCTTAAATGACATAAAAGTGGAGTTATGGTGAACGGTCGGGTAGCTCGCACGATGACGCGCCATGAGCTGGAAGGGCATGTCAGAGACGGGCATGTCTGGGCCTCCTGCTGGAACCAACCACGATGGGAGCTATTGATTAAATGTTCTTCTAAAAAGCCAGTGAGATGAAGAAGGTCACAGGTTTTTACTATGGGGGGGGATGTGCAGTTGACCTGTCAGCTGGGGACAGAGTGGGTACTGTGTTAAGATGTTAAATGTTAAATGGAATTTGTCCATGCTATAACTCACTGAGCTCGGCCCGTACAGGCCAAGCTCAGTGTCAATACATCTAAAAAAGTCTTTCAGGAGTTTTTCCACACTGGAGTGTTCAGAAATCCGTCAAGCCTGACCTTGTCTGAACAACTACTTTCAAGTCATCGTTATAAATGTGCATTGTTTCCAGCTTTGCTCATAATTAGAGGAGAGACGGAGGAATGATTTGAGCTAATTGAGCATAGAGCATAATTATAAAATCAATAATTATTTTAAACACTCTTTCAGAAGGTTAATATGAAAATAATTTGGAAAAATCTGCTCCTCCTTATTCCAAATAAAGTAACTCGCATTAGCAATGCAATAGTAAAGGACAATTTAAAATTTAAACAACAATTATCATATACATTTTTCAGATGGATCTTCCATTACAATAATCTAACTGCACTCAGTTTAAGCATTGCTTTACTATTAAAGGACGGGTGTGTAGAATTTTGTTTGTAGCTTCAAAATTGAAAATTGTAACCAAGTGAAAACTATCTGCTGCACTTTTCCCTTCAATTCATTTAGGAAATTCTTGGTGGCCACAAACATGTCAAAAGTTCAGCTCCAGTCCTGGGGTTTGGTTTGTCCCTTCTGGGCTTCTGTTTAATCAAATCAAATCAAATCAAATCAAATCAAACTTTATTTATTGCCCTCAGGCAACACAAAGTGCATTACATTAAAAAATAATAATAAATAATAAAAACAATGCACATTAAAACAAAATAAAAGCCATCACACACCCCAAGATACTATATAGCAATTTAAAAAAAGAAAACATACAAGCAAAGCCATCTTCCAATCAACCCCCATGCACCACAAACATAACAAAACTCCCTCTTTTCTGTCTCTTAAAAAAAGTATAAAAGGCTTCTATTTAAATATTAAATATTAGATATTTAAATGTTTAAAGTTGTTCAACATCACAGAGGAGAAGGATGACCTGCTATCTTTACCTCTGTCTCTGTTTGCCTCCGTCAGTCCCCAAAACTTTTTCCTCTTTTCTTCAGCAACCAAATGATCCTTCCACTCATGGTGTTCTTTGATTGGTTGATGTGGTGCATCTTTCCACCAATAGGAAAGGAGGATTTTCAATTTTTAACCTCCGGTAAGGAGGTTATGTTTTTGCTGGCGTTTATCTGTCTGTCTGTTTGTCTGTCTGTGTTCAAGATAACTCAAAAAGTTATAGATGGATTTTGATGAAATTTTCAGGAGTTGTCAGAAATGTGAAAAGGAAGGAATTTCATTCTGGGTGTGATCCGGAAGAAATCCTGGATTCTGGATCACTTTCAAATTTTCGATAACATTGCAGTTGTCATGGTCTGGGGCCATGACGGCCATTTTGTGTTTTTTCTTGTTTTGTGTTAAGTTGGCGTCAATCCCTGTCTTTTGTGTTACTTGTTTCCTGTTTTACTTTGAAGGTCTGTCTTGTCTCTATTGTTTTCAGTTTTGCTTCCTTCCCTCTTGTTATCCTGATTGTCTGCACCTGCCTCTTGTTTGTTGACCTGTGT
The DNA here is from genome assembly GCA_018398805.1 of Hirundichthys speculiger. Classification (NCBI taxonomy): domain Eukaryota; kingdom Metazoa; phylum Chordata; class Actinopteri; order Beloniformes; family Exocoetidae; genus Hirundichthys; species Hirundichthys speculiger. The sequence goes on from JAGFBZ010000489.1 coordinate 1,437,738, forward strand.
ATTTAAGTCTTGTCATCTCCCCTGTCTGTGTTGGTCCGTTGTCTCGTGTCCTGTATGTACTCTTATGGTTTTTGGTCACTTGTTTTTCCTCCATGTTCCCCTGCCTGGATACCTGTATTACTTTTGTGTTTTTTTTAGGGCTGTCAAAGTTAACGTGTTAACGCGTGATTAACGCAAAATAATTTTAACGCAACTAATTTTTTTAACGCGGATTAACGCGAGCCTTAGCCTGGTCATTGATATACAATAGTAGAGAGGAGAGTAGGTTTATTGAGCCTCGGGCCCCGCCGTTGTTGTAGTCCTGTAGTCCTCCGTAGTCCTGTGAAAACAGGAAGCCATGCACTGACATCGACGTCCATGCCGCAGACAGACAGACGTAAACATACCTCCGTTAGCAGTAATTGGGATAAAAATGGATACAAAAGATACTATTTTGAGTGGTAAGTTTAACTTCAAAACTTTGCCTGATGGCTAACTCCACAAGATAAATGTTGTTTGTGTTTGCTGTCGATGTGAATTTAGTTACCACCGGAGTCCCGACTACTGAAATATCACTTGTCGGCTAATGAGAGCGCTGATGCAGAGAGCCCCCCCCCCCCCGTTTGAAGCAAACCACGAAAATATTTTGTATGAAGAACATAAGAGAAAATATTGAGTGTATATATATATATATATATATATATATATATATATATATATATATATATAATGGATTTTGGATTGTAGCAATAATTAAACATGCATTTGTTTTGAATAAGGCAAGCATTTGTGTACTCTCATATTAGGCAAGGCAACTTTATTTGTAGAACACAATTCGTACACAAGGCAATTCAAAGTGCTTTACAGATGCATAAAATCACAATAAGGCAAATAGAATCATTTCATACAAGCATAAAAATAATCAATAAAAAAATTAATTATTCATTGCACTTGGTGGAGGTCTGCGTTCTCTGAGTGCTTTTCTATTTTTTTCTTGCAAACCAGTTCTTTCAGCCTGTAGACCACCATCCCCAGAATAGCCCTTTCTTTACCATCTCTTCCTGCACCAAATGCAGATTAATTGTGACAATAATATTCGGGAAAAAGCATGGTCTAAATTATTGATCATGAGTCTGGTTTCTCTGGGCCTATCAACACAATTCATTATTTAAAAACTGGTATATAGTGACGTCCGACACTTTTGACACAAGCTGAAAGCAAGACTCATGAGCCTGTGTCATCTTAAATCAATCATGTGATTTTGGAGGCGCCTGTAAGTCCGTCGGTTGATGACATCATCTTACATTTCTCAGAGTTAATCTCTAGAGCATATTTCTGAACGCATATCCCCTAAAACTTTGAAACATTGGTAACTTTAAAGTGACACACTTTTGTTTTGGTTTTTTTAATTTGAAGGAATATGTCCAGCTCTTAGAGCCTCCTGTCTCTACTATCAGAAAAAATTCACCCAAAATAACGTTGGACTCTTGTCTTCAGTGGTCTGTCACCAAACAAGAGTAACTGTTGGATGGTGTCATATAAGACGATCACCTCCACAGCTATAAGAGGACCCTCTGAGCTAAAAACTGGAGAAGTTAAAAGAATATTCCAGAGTTAAACCCACTCTTGACCTATTAAAGTATGATAATGAGTATTAACTGTCTTTAGGGAGCAAAACAATCTGAATCGATCGTTTGAGTTAGAATGGAAGATGTTTGCAGCATCAGTGATTTAGCGTTAGCCCAGAGGACAAGCAGCAATGTCAGAACAATTTGCTGTTTTAAGCCTCAGACAAGGCTTCAAAATCTCATTCCACTTAGGCGATAGGACGGAGAGGGAACCTACAGACCAACCAAGGTAATTTTAACTTTGTGAGGAATCAAAAAGTGTAGAAAAAAAAATGTTTTAGTCTCACCAGGCATTGATGTAAGGCCACCATCCTAATCTCATAACAATCAACTAATGAATGTTGAATGCATTTCCATCAGCAGGGGAAACCTAGGAAGGAACCTTGAAGTGTACGGAGCTGACCTCCTTCCCTGTCCTTTCAACCCTTGTGTCTCCATTACTGCATAGGACTCGGCAAGATCCACTGAGCAAGCAAAATAACACCCCACACCACTAGGTGGCAGTGATGTACCGCTTTCACTGCTTGCTGACTGTCAATAAAATAAAGATGCTATGAAAACCAACAAAAAAAAAAGAACAGTGAACTGAAACTACAGGACAAACATGCAAAGAGCTGAGATGGTTGCTGTGATTCTGCTTGCCTTTTTTGTGATGGTGGCATAAGGGACATGAAGATGGCTGAACAATATCGTTTCCAGGCTATGGTATACCCAACCAGCACGGAGATAACTCTCTGTTCCACCCAGCAGTTCTTCGGGCCAGGCAGCCGAGGCCATAGATCTACCACTGATCTACCCAAGACTGCAACTAACAAAAACCAGCATCGTCCAACACATTATCTTTTAAACTGCAGGTAAGCTGATATGGGTTTTTCTATGGTCAATGCTGATGTCAATCTTTTTCTTAACTCATACATTGTACCAATTATCTGTCCTATTAAAACTATATTCTATATACTTAGCCCCCCCCCCCCCCCCCCCCCCCCCCCCCCCAGAACCTTAGCCAGATAGTCAATTCTGACACTAATTACTTTATTGCCTGTTTAACTGGCCAATGCTTATTTTATATACTTTTTTTAATACTATCTTTATTTTGAGTTAAGTATTATTGTGTTCCACTATTAAATCTGGATGGATAGAAATAGACATTTTACTGGTCCTACAAATAAATTGCTTTGTCAAAAAAAAACAAAAAACATCATCAGAAAGAAACAACACAAAGGTAATGCAATTATCCTAAAGCAAATTAGCAACAATATTAAAAAGAATAGAAAATTGGAAATGCATCCACAAACGGACACGTGTTTGAAATTAAATTTATGTACTGATGACTGTACATTGTAAGCTGTAAAAGGGAGTAAAAATGAGCAAACTATAACTAAAAATGCAGGGGGTGCAAAAGACAAATGGTATGTAGAGGAGTGGAATACGGCCGTAAGCATTTACATGCACAGCATCATAGCCGCTGAGAACCAACACTCAGAGTAAATCAAAATCAAATCAAAGTATAGTTGGCCTGTTTCTCTTAAACGTCGATTACTTAAGGCCAAAGACACACTTTCGTATTTAAATAAAAAAGCGGAGTCGCAACCCCTTGGGGGTGGGGGGACCCCGAGGAGCATGCTTTTTTTTTTTTTTTGCCATACTGGAACGAAATGTAATTGCACATATGCTCCAGTAGGTGGCAGTAGCGCTCTCATTGTCACAGTGTGCGTAGGGACTATTTGCTATATTGTGGGGGTAGGATTAGGGTGAGATTGATGCACTTTAAATCTACAGACTAAAAAACAACTTTAAATAAGCTTTTCTTTGTTTTAAATTAATCTATATTTCTTTTTGTTTCCCTTAATGTTAATAAAGATAAAGTGTTATGCAGAGGTGGACTTAAAACTATTTTATAGACAAATTCTATTTATAGTCGCAGTGGAGGGTGGTGGTGGGGGGGTGGGGGCGCAGTAGAAAATAATTGAGCAGCACTGGTTTAATGTAATTTTCTCCATGGACCCCAGGCCCCGCCACATCCCCAACAGGACAAGGGGGGATAGGAAATGAACGAATTAGTGTCATTTCTTCAATTACATCAGCAGAGAGCCACGACTCTGATTTAAAATATGCAAGACCAAACAGGTGGAGCTTACAGCCACCTGTGCTAATGTGCTAATGCTATTGAGTGACTGTGATTAAATCACTGCCACGGAGGTGGGTATGCAGCTTCCCCAGCTGTTACTGTAGGTTGAGTTAAATCAAGCCAGCGGTCCCCCAGACTTCGAGTCCTCGCAGCAGAGAGGGTGGAGGAGGATTAGCCTGTATTACATGCTTTATGATGCTGGCTTGCACAAATCCTTTTCCTCCCTTTCCTGCTGACTTAACACTTGAATGTGTGCCATTAACCGCCAGAAAGCTCAAGAAGAGCATCTGTCCTTGAAGTGAGTTATCAGGTTTTATTGGGAACACTGTTTGCTTTTTAATTAAACGCAAGACTCGCAGGCATTTGACAATTACACTCACCACACAGGACCGTTTATTTGATGGCTGTTGCTCTCGGACCTTCGCGGCGTCTCCAGGGATCATGTTGTCACCTGGGTCTTCAAACGCCCTTGACACTTAATTAATCAATTGATGTGATTGAGTGCCCTCTGTGTGAGAGACATAATGAGCTCCTGATTAAAATCATTACAGGAGGTCCGTCATGACTCACAGCTCTTGCAGCAATGCTAAGCTCCACAATAATGTAACCTTTCATAAACTGGCTTGAGAAATTGAATGGATTACTGTCATTAAATGATAACAGATCGTGTTAAATGTACATTACTCTTGGTTTTTCCGAGGCATTTTCATTTAAATGGATTATATAGATATAGAGGGGCGCAGGGCATTGAGCTACAAGGCTTATACTTCACTAGACACAGTGGCTGAACTTGGAGTTTAGAGAATTTTAGAGCATTGTCATCTCAGTCTCTTTGATATGTGAGAGTATTTTTAGGTCAGCTCCGTCTTCACTGCATGGTAAATTATGACCTAACTATCTGAGATGTTTAACCTTTAGGTATCAAATAACTGATGACGAGATCATTCAATCCATTTTTTTAAATGCACTAAGTGTGACACACATAGCCAACACTGTTATAGTGTGGGTTGGGTAACAGTGAGTTTTGTTAGTGTCTGGTCTCTAGTCCACCTTGTTCCTGTTTTAGTTGGACGGTCTGTCTTATCCTCGTGGTTTTCTGTTTAACTTCCCTCTGTGATTACCCTGAGTGTTTGCACCTGCCTCTCATTTATTCCTTTGTGTATTTAAGTCTTGTTTTCCCCTCTTTCATTGTGAGATCGTACCATCATGTTTCCCTGCGTTCATGTCTGTGGACACCCCCTCCTCATTGGATTTACCTTGTTTGGGAGTTTTTTGAGTTATTTTCTGTAATAGAAAATAAAAGGATGTGATATTAAAATTGCATTTTGAGCTAAACTGCTGTGTCATGAGTCCATGACTTATGGTCCAGATTCCTCTCTCTTCGAAGGCCATGATTTGTTATTGTTCTGGCTCCACCAAGTCTGCTAAGTTTTGACACGTAGGCGTCTAGAGAACTTATCCAAGGTCCTGATGTTTTCATGTGATGTTTAAAGGCGACTGTTTCCTACTGAAAATTTGTCATTCTGAACCATCCTGCATGCTGTAATGACCTCTCTGAGTTGTATACAATTGGGAGAATAAATTCCTTTGCATCTCTGTCGTAGTCCAGCCTATTGTTTAACAGCCGATTGACTGCCTAACCAGAGCACAATTAGAGCACAATTAGAGGATATGCTTATGAGTAAGATATACCCAAATTTCAGAACAACAAAGGACATTTTTATTTGCACTTTGCTCCTCACCTGCCATTTTTGGGGTCCACCTCACCATCCGCCATCTACCTCTCCAACCCACACAATATGACAAACACAACGATTCCAGAGAAAAAAAGACGGTTTCGTCAGGCAGCTAAATGAACACGTGAAAAGACGGGAATGCGGAACGATGCCCCAGAACAACGGTCCTGCCGGCGAGCTGAGGTGTTCGACAAGCACAAGCCTGCTGTCACATGAAAGCCAAGACTCCACAGATTTCAACAGATGTCCACAATACCAAACTAGAAAAGCACTCTGAGAGCGCAGACCTCCGCCAAGCACAACAGTTCTCCCATATAGCGATTTACAGATTGCAATAAAATCCGCGTTCTGGATCAGTCTTTGAAATTTAATAGAGGTTCCCATTGTCAATCCCTGAGTCAAATTACATGAGTTTTGGGCAATAATTAACGGATATTGAGAAACAAAATTTTCAGCCTCATCGACCACAATGTTGAAAGTGATCCAGAATCCAGGATTTCTTCCGGATCAAACCCAAAAATAATTCAGTTTTTGCTTTTCACATTTCTGACAACTCCTGAAAATTTCATCAAAATCCATCCATAACTTTTTGAGTTATATTGAACACAGACAAACAGATAAACTCCAGCAAAAACATAACCTCCTTGGTGGAGGTAACAAAAGAAAAACACCCAATAACCTTAATTTTCGACAACTCAACACTTAGATATATTCAGTTGCAAAACTTGATTGATGTAATCCCAAAACTTGAATCAAAGTGTTGCAGTCTGCGGTAGGAGCCTACAGAAGCCAGAAACAGTGAGAACTGTCTTGAGGAAACACCTGAAATCACTTGGATACATAAACTGCCTGTTGATCCTACTGGCTGTCAGTCACCCAAATACATCAAGCATTTCCTGAGATATCGCCTGTTATAATTTAAAGAAATGAATACACTTAGTGGCATATCAAATGACTCAAGTTATCCAGTTTGGTTCGCTCAGTGGAACAAATACAACTAAATGTGCTACAACCAGGTGTTAAAGCAAAAAAATATTCTGAGCCTGAACTTTTGTGTGCGTTGCATGTGTGCGTGTGTGCTGGAAGTGAGGGTTGTTACTACAACATGGTAGTTAACACATGTAGTGTTTCGGATACTTTTGATATCAAGTTTTGCTGCAGCTTACAAGATGACCTACAGTCACAAAGTGACATGTTATAAGGGAATGTGAAATTAAGTCAGGCAGGGGGAAAATTTGGATGACAACCATTCAGTTGAGGGTTTATGACAAAGGGCCATCAACTCCAAATATTATGCAGCATTTGTGCTAATTATTTTGTAAAAAGATAAAGTGCAACAGTGAATTGTAGATAACACTGGAATTCTATATGGCAACATTTCCATGATCTATTTGCTCAAAAGAAATAATGGTAAATTAAGTTCTAGGAAATTAATAGAAAATATATCAATAAAATAACTATTCAATTAATAACATTATACTATTTTTTTAAACTCTGGTGTTGTTTTAAGTGGGTTCAAATAGCTGCACGTTGATTAGAAATCAACAGTTTTGTCACAGCTATTTTGTCTTCAGGGATCGATCCATGGGTCATTTGGTACCAGGCCGCAGAGAAAAAAATAAATAACTTCCGTTATTACTGTTTGATATATTATCCGAGTCTAAATTATGTTTTATTTTGAAAAATGACCGAATTCACTCCATTACATCAGTCTATGACAGATTTTTGACCCATGACAAGACACCCAGACCCAGGTCTGGGTCACGTGACCAGACTTCCAGACCCGTGTCTGGGTCACGTAGCAAAATGAGTAAAAAACAAACATCTTCAGAAAGTGTCTTTGCGCGAAGAGGATGTTACCGATGTTCTGGTGCAATGTTCCGAGGACGATTCTAATAAAGTTGCACGTGAATACACAGCAGATTCATGTTTATTATACTATATAGGAAATACCACAGTTTTTATGCCTGTCGTATCATTTTATTAAGTGTATTTATCTTCGGGACATTTTACAGACCGGTCCGAGAAAATATTACCTGACATTTAACCGGTCCATGGCGCAAAAAAAGGTTGGGGACCACTGTTGCCGACTGCCCGACCACTGTAGAGTCCAGACAGCTGCTCTATGAGCGGCTCTGATAGTGGTACTTTTTTATAGCGAGTTGCATATACAAGCTTTCTGGAGCACAAAGTGCAGAAGCACCTGTTTCTCTTAACTTCTTACACCAGCTACCAAAAGGCTAATCGTTTTTTCCCCTCTCTCTTCTATCCACACCCAGCGCCATTTTTAAATCCTTTATCAATTAGGACAGCATCTTCCCCAGGATTCATGATTTTACTCTCCATCCTACTTTCCGATGATACGTCTCTCTGCTCTGGCAACCGAGCATCTATGCAACATCGGACTCGGTTGAAGCACATTTTTTCCAAAACCCATCCTGTTCTACATCTGATCGGCGAATAAAGTTACTTTTAGCGAGAGTTGTGTTTCTCTCATATCATTGGCAGATGAACTTATGAACTCAAAAGTGATATAAATAAGCCATTTTTAAAATATAAGACTACACCCCCCCAGCGAAACGGCGCTCGCCGGAAATCTGGCATGGTGACGGAATACTTTAAGCCCTGTAAAACAGTCGATTTGGAAAGTCCAAAATACCTTAATGCCGCACGTCTCCTTATTGAAATGACTTCACTAGTTTAGTTTACAATATCGTTTCCCATCCATCCACTCAATACATAAGTCGTCATTTTGAAGGTCAGAGAACAAAGGAGCTCCTTTCTCCTGATGAGCCTGATTTGGACGTGCTGTACCATGTCATTATGTCTTTAGGGAAAAAATGGAGCCAAATGTAGGAACGGTGTGTGAAGCACTGAGATCACCTTTACTGCTTCCATAAGCATGAAGAGGGCTGTGCTGCTTATCAAATGCACTTGATTAAGAAGTCATCAGCATGTTTAGCACCTCCATAAAAGTAAAAGATTTGCCAGTTTGCTGGTCTGTAATGCTCATGTGTGTTAACACAATAAAGAGGAGGGGAAGCATCGGCAGTGATCTTAGAGAAGTGATTGCTGCCACCCGTAAATACAGCAAGGATTATATGGCCAAACAGAGGAACAAATGCCCCAACAAGTTTACATCAGGATTGGACAAAGCTTAGAACAAAAAAAAAACCCTCATTAGCTATTTTTCAGACTCTACCAACGTCAGCTAGGACGTTAAAATTCATGACAGAACTATTATAAAAGAGCACAAGTGTAGGATGTTCGGAAAGGTCACCAGGAAGAAAACACTAAAAAGAACATGGGAGTAAATTAGAGGTTTGCAAAGTCTTCTGGAACATTGTCTTGCAGACAGATAACACCAGCGAGGAGATGTTTGGTCCTAATTCAAACCACCAGATTTAGTGGAATAAATTAACGTACCATACAAACGTTATTGTGAAGCACAGTAGTGGAGGTGTGATTATATGGCCTTGTATTGTTGCCTCAGGACCTGGCTGCTCATTTATGAAACTTATGAAAAGTTTTGTGTGCCCAAAGGCAAAAATGGGATGCATCAAAAAATATTCTGATTCATAAAACAGTGGGTATGCACACCACACACATCATAAATAAATCACAGCCCAGTTGGAAGTTTGTGCAGGTGGATACGCCTCATGTCCCGACTTTCACACAGCAACATACCACCATAAATGGTCAATGCAAAGCACCTCCTGAATGCTTTTGTATGTAAATCAGCCTGCTGCCGGCCATCATGTGCAGCACCTGCTTGTGTGTTCATACACTGCTGCGTCAGGATGAATGAGTCTTGTGCTGAGCCAGGAAACTGTGCCACTAAAGTTGTCAAAACCATGTTTGAGTCACAAATAGCTTGTACTTTTTATTTTTAAGATGTTCTGGGCACAACCTGTCCAGGGTGTACCCCTGACTTTCCCCCGGAGAGAGCTGGAATGGGCTCCAGTAGATCCCCGTGACCCAATAGGAGTAAACGGGTATGGATAATGGATGGATGAAACTGGAAACTGGACATTAATGCCAATTGACTTTTAATGTTGGCCTGTTCTCTAACACTGTAAGAAAGTTTGATGCATCCGCTAGTCATGTTTATAATGCATCCAAAACAATAAGCATTATTGTGCTCAGGGGCAGTTGTGATATCCCCAACCTAAAGATAGAGTTTAACTGTATGATATTAAACTAAAAAGGGGCTTTAGGCAGACAATTTAACATCATATATTGTTAATAATATCAAATATACCTGTCAGCTAATTCTCACTGCTAAGAGCTGGTTGCCAGAAACTGAGAGTGGTCAACACCCAAACTGTCATATTAGCAAGTCATCATCATGGGCCAGGAAATCTTTGTGACCCTTAAAAACTCTCTTCATCCTGATCCTTGAAAATCCAGAGTTACATACTAACCTGCAGCTACATCCTCTGACCATCCCAGTGTTTACCTCCACCTTTCTATATAGATGTCATCACAGTGTTTACCTCCACCTGTATATATACATGTCTCTGACATATCAACTAACATGCTGACCTGCACTCTGATCCTCTGACCGGCTGGCCTTCGGCAGGAAGGGCCCCCACTTATGATCCAGGTTCTCCTCGAGGTTTTTCCTTGTCACTGTTTGGCTTAAAGTTTTTGTTTTCTCCTGCTACAGGTGTTTTTTTTTGCCATTTTCTTTGATTAGGATTTAATATTAGAATTTTAGATATTGATATTTTCTCGGGGGTCATGCTCTGGGTCTCTGTAAGGGGGCTAGAGACAACTTGCATTGTAATAGACGCTATACAAATAAAATTGAAATGAACTGAATTGAATTTGGCAGGAATTTGGCAGGGAATTGAATTTGGCAACCTATGTCAGCTTGTACGAGCCGACATCGGTTGCGATGGCAAGATACCAAGATTGAGGAAAGGGCAAAAGACATGCCCATCGTCAAACCTACAAAGTGAGTAAAAGAGTCAGCATGTGTAGCTGCTATAGTGGGTAGAAGATGGCATTAGAGGTTAGCGAAGGTTCCTATACACACAATTTGAGGGTAGCGGCTAGTGGTAACAGGTAAGACGAAGGGTACAATTGGGGCCGTAATCCTTCCATCATGTCCTCTGTCTGCGTTGGGGCCTCCTTCTGGTTAGACGTGTTTAAAACACCTCTCTGAGGTGTCCTAACCAGATGCCTGAACCACCTCAGCTGGGTCCTACTGGCACCTGTGGAACCAACTCATTTCGGCTGCTTATATCCAGTTAGTGTTTACACTCAATACAGACACTCAGTGATATCACCTTTGGCCTGATCCGAGGTGAAAACACGGAAGTGTGAAAACTCATTTAAAATAAAATAAGATGAAATAAGATGATGCATCTAATTAACACAGTTGAAGGGGTGATGCAATGCAACCATATAGTTGGATTGTTTCCACTCACATTGTAATTTACACTTGACACTTGACTGTTACTGAGTCTAATTAGGGCCCTATTTTATCTAAAATGTTTATTATTATTAGTATTATTATTTCAATTTGTGCTTGTGAATGTCTTCTATTTGGTGCAGTTAAAATTTTTCAGTTTGCTTTGCTGTGTGCTCAACATTTACATGGTATGGATCTGAAAGTCAGAATACATTTTCCCAACTTTTATATTCACATCCAGCTCTCCATCATGCCATTACAACCCCCTCAGTATTCAGGCTAATTCATTTATTCTTCCTCTTCCAGCTGGAAGAGCTACAGCGGAAATGTAGAGTCTGACTGCGATGTTAATTGCAGCGTGGTGAATGAATAACTAACATCAGCTCATGCAATAAAAACGAGATCAATTAGATACATGTGTAAATTACAGAGCTTCAAAATTACCCAGGTTAGTGTTACTTTAGCACCAGAGTCGCGATAATTAGCAGCTAGGCCACAAGTTGCTATGAAAGACAATTAATTATTATTATCATCATTATAATCATTATTATTATTATTATTATCTAAAATTACAGAAGAAAGTCACAGCAGTGTTCTTGGCCTGCTGGAGAAATGTTAGTCTTAGTGTTGACTGCCATTTTCAGCACAAACATCCAATATCTAGAAAGAGAAGAAAACGTATACAAACCCCACGGGGGGGGGGGGGGGGGGGGGGGGGGGGGGGGGGGGGGGGATTGCTTGTTTTCTGCATAAATTTGCCATAAAATCTGATTTACATCCCAATATTAGATAAACCCAATGGGTTAAAGCCAGTAACACAAAAACAATGATCTCTTCTCTTGACCGAACGATGGGCTAATCAATTCAATGAAAGGTAACTGGAGCAGTTTGCATACCTGTAGTCAGTGTTGTACCTGAACGTGTTTATTGAACGAAAGTTCATGAACTAGTTCATATTTTGTGCAAACGTGAGCTGAAATCGCTCTCTTTCCCCTTCACCAGCGGGGGGTGTGAACAAGTTCATTTAGGCCGTTCTGAATGATGCTCTTTCAAAGTTCACGCACGGTCAAAACCGTTCCAGGTTTCCAGCGAACCCCATTTAAAATCCACCACAAACGAGCCTGATATGTATCTGAGGAAATCAATCAAACATGGCAACACGGCTGTCGCTGCTGTCACGCTAACAACTGCGTCATCAAATGTTTAAAATGATCATGGAGGAAGATGAGAGCTGCAGTTACCCAGAGCTGGAGGAGACCCCCGACTGAGGGGATTGAAATATTGAAATGGGGGAAAAAACATTTGCACCTTCAGGACCTGTTTTTGTCTTATAATAAAGACCATTTGGCAGCAAGTTTTTCCTCATATTTTTAATCTACTGTAGAGCAGTGATTCCCAAAGTGTGGGCCGCGGCCCCCTGGTGGGCCGTCGTAGTACTGCAGGTGGGCAGTGAAAGGTCATTAAAATTAAACAAATGTGTTTTAAATCCTTGATCTTTTTTAAATATGTTTTTAATTAGTGTAAAATAATCATGACATGAAATAAAAACATTAAGAAATAATAAAACAATCCAGTTAAGTGTTATTCTGCTGTCATCTTAACTTAATATGACAACTGTCACCTTATTTGTTGACCCATTACATTGACCCATTGATACATTAATATCGGATCATGGTTCCTTCTCCTGTATGTTGATCACAATTGTGATTAAAGGTTTCAGTGGGCTGAAACCTTTAACCTTCACATTTCAAATTGGGCCTTGGTATTCTGAAGTTTGGGAATGGCTGCTGTAGAGAAAAGCTGAAATGGAAATGACAGTTTTACATGGGCTGTCCCTTCAGTGCTAATGTGAACCCTGGTTGGTTAAGGATTCAGAATTGGACCAATAGTTTTCGACAGTTAAAATGGATAAAATAAGTGTTGTTTGTGCTGGTGTAGTATATGGGCAGTGGTAATCATTTTGACAAATAACTGCTCGCAGCAACATTTAATTTTTTTTTTTTTTTAATGAACTAAAAATGAACTATTTAGTTCATTTTTTTAGAAATGGTGAACTGAACTACTTCATTTTAATTTCTATGAACTATAAACATTACTAGTTCGTATGGAAAGTGAATTTGCCCAACACTGCCTCCTCCTCCAAGGAGGTTATGATTTTTGCTGGCATTTATCTGTCTGTCTGTGTTCAAGATAACTCAAAAAGTTATGGATGGATTTTGATGAAATTTTGAAGTTGTCAGAAATGGGAAAAGGAAGAACTGATTTCATTTTGGCTGTGATCCAGAAGAAATCCTGGATTCTGGATCACTTTCAAATTTTTGATAACATTGCGGTCAATGGGGCTGAAAATTTTGTTTCTCAATATCTCCGTTAATTTTTGCCCAAAACTCATGAAATTTGACTCAGGGATTGACAATGGAAACCTCTATCAAATTTGAAAAGGCTGGTCCGGATCTGATCCAGAACGTGGATTTTATCGCAATCTGTAAATCGCTATATGGGGAAATTGTAGTGCTTGGCGGAGGTCTGCGCTCTCTGAGTGCTTTTCTAGTTAAATAATGAAATGAGTTTGGAGCAGTGGTTTAGGTCAACCTCGACATGCTGACATTTCATGTTTGCTCTTCTTAACCAGCACCTTTGAATGTAAACCATGTTTGGGGGGAAAAAGCGGGATCTCTGAAGGTGTGCAATCAAGAGGAGTTGACATGCAGAAGACTCTAAAGAAATGAAATGCTCTATATATGCGAACGGTTTAATACTGTGGCTACTCCTCCTCGAAATGAGCAACAAGCCAAGATGACTCCAAAGGCTCAACCTGGAATCCTCAACGAGATTAAAAACAGCACAAAAGCAACAGCTAAGCACAGTTAGAGTATGACTGAAACAGAACGCCATGGAGGAGACCACTGCTTTATGTTTAAAAGAGAAAAATTGCTGCAAGCCTGAAATTTGTCACAGATAACACGACTGGGAAAATGTTTTGTGGACCGGTGAAAAAGTTAAATTGTTTGGGAAAAGCACTGCGTACAGTGCAAAAAGGACCCAGCATTATCCCTAGATTATTCCAACAGTGAATTACATTAGAGGGAGGATTTTGGTTTGGACGTGCCACTGGACATCATGGAGGGAAAAATTAAGTTTACCAGTTTACCGGTATTTCTGGCAGGATAATGTCAGGGTGGCTGACCAAAGCAGCAGGAAATGCAGCCGAAGCCTCAAAGTAATCCAACTTAAAATGGCTAAGAAAAAAGAAAATCTACCTTTCGGAGTAACCCAGGCAGAGTCCAGACCTCGACCCCATGGATATCCAGGGGAACCATCGTGAGAGCCATGCTGGGAATGTTTAATCGGTGCAAAACATGAGAATGTATAGTTACTCTTGTGTTATCATGGTAAGAACAGTCGGTTTGTTTGTTATCGTGACATCAATGAAGATCAGATTACATTTATGGCAAAATTAATGCAGAAAACCAGTTTATTCTATCTTGCAATAAAGCCACAAAGGGCTCCACCGGGGAAACTTTTCCAGAGCTGTGTCGGTTGTGTCTGACATCTTCCCAATAACTGCTCCGGACAATGGTCTGTATGTACATACAGTGCCTCATGAAAGTATTCAGCCCCCTTGAACTTTGCAACCTTTTGTCAAGAATCAACAACAAGTGGGACACAATTGTGAAGTGGAACAAAATTTATTGAATATTTTAAACTTTTTAACAATTAAAAAACTGAAAAGCGGGGCGTGTAATATCATTTGGCCCTCTTGCGTTAATACTTTGTAGCGCCACCTTTTGCTGCAGTTCCAGCTGCCAGTCTCTTGGGGTTTAACACATCCAGAGACTAAATTCTTCCTGTAAAACAGCTGGAGCTCAGTGAGGTTGGATGGAGAGCGTTTGTTAACAGCAGTCTTCAGCTCTTTCCACAGATTCTGGACTGGATTCAGCTCTGGACTTTGACTTGGCCGTTCTAACACCTGGATACGTTTATTTGTGAATCGTTCCATTGTAGATTTGTCTTCATGTTCTGGATCATTGTTCTGTTGGAAGATAAATCTCCATCCCAGTCTCAGATCTTCTGCAGACTCCAACAGGTTTTCTCCCAGAATGCTCCTGTATTTGGCTCCATCCATCTTCCATCAGTTTTAACCATCTTCCCTGTCCCTGCTGAAGAAAACCAGGCCCAGACCATGATGCTGCCACCACCATGTTTGACAGTGGGGATGGTGTGTTCAGGGTTATGAGCTGTGTTGCTTTTACTCCAAACATATCGTTTTGCATTGTGGCCAAAAAGTTTGATTTTGGTTTCATCTGACCAGAGCTCCTTCTTCCACATGTTTGGTGTGTCTCCAGGTGGCTTGTGGCAAACTTTAAAAGAGACTTTTTATGGATATCTTTGAGAAATGTCTTTCTTCTTGCCACTCTTCCATAAGTGCCAGATTTGTGCAGTGTAGGACTGATTGTTGTCCTCTGGACAGACTCTCCCACCTCAGCTGTAGATCAGTTCATCCAGAGTGATCATGGGCCTCTTGACTGCATCTCTGATCAGTCTTCTCCTTGTTCTAGATGAAAGTTTAGAGGGACGGCCGGGTCTTGGTAGATCTGCAGTGGTCTGATACTCCTTCCATTTCAATATGATTGCTTGCTCAGTGCTCATTAAAGCTTGGGAAATCTTTTTGTGTCCACATCCAGCTTTAAACTTCTCCACAACAGTATCTGGGAGCTGCCTGGTGTGTTCCTTGGTCTTTATGATGCTCTCTGAGCTTTAACCAGAACCCTGAGACTATCACAGAGCAGGTGCATTTATACAGAGACTTGATTACACACAGGTGGATTCTATTGATCATTATCAGTCATTCAGGACAACATTGGATCATTCAGAGATCCTCACTGAACTTCTGGACTCAGTTTGCTGCTCTGAAAGTAAAGGGGGCCGAATATGTTTGAAGCCTGAAATGTGGCAAAAGGTCGAAAATTTCAAGGGGGCTGAATACTTTCACAAGGCGCTGTATGTACATACAGAAGAGCTTCATGTCCTTCATCAATAGCTACTATATATACAGTAGTTTTCTCATTAAAAATGCAGTAACCATGGCAACATTATTGTGCATATAGGAGTCTTTCAGTCCAGCTTTAGTTCATTAATGTGTTGTTGACATGCGAGCACACTCACTTCTCTCATTATGACTCAAAACCATAAACGTAAATGCTCTCATTTTATGTGCTGTTCAGTCTTGTCCAAACAAAACGTTTTCCAATCCAGCAGAGAGAACTTTGAGAAAATCACCTGTCAATCAGATGGATTAACACTTTATCAAATGACCAAGTTTAGTTAAACTTATTCTGGGTTTATTTGAATGATAAATGATAATGTCAGTCATGCTGCACCCCCCGTCACGACGAAGGGAACTTTATCTACCTTATCTGCTTGAATGCATCGAAATATTTGACTTGTTCCAACATAATGTAACAGTTGAGCAAGAAAAAGAGGATCGCCCAAGTGAATAATGTCAGAAGTGTTTTCCTTTTGCCCCATCAAGTAAAGCCTGGAAGCAGCTTTCCTTCTGATGCATATCACTTGACGTCTTTACCACGGCATGGTTCACGGGTCATTTTGAGCTTGTCCAGAGAAGATATACTCACCCATACCACCTCTTTATCTCTCTGCTGCACGTTTTCAACCATGGCAGAAAAAAAAAAAAAACAGCCTTCATTCACTCCCTGATGTTTCAAACAATTGCAGCATCAGCAAGAAGAACTGGAGTAAATACACCGTGGTATTGATCCGTCACGCATTTGCATTTTAGTAGATTAAGTGGAAAGCTTTGGGGTGTTCAGCTTTTCCATAACACCATCAAAAGTGTCAATCATTTTTGAGCACACACATACACATATATGCACAAACATACTTCTGGTAAAATTAAGCCACTGCAGTTTCCCAGCAGTCACTCTGACTGTATTCTATATTTCATATCAACAAAAGAGCTATTATTGAAAGAGCTGCCACAAATTAAAACTGCCATGCTCAGGGGCCTTTTCCCTCCTTAAAAACTCCTCCTGGGTTTGAAACTATGCCATTCAGTGGGCCTCTCAGACGTGCAGGTGATTGGCAGTCGCCAACAAAGCTCAGAGCAGAAATAACCATCTATGTTTCCGTTTAACGTCAACTTTCAAATCATGCTGCATCCGCTGCAGTTCAGAACTGCGACGTTAACAGTCTTTTTATCCAGAGGGTTGTGTCTCGATCCTATTAGGCTGTGCAGCAGAGTTTGGCTAGGTGTGGCATAATGGTAACGGCCTGGTAGGGGAAGCTCGCAGTTCAGCTGGGGACCAGAATGGCCCATTGGGCTGTGAAGTTGATGGGGAAGAAGGAAAACGTGACCTTTCAATCCACTGACGAGCAGACTGTCGTCAACACTTCCCACGATTAACCTACAATTGCCCATCAGATGACTGTTATATCACTTCAGCTTTCCAGCATGCTATGTTTTCTCATCCTGGACCAATTTATCACAAGATGACTCATAATGATATATTAGCTAAAAGCAGGATCGGCGCCAACTGTCTGTGGCTAAACTGTTGGAAACAAAACATTTGTTGTGTGGTGGTTTGAGCTCTTATAAAGGAAACTATAAACTCTCTCATACCATCTAACAACGTTATCACCCAGCTTCCTAAAGGAGGCGACATAAAGCAGATGGATGTGGAAAATGTATTTGATCAAAATCAAGAGCCTTTGCTGCTGTCATTAAACCAAAATAATAATCTGAAAAGCAAACCCTCAAAAGGAAAGTCACAGCAGATGAGAAGAAAGCCACTTTAACAGAATTACTGGGAAAAAAAGCAGCAGCGCTGCTCTGAGTGAATCTAAAGAAAATCCAGCCAACAGATGTGAATGTGTGAGCAGCGTCCGGCCCTCGCCCCGTTTCCACAAATCTGAAGCCCCAAATGTTTCAGTGCTCGACAGAAAACGAGCGATGCATAAAGCTCTGAGCAGTTGCTGTGAAAGGAGCACGAGGAGCAAGTTTTTCTGAACAGTGAATCTCATTAAGTCTTACTGAGACATCTGGATTTTGTCAACTTAATGTCCTTGTATTCTTATTTATTCATTTTTGCATCCTTGCATTATTTTATTCATGTCATCATTTCCTGGATGAGACACAACACTTGACTCACTACATCCTGCTCTAAACCTCCTCCCCTCTAATGCTTTAATTTTTTCTGTATCTCCTCAGTAATCTTTCACTTCCAGTCTTGTCCTGTGCTGCAGCGTTCTTTGTCCAGACGGAGGACTGCTGATGGAGGACCTGATCAGTATTTAGCATGCGGTCATGTTGTTCTGGCTGTTTCATGGTTGTGATCAATCCGTCATCACTGCGAGTGCTGGTCAGTTTACCCAGGATGTTTAAGGAAGAAGCTTGACCAAACCAGGCTATTTTCTGGACAACAGAGCGGCATGTATGAAAGCACCATCATGATTTCTCCTGAAAAGGAAAAAAAAACAAAGCGACGACTGAGGAAGTCTCATTTTAAAATCAGTGTCTCTGTGGTGAGCTGGAGACACACAGATTCTCAGGGGACAGAGCAGAATTTCCAAATCAGAAACTGATGAAAAATTTGTTTTTGCCAAGGTTAGAGGATCTGTGTGTAGAGGAAATTTAATTTCTCTGAAAAAAAAAAGAATCCAGTTACACATGTGATTAGATGTTCATTTTGTGAGTCTGTTTCTAGCTTGGTCACTCTCTTACTTCCTGGAGTCTCTTTGTCGCCTCAACAACGATGTCTGGCGCAGTTCCTGGTTTCGTTGTCATCATTGTGTGACATGGCAGAGGTTTGGACTCGAGTCACATGACTTGGACTCGATTCGTCAACTTAATGACTCTAGACGGTAAAATGTAAAAAGATGTCCAGCTCGACTTGGACTTTGACGCCGCTGACCTGTAAACTTCACCTGGACTTGAGCTTGTTCACTTGGAAAACACTTGATATTCTACCTGAAACCCAAAGACTTTGTCCGACACTTGAAGTTGGTAATATTCTCATGCTCTGCTGCTCATTTAGATTAAACTGGACTACTGTTAAACGTGACATTTAGAGTTTCCTACTTAGCTCGAGACTTGGGGTGAATTCCAATTCCTCCCTTAACCCTCAATCTCAACCCTCGCACTTAACCCTCAGTTTTTGGCCCTCAATTTTAACCCTTGAAAATAAGTGTAAGGGTTATCTTGTGACTTAGAAATGGGACACCCCTAGAGTGCAGTTACGTCTTCAGACTAAAATGTATCAGAGCCGTGTTGTCTCTGTATTCCCTGAAATGACACAGGGACAACATTGAATAGAGCGCTGTATATTCTCTAAATAATATTAGCAAACAACACAATAGAGAATACATTATTCAGACCTCCGCCGCTACACAAATAGGTATACAAGTAACGTTAAGCCAGCCGGGACCGCCGGTCCGGCAGCAAACATCGTAAAGTAAAAAAATAAATGTTACGCAACAACGATGTTAATCCATGAAAAAAGTCTCAAACAAAGACAATAAGATGGTTTTGTAACATTTATATCTTTAAGAACTAAGAAGATAGTTACGTTTGTAGCTAGCTTTTTTGTCGCCATCCTTTTCGAAGATGTCTTGGCTAAATTACCCAATGCAGTTCTTCTGGGTAACCCTTACTTCCAAGGGTGGTGCCGGAGAATCTCAATATTGAGGGCGATACAGCCCTCAAACTTGTCCCTCAATTTGACTTTCTTAGAATCGGGACAGCACTTGCACTTAGCGGTAGTGCGCATTTTTGAGATTGAGGGTTGAGATTGAGGGTTAAGGAAGGAATTGGAATTCACCCTTGATTTGAGACTTGAGGACAAAGGCTTGAGCCTTATTTGACACATCCAGAACAATGACTCAGTCCCATCTGTGTGATGTAGCGCTGTAAAGGGATAACCAGGATGGGAGGTGATAGGCAATGCTTCCTCAAAGTAATTAAACATTTCTTTAAATGAAAATGCATGAAATGATGCTCACTGCCAAGGAAAGCATTTCTGAGTAAATCTAAATTTATAACGGGGGATTCACTCCCTTTTACCTGTAGATGGTACACCTGGAGCTGCTGTGATCGTCTGCATACTGGAATGACGAATGGAGACTCCCAGAACATTCAGGCAACATTCAGCAATCTAAGCTTTAATGGAAACCCAGCGATCAGGCCCCTCGGATGCATCCACAAGGCCCACAGTCACTGGCACACGAGGGAGGACGCCTTAACAATGAACGAACCCGAGAACGAGAAGGTTAACGTTATTTACGCCGAAGCGCGGCGGGGGGGGCTCATTGAAATGATGAGGAGCACCCATCGAATTAATTTGTTCAGCGTGACATTCAGCAGGGCGGAGTGCCGTTCATCTTCATCGTTCATCGCCTGTCTATTGTCTTCCAATCTGTGAATGGCAGGGGGAGCCGGCGCCGTTTGTGTGCTCATAATTTCGTTTGCCATATTGTGGGCCGGCACACATATAGCAATATTCTGTCAAGCAGAATCCCAGGAAGGCGGATAACAGAGCGATGGGAGCGAGATGAAATGGTTTTGGCTGGGGAGCCACGCCTACTGGGGATTTGGAAATGGCCAGTTTCTGCCAGACGTCTGCGTGTCCTCTGAAGACAGCGCCAGCAGGTGGCGTGTCCACATCTTGAACAGACAGCTTATGCTCACGCTTGTGCACGTACGGTTTGATTCAAATCCTCCTGCAGAAAGCTGCTGAGCAAGCACGAGTTTCAGAAACCCCCCCCCCTCCCCCCGTTTCACACCTGTACACTTCTACACCTGCTCTGTCCTGAGGGACGACTGGTGTGACCACAAGGCTTTTTCTAATCACTGAGCATCGCTTCACAGCTCCACCGGCTGCTTTTGTTTAAGTGCCATGCTGCAGTCACTGTAAGTATCCATTTAAAAGTAAATGCACAGTTCTTTTTTTTTAAAATGCATTTACCGTTTTTGTCATAAATTACCCTAATAATCCAAGTATAGGACAATGTTTTAGTCTAGAAATCATATTCTCAAAAATGAGGGCCATCTTATAATCGAGGTCTAGACTTTTCTATTATAGTTACAAATCTGCGCCACTAGATGGAGACGCACTGAAGTAACCAGTAAGAATGGAGCATAACAGTGAAAATGAAGGAACCACATGACCGCGCTGAACCAAGGGGCTTGAAGGTTTTGTTGCAATCTATAATATATATATATATATATATATATATATATATTATATATATAATTTATATTATTTTTTAATTTTTTCAATTATTATTTTTATTTTTTTTTTACAGACTGAATTGTTAAGCCTTTAAGTGCCAAAGTCGCAAAACTGCGACAAGCAACATTGCTGAATAAAACAGGCTGTATCTATAAATGTGATGCCGAATCTTTTCGGCATCACATACTTTTTGGCATACTACTTTTCACCAGGAGATGGCAGACATGTGTGCCTTTAATTTGAGAACCATTTTTGGAGGTGGCGCTATTCAGTTTTAGTGTAAAATTAGTTTGTGAAACACCCTCTGCAGAGGGTCATGACACAGAGATGCATGGCTAAGCAGTGGTAGAAATGCTGAGCGTAACAAGAACAGAACAGAGCGAAAGAGAGTTTTTTCATTTACTCACGATGCTGAGAGGTTGGTTTATCTTCCACGAAGTACTTTTTCTGGGTAACTCTGATTCAGAGGAGGAAGACATGCAGTTGTCCAGTGAAGCAGAAACTGACATCAGTAGTGACGGCGAGTCCGTGCGTCATAGTCCACAATCAGCACATCGTATATCGGATGCTTCACCTCAGCGTGACCGGGGTGAAAGCATTCTGGGATCACCAAGCAGGTCGAGGTGTCAGGGGGGCTCATAACACCGCAAATATGGAAAAATGTATGGAAAAAACACCACTGATGGCGCACTGGAAATCACGGTGATAATGATGATGATGATGATGATGATGATGATGATGGTGGCTGCTGAGAGTTCTTGAGAGAAGAGGAAGAGTATCGCTGGCGGAGCCTAAATTTTGATGAGCCTGTTGGTTTTTGAGGAGACGATGTGACAAATTCTGAGCCCATTGATTTCATCCCTTCTCCAAATGATGAATTCTGGAGACTCATCACCAATCAAACAAATAGAAAAGGCTACCAGTTCTTAGAAAGGGAAATATTGAAACCAAACTCCAGATTTCATGATTTTATGATGTGATTGTCCTCGAAATAAAAGCTTTCATTGTTCATGGGGGTTGAGGAAAAATCTGAAATTGAGGACTACTGGGCAGGTTTGGGCAGGTGATGTCACAAATTTTCCAAATTATGGTTAAAACTGAAGATATTTGTCATATACAGTATGCCTTTATCTCAAACCACTTTAAAGTTATAGCTTCTTGAAACCTTGATATCAAAATTGAACCTTTTCAATATGGCCACCACCTTGTGACGTCATAATATGCAAATTATATGAATAATTTCACTCCCATCTCAGACGTTGAGTCATACTGAACAATTTTCTTATTGACAGTATACCTTTATCTCAAACTGCTTTCAAGTTATAGCTTTTTAAAATTTTGATATCAAATGTTTATATTTTCTTAAAAAAACTAAAGGGTTAAGATTGTTCTTGAAATTGAATCGAACTTGACTTTGATGGCTATGCAGTTATTGACATAATTATTGCAGTTATTTATCTACATGGTTGTTGTTTATTCACTTAAGTGGTACTTTACCTTAAGTATGATACCACACTTCCTAAAAAAGATGAAATCATTAAAATGTTTAACAATACAGCAGATTGTTATCTCTGTGTGATTTCTTTTCGATTGTAATTGAATAAAAAGTTTGTTTTATGAAGAACCTTATTGCCTTTATCATCTTTTTATTTTCTCAAAATGATATTTGGAAAATAGGGGTGGTGTTATAATCAGAGTCGTCCTATATTCGGGCCAATACGGTAGCTCATGTATAGCGACCTTTCCTCTTTAGAGCAGAGTCCATAAACATGTGGGAACTGAGGAGACCAGTGCTGCTGGAATCATGAGAGACGAATGTTGTCCAATTGGTGACTATGTTCAGAAAATAAACATTAGACCTGTATTTATGATATTTAGTTTTGCCACTCGTGCTCTTTAGTATGTATTTGCAAGTCAGGAACAGCTGTGGATGCCGAGGAAGTAAGAGACCACCTGGACAAAGGACGGCCAGTCCACGCAGAGAAGACCACCTGACCACAAAGGATACCAGTGTAGCAAACCAGTGAGAAATAACTTTGTTTGTTACACCCATTTAGAAGCTGTACTCAGAGGATATGAGTCTCTGAGACCATATTCTGAACCTTGGATCAGTGTGTTCTCCCTCGAATAAGATAAAACCAGTAAAGCTTAAAGCTTCTGAAGGTCTTCACCACTTTTGAACATAACAGAGTGAGCTCCTCAACAATCTTGGGTCAGCTTTGATGTATTTTTTTGTTTCAAGGACTCTTCTACCACACATATACATTACAAAAGCAGCATGCTTTGGCCCTTGAAAAACCGTGTTGTCTAGATGGGTGCTTGAAAGCTTGTCTAAACTTGTCTTCATGATGTTTCCAGATGCACAAGCTCTCCACTCCACAGGCACTAATGCAGGTGCCATCAGAGATGCAGGCTTTTCACCTGAGCACTGATAACAAACCGGAGGATCCTCCTCCTCTTTATTTCCCAAAGAGGATTTCAAAACTTTTCAAAATTAAAAACTATTCAAACTCAGTGGCACGTTCTTTAAACATAAGATAAAGCTTTTTAATCTTTTACTGTTTTTTTTTTTTTTAGTTTAGCCTATTTTCATCCTATATATTCGGGGTAGAATAGAACTTTTCTATGCTGCCATGTGTACATCCTGTTTAATTAATGGTGACTGGTTCCTGGTGTCTGTTCAGTGCGATGTACTGTTGGAATACTGCAATTTACTCTAGGGGATTGTTGTTTGTAAATTTGGTTACATTTTATTTACAAGTATATGTTCTAATTGTGCACTGGTGAGGCTGTCAATCGGCTGTTAAACAATATGCTGGACTACGACTGAGGCGCAAAGCGGATTTATTCTTCAAGTTGTATACAATTCAGAGAGGTCATTAACTCACATCACAGAATGCAGGATGGTTCAGAATGACAAATGGCAAACGGCGAACAGTCATCTTAAGCATCAATAGAAAACATGGGGACTTTGAGAGACTGTCTAGACCAGGGGTCGGCAACCTTTACTATCTAAAGAGCCATTTTTTGCCCCTCCCCCCTTAATAAAATTCATCTGAAGCCGCAAAACTTATTTTACCCGTAAAATGAAGATAACAGTGTATTAAGTTTTATATATAGTTATTCTGTATTCAGAGGGATTTGAATCTACCCAAAAGCTTATTCCAAGTATCTCTGGCAGTTTTTAAAGTTTTTAATGCTAAAGATCATGCAAGGTACAAATTAAAGTTTTATTTCTAATTTTTTTTTGTCATTCACTGTAAAAAAAAAACTATATTTTGTTGCATTTATGAAATTATAGAACAACAAACAGAAAACTTAACATTTTATTGCTGTTTTTACTAGGGCTAGGCCAAAAAAATTGATTTTTATATTAATCGCGATTTTTTTCTTGGGATTCTAAAAAAATCGATTCTCATACACGAATCGATTTTTGGCTCTCGGCTCGCCGTCTCTTTTGTCATCTACACTTCCGGAAATAGAAGCACGTGTGTCACCATAGTAACCAGAATGCCGGCAAATTCACGCGACAAAATGGCGGAGTGCAGCGAGCGGAGTACTTTCACAGAGTCTGAACTCTTTCCCACACCGCCCCACTTCAAATCAAACGTATGGACTTTATTTAGTTTTTATAAAAAGCACGAGGCAGGAGAGCTCGATATGAGGAAAGCCATATGTAAGCGTTGTCGCAGTCAAATCTCTTACTGTGGTAACACCACGAACATGACGGTGCACATCCTTCGCTACCACCCAGAGAGGTCTGAGCTCTCTGACAGGCTGGGTCCGCGTTTACTCGAGAGGTAAAGATACTGGCGGTGGCAGCTAATGTCAGGGCTCGGGCAGTTAAATGATTATTCATTAACGTGGCGTGTTTGTCATGAAACAAGCGTGTTATTACCGGTTTGTTTACCGGCAGCTGTAAAGCACAACGGATCGCCAACATGACAACACTGCATGAGAACATATTCACGACACGTCCTGACCGGTGTAGGCTATTAGTGTTAGCAGTTGCTACCATTAGCATCTGTATCCGCAAAGAAAATAACGACGTGGATTTATTGTCGTTTCCATCACGTAGCCTATGCAGCAACTGAGCCGGGTAGAATAAGACAACTTTAGGTAAGAAAATCAAGTTTTATTCAACGCTAGACAACTTTTAAAATTAGCAACTATAGGCTGTATTGTCTCGGTTCTATTCGGGTAACTCAGTTCAGTTCGTGGTCGGAAACTAAAGACTCGGGTCGGGTCGTTTACGGGTCCAAAAATTGCGGGTCCATTCAGATTTGGACTCCCGAACTTATGATAATAGCTCGGGTCGGGTCGGGTTCGGGTCGAATTTTCACGGCTCCATTCGGGGTCCGGTCCATGAAAGTGGACCCGTGAAGACCTCTAAACCAGAGGTCTTCAACCCTGGTCCTCGAGGCACCCTATCCAGCAGGTTTTAGAGGTTTCCCAGCTTCAACACACCTGATTTTAATTAATGGTCATTATCAGGTTGTCCTCAAAGTCTGCACAAGTCTGTTGATGACACAGCCACTTGTATCACGGTGTGAAGAAGAAGGGGAAACATCTAAAACCTGCTGGATAGGGTGCATGGAGGACCTGGGTTGAAGACCTCTGCTCTAAACTACAGAAATTGTGCATTTTTAAAAAAATATTAAAACTTATTTAATCTTTATATTTTTATTATGATTTCATACTTAAAATAATAATAATAATAATAATAATAATATATTATTATAATATTATATATAATAATCAATAATTACATATACTATTTAATATTATTATATGATTTTTATATTTCAATAATTGAAATATAAAAATCGCAATACTTGGTAAAATCGAAATGCAATACTTGTTTAATCAGAATCGCAATATAAATCGAATCGGGACTCATAAATCGTAGGAGAATCGAATCAGCACAAAAGTGTATCGGCACAGCCCTAGTTTTTACCTGTTATAACAAAGGAAAACCTCAAAGTCTTATAAAGACTGAATATTGGCTGCTGCTGTAGTGTATGTTTGGGAGCTGAACCAAGACAATTTCCTGTCAACTTGTTGACATGGAGGTAAATATATTAATCTTGAATCTTTTGAATGAGGAGAAAAAAACACTGGCATATGTAAACCTACTTTGAAATAAAACAAAGAATCATGAAGGTTCATTTGAGTAATTCCCTTATTTGTAAAACGTTGATCAAATAAAAAGTAGCCCACTTTAAAATAAATAAAACGTAAAGCTGCAGCTTAATAACTGAAAAAAATATAAATATAAAAATAGGCCAGTTTGTATATAATTATGACTTAAGTCCAATATCGCTCCCTTTGTTACGCAGCACACCCATGTGGTGCGGGAAATGTTTCTTTTATTTTTTACGGCGGCGCATGAGGAACACAAAGATGTCTGGCGCTAGTCACAGAGCTCGCGCTCACCTTTATTTTCTTTCCCAGGATGCAACACACAGATACGACTTCCTCACCGCAGTAACCTGGCAGTATTTTGCGCTGAACACACTCATTCTGCCCCCTGCTGGCGAGCGACCTACAGGGCACTACATGTGCTCCAAAGCGAGAATCGTCTTCTGACAAGTTTTTCCCCCAAAGCTACAGGGAGCCACTGCAGAGAGGCTAAAGAGCCGCATGCAGCTCCAGAGCTGCGGGTTGCCGACCCCTGGTTTAGATGCCTACATGTCAAAACTTAGCTACTTGATGGAACCAAACTATGGCCTTTGACAGACAGGAATCGAGATCAGAAGTCATGGACTCATGACACAGCGATTAACGTCTCAAAATGCAGTTTTAATATAACAGGGATCGATAAGAGTAATTTATCAGTCTATCTGCTTAAAACGAGCTTTGGCCCAGTGGAAGAGGGCGGTATGTCTGGATCATGTGTTCGTCTTTGTATGCAGGTTCAAGAGGTTTCTCCAGATTCTCCGAATCTTTTGATATTAAAGGTGATCAGATATTAAACCTTGGGCACGGTTTAAAGGTTTGACATTTCCCTGTGCCCTTTTCCGTGCCCTCAACCCTAATCTCTAACCCTTAAACCCTAACAGGTGACATATTACTTGTATTATTTTAAAGTTTTTAATTCAGCCCTTAATACAGTGACTGGATGGGACTCTCCTCGTGGCTCAAAGCTTTACAGCGATTATTGCCTTCTTTTTTCTGGATTGCCCAAATGAAGTCCATTTTATCCAAGGTGTGTATTGTTTCTTTTATTTTTAGTCTGGATGGGATTTACGATTTTAATCATTTTATGTTTTTTCCCCTTATATATTATTTTCCCCGACTGAATCTATAAATTTTGTCCTTGTATATAACTCGATTTTTAAATATATATTGTATATGTTTCTATATTTTGCATGTATTCTTCTTTCCTATTATTATCATCAGCACTTATTTATTCCTCTAGCACTTATTTTTAAAATCTATTTATGGATTCCGTACCGTACCGTCTTCTTCCGCTTATCCGAGATCGGGTCGCGGGGGCATCAGCCGGAGTAAGGAAGCCCAGACCCCCCTTTCCCCGGCCACTTCTTCTAGCTCCTCTGGGGGGATCCCGAGGCGTTCCCAGGCCAGCCGAGAGACATAGTCCCTCCAGCGTGTCCTGGATCTTCCCCGGGGTCTCTTCCCAGTGGGACGTGCCCGGAACACCTCACCAGGGAGGCGTCCAGGAGGCATCCTAACCAGATGCCCGAGCCACCTCATCTGGCTCCTCTCGATGCGGAGGAGCAGCGGTTCTACTCTGAGCCCCTCCCGGATGACCGAGCTTCTCACCCTATCTCTAAGGGAGAACCCGGCCACCCTGCGAAGGAAGCTCATTTCAGCCACTTGTATCCGCGATCTTGTTCTTTCGGTCACTACCCAAAGCTCATGACCATAGGTGAGGGTGCGAACGTAGATCGACCAGTAAATAGAGAGCTTCGCCTTCTGACTCAGCTCCTTCTTTACCACAACAGAACGGCACACCACCCGCATCACTGCAGATGCCGCACCGATCCGTCTGTCGATCTCCCGCTCCATCCTTCCCTCACTCGTGAACAAGATCCCGATATACTTAAACTCCACCACTTGAGGAAGGACCCCATCCCCATCCCGGAGAGGGCACTCCACCCTTTTCCGGCTGAGGACCATGGTCTCGGATTTAGAGGCGCTGATTCTCATTCTAGCCGCTTCACAACCAGCTGCGAATCACTCCAGCGAGAGTTGTAGATCACGGCTCGATGAAGCCAACAGAACCACATCATCTGCAAATAGCAGAGACCCAATCCTGAGGCCACCGAACCAGATCCCCTCAACACCTTGACTGCGCCTAGAAATTCTGTCCATAAAAGTGATGAACAGAATCGGTGACAAAGGGCAGCCTTGGCGGAGTCCAACCCTCACTGGAAACGAATCCGACTTACTGCCGGCAATGCGGACCAAACTCTGGCACAGGTCGTACAGAGACGGGACAGCCCGTACAAGGGAGTCCGGCACCCCATACTCCCGAAGCACCGCCCACAGGAATCCCCGGGGAACACGGTCGAACGCCTTCTCCAAGTCCACAAAACACATGTAGACTGGATGGGCGAACTCCCATGCCCCCTCCAAGACCCTGAAGAGGGTGTAGAGCTGGTCCACCGTTCCACGGCCGGGACGAAAACCACACTGCTCCTCCGCAATCCGACGGACCCTCCTCTCCAGGACCCCTGAATAGACCTTCCCAGGGAGGCTGAGGAGTGTGATCCCCCTGTAGTTGGAACACACCCTCCGGTCCCCCTTTTTAAAGAGGGAGACCACCACCCCAGTCTGCCAATCCAGCGGTACTGTCCCCGACGTCCACGCGATGCTGCAGAGGCGTGTCAACCAAGACAGCCCCTCAGCATCCAGAGCCCTGAGGAACTCCGGGCAGATCTCATCCACACCCGGGGCCCTGCCACCGAGGAGCTTTTTAACCACCTCGGCAACCTCAGCCCCAGAGATAGGAGAGTCCACCCCTGAGTCCCCAGACTCTGCCTCCTCGTTGGAGGACGTGTCAGCGGGATTGAGGAGGTCTTCGAAGTATTCCCTCCACCGATCCACAACGTCCCGAGTCGAGGTCAACAGCTTCCCATCCCCACTGTATACAGTGTTGACGGAGCACTGCTTCCCCCTCCTGAGAAGCCGGATGGAGGACCAGAATTTCTTCGAAGCCGTTCGGAAGTCGTTCTCCATGGCCTCTCCAAACTCCTCCCATGTCCGAGTTTTTGCCTCAGCAACCGCCGAAGCCGTGTCCCGCTTAGCCTGCCGATACCCGTCAGCTGCCTCCAGAGTCCCACATGCCAAAAAGGCCTTATAGGACTCCTTCTTCAGCTTGACGGCATCCCTCACTGCTGGTGTCCACCAACGAGTTCTGGGATTGCCGCCATGACAGGCACCAACGACCTTACGGCCACAGCTCCGGTCGGCCGCTTCAACAATAGAGGCCCGGAACATAGCCCACTCGGACTCAATGTCCCCTGCCTCACTCGGAACATGGTCGAAGTTCTGCCGGAAGTGTGAGTTAAAGCTCCCTCTGACAGGAGACTCTGCCAGACGTTCCCAGCAGACCCTCACAACATGTTTGGGGCTGCCAGGTCTGACTGGCATCCTCCGCCACCATCTGAGCCAACCCACCACCAGGTAGTGATCAGTTGACAGCTCCGCCCCTCTCTTCGACCGAGTGTCCAAGACATGCGGCCGCAAGTCCGATGATACGATTATGAAGTCGATCATCGAACTGCGGCCTAGAGTGTCCTGGTGCCAAGTGCACATGTGGACACTCTTATGCCTGAACATGGTGTTCGTTATGGACAGTCCATGGCGAGCACAGAAGCCCAACAACGAAACACCACTCTGGTTCAGATCAGGGGGGCCCTGCCTCCCAACCACACCCCTCCAGGTCTCACTGTCGTTGCCCACGTGAGCATTGAAGTCCCCCAGCAGAACGAGGGAGTCCCCAGATGGAACACCCTCCAGTACTTCATCCAAGGACTCCAAAAAGGCTGGGTACTCTGAACTGCTATTCGGTGTGTAAGCACAAACAACAGTCAGGACCCGTCCCCCCACCCGGAGGCGGAGAGAGGCTACCCTTTCGTCCACCGGGGTAAACCCCAATGTACAGGCACCAAGTCGAGGGGCAATAAGTATGCCCACACCAGCTCGGCGCCTCTCACCCGGAGCAACTCCAGAGTGGAAGAGAGTCCAACCCCTCTCGAGGATACTGGTTCCAGAGCCCAAGCCGTGTGTCGAGGTGAGTCCAACTATATCTAGCTGGAACCGCTCAACCTCACACACCATGACTCATGGAGGAGTATTTATGGATGATTCAGTGGGTTGGAAATTTAAATTATTAATATCATTCAAGTAAGTAACTTTTTATTTGAAACCCTATTCCACCACCTATGGATTATGGACTATGGATTTTGGGGCCCTTGGTTACGGGGGCTTTTTAGAAAAATAAATATTCCTGCTGTAGCTCTGCCCTGTGATCCAACTCGCATGGCATCCATTTCAAAATTTCTTATAATTTTTTTATTGGCAACATCTCTTGGCATCGTCCCTGAGAGCCCGTGCCCTCGGAGTACTCCGTCTGGATATCTGCGCCTTTCTTTTAACCTAACCCTAACCCCTTTCTCACCCCAATCCCCTGGCCTGTATATTTTTTATTCCTAACCCTGACCTTTTTTATACTTTTTATACCCAACTCCAACCCAATTCTCACCCCCAGCCCTTGACCTATTTTAGACCCTTTTATACCTAACCCCAAACCCTTCATCAACCCCATCCTTGATACCTTGTTAGTGCTAAACCCAACCCCTGGCCTTTACTATCCCCAACCCCCACCCCTCTCTCACCCCATCTCCATCTTCTCTTACTATTCTTCTCCTTGTCTCTACCTCCACCCACTAGCCGTCTACAAAAACCAGGATTCACCATGAATCCCCTGCACCCACAAGGAAAACCTCCAAACAGGGTTGTCCGTGCGCTACACAGTAGTATACTCAACAGCCTTGGCTGGCTCAGGTGCACCATGCACAACATAAAAAGTGAATAGTACGGTGAATGAACCTCGACTGTGACATCGAGTCGAGTGCAGAAGAAACCTTCTCCATACTTCCAGGACGTCACCGTGCAGTGGAAGGAGCAGAGTTGGACTTATCTCGACAAAGTCCACAGCAAAAAAACCTAACTCCTAACCCTCCTGTGAATGAACTATGGGTCTATGAGATTTAAAAATCATTGCATTTTGTTTTTATTTACATTTCAACACCTTGTTTCTACTTGTTTTGTAATTTGGAGGTTTAAATAAAATGAAAAGATCAGCATTTCTGAACTGTGGTTTTACCCAATGTGTCCTGTCCTACTTGACAAACAAATGCACTCGGCACCACAGCTCATCTCAAAGTGACTTTTTATCGGTCTCAACCATCAGCATCGCCTGGCATGCAGTAAAACAATATAGCGCTTGCGCTGCACACTCAACACTCCAGGCTGCTGGCGAGTTGCCGTTCTCTCGGGTCAACCAGTTAATAAACCCGTCAGTCACACCTTAACGGCCCAAGAGGGCGCTGAAGGGTTACTGATGACGCGTCTGTGAAGAGTGTCTTACCCACTAACATAACTATGGCGCTTTGAGATTTTGATTACTCAGATTTACATAAAGCTTTCTTTTTCTTTTTTTAAGGGGTTTGGTTAACGTTGAGAGCAAAGTGAAACGCTGATCCCCAAGAACACAGTGGTCTCCTTAAGAGACCGACACTATTTAATGAAGCCTTTGTGTTATTTTAACCATTTGTTCAATAGTTTGCAGGATACGCTGCAGGATCAGCTCAGGAGGAGAACCGGGGCACTTTTATGAACGCACACATCCCTTGTAAGTCTTACATTTTTTGCTTTAACAGACTTATGTTCAGTACCCTCTTGCTATGAACTCATTTCATCACCCTTGCTTCCTCAGATTTGAGGGGGGAAAAAAGCCCTTAATTTCTTGCACCCAATATCTTTCCCTTTCTTTTTTCCTTTGTGATCCTGATACTTCCAGCAAGTGAAACAGCTTTGAATAGTATCCACACGTCAGTAACACAGAAACAGGACAGTTCAGCTGCAGTGGATGTGCAACATAATTCAATTTGACTCATTAGTTTGCAGACAAGGTTACTAATGCTTGTGTTTTCTATTTTTTGCAGTTGTTGGAATTCTACGGTGAGTTTAAAAAAAAAAACGGCTTCTTTCTGTTGTCAAGTGTTAAGGCTGAAGCCAAGTTCATGTTGAGCCCTCTTAAATAGATAAAGAGTAAGTGATGAATTATGGGGAAAAGACTAAAAAGGGAGGCAGTGTCTTCTTAGAATGTAATCCTTATCTAAAGAGGGATGAAGCTTGACCTAGGTTACGTCTTAAAAATAGATTAGGGTAAAAGAAAAGGCTTATAATGTTTTTTAGCGAAGGTAACATCGAGGACAGAAGAATCAAATTTCAGTTTGTCGACCACTGTAAAAAAAGTTGGATTTTATTTTATTCATTGGAGTAGTTTTAAAAATATAACTTTGCCTCCTTGTTTATTCCAGTGAAATGACCTTTAATTATTTCAAAAAGACTGAGAATCAGTCTGGCTCAAGCGTTTCCTGATTGGTCAAAGGCCTGGAGGCTTGGTGGTGGGCAGAGCTAATGGGTCGTGACTGCGCACAGTTACCATGAGTGGAAACACATGCGTTTTCAACATATCTGCACGTTGTTGGCATTTCCCGATGATGACAACACCTCAAATCGTTCCTTCGAGCCAAAATAGGATCCAGAATTGCCATTCAATGATGAATTGCCAATCATGATTGTTTGCCAAACAATCTGCTCATTGTCTGCTGTTGTGTAACATTAGGGATTATGTCACCTCTCAGTCACTAACTCTTTATAAATACATTTTCCCTTGCGCACCCTGGAGGGAAATTCACATGGGGCCAATCCAGAATCAGCAGACAATTCCACATGGGGCCCCATTTTTCAGTCCATTAACCTCTCAGATGGGCCCCACATACACATGCTGTTCAGATTATTGAACTTCCAGCGTTGGAACGGCACCAACGTTCAGCTTTAAGCTCTCTGTAAACCCAGCAGTGTACTGGGCCTTGATCATAGGACAGTCCTCTATGAAGTGATACAAAAAGAGGCTCGGCTTGGGGGGATTATATAATACAGGATATAGATAGATATAGAGATAGGAGAGAGATAGGATAGACAGAGAGAGAGAAGATAGATAGAGAGAGAGAGATATAGAGAGATAGAGAGAGATAGATAGAGATATATATAGATATATAGAGATATATATATAGAGATAGGAGAGATATAGATATTATACATATATATATATATATATATATATATATAGATATACACACACATACATATATATATACACATATATATATATATATATATATAAAATGTAATAGAGCTTGGCAAGTTAACGCGTCATTATTGCGTTTACGCATTCATTTATTAACACCGACATTTATTTTATCTCGCGTTAACGCATGTTGCTCACATGCTTTTGTTTTGAAAAGTCTGTTACTGGCTGCTGCGGAACCGGAAGAGAATTGGCGGGTAAACATGCAGAAAAACTAAAACAGACATGGAGAACGGTAAAAATCTGTGTACTTTACAGTTCAGGTAGCAACTCAGGTAGCAATATTAACAATTATGTCTGAAAAAAAATTCTGGACTGCAACAAAACTTTTGCGTCATTCCTCCATGTTCCATCAGATCTGCTCCATGTGTTCACTGTCCTGCTGTTCTCTAGCTGGTTACTGCAGTGCGGCTCCATCTAGTGGCACAGATATGTAATGACAACAGAAAGTCCAGTCCTCGATTATGAAACAAATTCAGTTCTGTGGCCCGTTTTTTAATTTCCTATTTTGGATCCAAGTCTAAAATTGAAATTAAAAAAAAAAAACAGGCTTTTTTTTTTTTTACATTTTTTTTTTGTGTGTTAGATTAACAAAAAAATTAATAAAATGTCACATTTTTTTTATTTATTTTTTTTGATTGACAATTGAAAATGTAAAGAATAAATGATACACATCAAAATGAAAATGTCCATGTTAAAGTTCTGTAACTTTACTGCTCTCAATGTCTGTTTTAGCTTTCCTGCATGTTTTTCTGCCAATTCTCTTCTGATTCCTCAGCAGACAGCAACATACTTTTTAAATGTCGCCGTTAATAAATCAATGAGTTAATGTGATAACGCATTACAGTCCCTTGCTAATTCACGCTTTAAGCTCCACGGTTTTAGTTATTCGCGGATTTTTCAGAAATATATAATATAATAAAAAAATCAAGAAAAAAAATCGCAGAAACATCACAGGATGTTGTGTGCGTTCTCGAAGAAATGTTGTGAGCCAGCCTGGCCCCTTTAAGAAGGTGGCCTTGTGGGTAATGGTGTGGCCTTATGGGTAATGGAGAGGCCTTATGGGTAATGGTGTGTGTGTGTCGTGGGACAGCAGAATGAAAACGGGGTTAGATGAAAAGTGTAGTGAGCATGAACAGCAGCCCAGCGTGTATAGATTTACATTCTTTGTTAACCGACAGGAGCCCAACAATACAACCTGTGTGATGTTACAAGTTCCTGCAGTGCCAGAATAAAGTGCTCGTTCCATGCAGAGAAAACCGGACTGTTTCTTTTGTTGTTGTTAGCGTGTTAGCTGCTAATTACGAGCCAAAAATAGCACAATGCCAGCAGTTTGTTTACTACAGTTCAGAGACCAGAGGCTGTGAAGGTAACAGAAAGACCACAGTTGAGCCTTTGTCTTGTTTCGTTGCAGTACCTCGCTACTTTTTTCTGGTTTTTAAACATATTTTAAACACATTATTGAGGCTCGGGGGGCTTTGGCTCCAGTTTGTGGATTTTGATTTTCGTGGAGGGGTGCCGGTCCCCATTAACCGCAAAAAAAAAAAGGGGTCACTGTATCTTGCCCTGCCCTTCTTTAAATATTTGAGGATGAGCATGAAACAGAGCCCGACCTGCAGATTTGCAAGCCTCTGTGTTCATGCAGGTGATTGCTATTCTCGCATTACATGCAGGGTCCCGCTACAGGTCACTCCACTGACCAGATACAATATCAGCTATGCATCAACTCTGCTGTGCAGGACATTTCAGCATCAGTGGAATATGAATAGGGAACAGTGACTGGAAAGGATAATGTCCTCAAAGCCTGATCCCTAGCCTTGATCAAGTTCGGTTCACGGTGTTCTAGGCTTTTCTGTTACATTAGTAAAACATATATATTGATGTGGATGAATGACAGGCAGCGAGTGATGGACGACTGACCTCTGTTGGAAAGCATGTGCACGTGTGCGGTTTTATAGGAGATTTATTTGACCGCTGCGCCATGCATGTCATTTCTATTATAAACTCAGCTCACTGTGTCAAACCAACTTAAATCTTGGCCAAAGTTGCATGTATTTATGGTTTTAGTTCCATTAGTCAGTCATTGTTAAATGGGCATGTTTTCTTTTAGCAATCATGCATGCTCACCATGCATCAGTGTCGCTTTCGGTTTTAGGTCACCTCTCAAGTTCACAGCAGAGACGTTCACAAGTTTGTTTTTTTTTAATTGCATGTCGAGGTCAGATCTCAAGCGCTTGGTCACAAGTCAAGCCTCAGCCGGCTGTAATGAGTATTTTTTAATCTCCTCCGTGTCATCAAGTCCGCG
The DNA here is from genome assembly GCA_018398805.1 of Hirundichthys speculiger. Taxonomy (NCBI): domain Eukaryota; kingdom Metazoa; phylum Chordata; class Actinopteri; order Beloniformes; family Exocoetidae; genus Hirundichthys; species Hirundichthys speculiger. Next base: position 1,473,589 of record JAGFBZ010000489.1, read on the forward strand.
AAGAACATTGCATTTCTATATTTAAGAAATTCAAAGCATGTACCCTGCAGTGTTATAATGACTTATGACTTCTTGTCATTTAGGTAATTTTCCTCTTGGCTCTGAACACAGTGCAACGGCAACATAATTAGTTCATAACTTTGCACAGAAAATAATAACCTGGCTGCTAAAGCTACCGGTAGTTGATATTACAATGATCTTTCTCTTGGTTAATATTGGCAAACAGCAGACGATCACAACAGAATGGGGATAATTAAGTCATCCAACCATTCCTTTTCTCACAGTTAAGATAACTCTTCATTAGAATTTTGAACAAATGGGGCAAGAAAACAATAATTTACCTGTTCAAAAGTTTCAGCGCTCACCAATACGGTTTCATCAACGTCCTATTGCTGCAAAACCAGCAAGGAGGTTTACAGACACTGACTTCACGATGCCCCCGTTGCCAAATAGAATATCTTGGTAAAAACTGAAATGATAAAGAATGCTCACGGGAATGCTCCAGCCTCCATCTGTGGTTCAAAAATACTGACTTCTTATAACTCAAAGTCGGCCTCATGCAAAGAGAAGTCCGTTGGCAGCAATGTTTTAAATTTTATTGGTGCTGGTTCAAGGTGACCAACTCCACAGCAGAGGTTTGCTTCAGAATTAGCTTCTTACATCAAGACCTGCAAAAACATTTTAAATTCAAAGATGTGAAGTGGGTCCAGGAAGGAGGAGAAATGAATATTCAGGTATTACTTTCATAAGAGCTGCCTGAAGAGAACACTACTTTATATCAAAATCCTGGGTGCCTCATTCAGGAATCTTCAAAAATCAGTCCAATAGCAGCTGGATGAGTGTTGTAAGGGTTAGAGTTAGAACAAAAAGGACTTGAATTTGTATGTTGTGCTATTTTCCTGAAAATGTAAGAAAAAGGTCTTCTTGATGATTGTGTGCTCATCTTCTTTAGAGCAGGATATCTGAACTTAGCTTTAATTTCACACTGAACTGTTCAAGCCACCTGGTTCTTTTTCTTGCAATGAAATCATGAATCTGTGTGCACATTAGGCAGTGGCAGCGCTTACGTGGGAATGGAGGTCAAATGTTTTGATGACTAGCTTCTCGCAATGGGAGCTTAAGAGATCAGCTTCATACATTTTTCACATCATGTAAGTAATCATGAGAAATTGTCATAATGAGTGGTATTACTGACTGTGGGCCAGTTTGACATTGTGTCGTTCCGTGTCAAGCGAAAGTTTCTTCACATAGCCAGCTGCAGAGGCTCAGCTGTGGTCACTCTGAACGTAGCTCGCTGCCAGGAGACCCTGGAGCAGAGCCAGGACACACTGGGCGGTGAGGCCAGTAACACCCCAACAAAAAGCCACACGATAATGGTCATTCAGGGTCCACTAAAAGACTCCTTGCCAAGCAGTTGCGTGGTTTTCCCTCACAGCTTTCCTCTAATTACATTCTCAGTAGATGGATGACTTGGAGTTCAAATCATGCTGTAGTTTCTCTGTCACAGACAGACGCCATAGAAACTGGACTTTGTTGTTTGTTTCTTTTCTATTTTAGTCTGTTATGTATTTTATCCACATCGGAAAAAAATCCAGACAAATCGTCTGATGGGTTTGTCAGGTCTCGCTTTTCTATCTGCGGTAAGCGCTCTTTCCTCGAGGTAGGACATAAAAACTGCAGTCCAGGTTCTCAGATCAAGCAGTAAGGAGACCTCCTCCTAGGAGTTCCTCCTCCTGTCACCTCTAAGGGCCAAACATTTTTTTTCTTGCCTATTTGGTGTCCATTCATAGTCCCTTCATAGTTTGCTATGCAGGTAACACAGCATCAGCAGGTAACAGGTAGGTGAGCTCTTAGTTGACTGTGTGGAAAGAATTTCCAGCCAACTCCTAAACATGTGGGGAGCAGAGACATTCCTTCACAGTGCAGAGACACTTGTTCACAGTGCAGAGACACTCCTTCACAGTGCAGAGACACTCCTTCACAGTGCAGAGACACTCCTTCACGTTACAGAGACACTCCTTCACGTTACAGAGACACTCCTTCACGTTACAGAGACACTCCTTCACTTTACAGAGACACTCCTTCACGTTACAGAGACACTCCTTCACGTTACAGAGACACTCCTTCACGTTACAGAGACACTCCTTCACACTACAGAGACACTCCTTCACACTACAGAGACACTTCTTCACATTACAGAGACACTCCTTCACACTACAGAGACACTCCTTCACACTACAGAGACACTGCTTCACATTACAGAGACACTGCTTCACATTACAGAGACACTCCTTCACATTACAGAGACACTCCTTCACGTTACAGAGACACTCCTTCACGTTACAGAGACACTCCTTCACACTACAGAGACACTCCTTCACACTACAGAGACACTTCTTCACATTACAGACACACTCCTTCACACTACAGAGACACTGCTTCACATTACAGAGACACTCCTTCACATTACAGAGACACTCATTCACGTTACAGAGACACTCCTTCACGTTACAGAGACACTCCTTCACGTTACAGAGACACTCCTTCACGTTACAGAGACACTCCTTCACACTACAGAGACACTCCTTCACACTACAGAGACACTTCTTCACACTACAGAGAGACTCCTTCACATTACAGAGACACTCCTTCACATTACAGAGACACTCCTTCACACTACAGAGACACTTCTTCACACTACAGAGACTCCTTCACATTACAGAGACAATCCTTCACACTATAGAGACACTCCTTCACATTACAGAGACACTCCTTCACATTACAAAGACTCTCCTTCACATTACAGAGACACTCCTTCACATTACAGACACACTCCTTCACATTACAGACACACTCCCTTACGTTACAGACTAGTGCTGGGCGATATGGAAAAAATCATATATTACAATATGGACTATTTTATATCACGATAACGATATATATCACGATATACCATAATAAAGTATGTTTTCAGTTATTCTCTGAAAAGTTTGACAAAAATTTCATTGCTTACTTTTCAACTTTATTTTGAAAGGACATTTAGCTGAACTGTCACAAACATACATTTTAGTGCAGCAAAAACAGGTAGGTACAGAGGTACAGTAGCTTTCACATTTTTTTTAAAGTGCACAACAGTTTCTGAGAGGAAAAACACATTTTTGCACTGAAGTTCAGCTATAAAAATAAACACAAATTATTTTTCAACTTTCTGAAATCTGTAACCTTGTAGTGCAAAGTTTGCAAACCAATATAAAGTGTCTAAAGTAAACATCAGGGTTGAAGAGAACTCTGTTTAAGGCATTAATCATGAATAAAAGTGCAAACATAAAAGGCTACTTTGTAGAAGTAGATATGATTCTATCAAATTTATCATTGCAGGTTATTTAATTACATATTTGCTGTAATAATTGATAAAATTAGGTTAGAAACGATAGAAATGATAGAAACGATAGAAGAGAAATGGCACGATATACACTTTTATATTGTCCCCACGATATATATCGTCATATTGCCCAGCACTATTACAGACACACTCCTTTACGTTACAGACACGCTTCTTCACATTACAGACACACTTTTTCACATTACAGAGACACTCCTTCACATTACAGAGACACTCCTTCACATTACAGACACTCCTTCACATTACAGACACACTCCTTCACATTACACACTCCTTCACGTTACAGACACACTTTTTCACATTACAGAGACACTCCTTCACATTACAGACACACTTTTTCACATTACAGAGACACTCCTTCACATTACAGACACACTCCATTACATTACAGACACACTCCTTCACGTTACAGAGACACTCCTTCACATTACAGAGACACTCCTTCACAGTACATGTTGGGGATTACATGCTGTTGCCAACAAGTACCATAAGCACGTCTTTTGTCTACCTGCACGGTCCCAAATCTATGTAGGAAGGTGATGGATTCTCCCCTACCAGCATTGTCCTTTCACAAGCTACCTCGGATATTTTGCTGTTTTTGGATGCATGGACATGTCCTCACAGTAATAATGAGAAGTGGATTGTGGAGTTGAAATGGTGTCAAAAACATTAAGCATAAGCTTTTTCCCAGGAATAGAATATATCCTTATAACATGATATATCAGATATAATGTAGACTGAGCACAAGAAGCCTAAACTATAAAAGCAGACAATAAAATTGCAGTTATTGCAAAGTCCTCCATGCCAACTTTGAAAGAGAGTGAGATAAATGTAAATGTAGGTTGGCATTTTCTGCAAAACGTCCAGCTTTCAGAGGTATTTCCTTTAATGCTTGTTTTATTTATTCTGCTTGTTGATTGCAGAAGAGAATTCTTACTTTGGAGGCAAAATTTTTGACATTTGATCAATTCTTTTTCTGCTTATCTATTTTTCTACCTAATCTATTCAGTCACTTTCAAACACCAACTTGGTCTCGTGGAGAAAAAGATAAAGCACCAAATGTGATGATTTAGAGGTGTTTCTTTTGTCAGTGTCTATATTTACAAACTAAATGCCTGACAGAAATTCTGACGTAGTTTTGTTCCAGTGTCATCGAGGAAATTGGGGGACCGGCACAACGAAGGGGAAAGCATTATTCATATTTTTAAGTGGCAACTGTCAGAACAAAGATAGAAAGTACTTAAAGATGGATGAGCTGGATAAAAGCAGTTATGAGGCAGACATGGAGGCATGTGTTATTCAGGTGTGTCATGTCTTAGTGTGCAGTGGGTACAATCACAAGTCGAGGATCTGAGATGTCAGTCGGTGCTTTCTTTTCCTCAGATCAGGACTGTTTATCAAGGGAGTCTTTAGCTGTAATATAGCGGAAATATCTGACAACTTCTCCTCATTTCATTTGTTTCTGTCTGTCACCAACATCCAGCGCACCTTTCAATTTTTACCAGAAACGCTGTTCACGCCAAACCGAACATCTGGTACTAAGAGGAGAAACTCGACTAAACCTTCTCCTAAAGCTAACCAGAGTCAAATTAAAGTCACTCTATAGAGCAATACCACATTTAACAACAGGAGTTTACGTAAATGTGCTACGTTGAAAGCACCACTGTGCAGAGGGGAGATGGTCCAGCTCGTGTTGCAACCCCTTATGAAAGGAAAATATATTTATCAATATATTACTTGAAATATATTTAAATATATTGTAATATATTATGTTTCCATTATATTTTCCAATACATGATATATTAGAAATACATGGAATAATATATTGATGGTGCATATATTATACAATATATTATATATTCATGTAATATATGGCAATATATTGCAGAATATACAAATGATTGCCGCTTTCAATATATTGAAATATATTAAACCTGAAAATATAATATATGTGTTTATACATGCCAAAATATATGCAATTTTATATTTATAAATATCCATTATAATGTATTCAGTTTTATATGGGAAAATGTATTAGTAATATATGTAAAGATATAGTTTCACATGTATGTTTAATATATGGTAGAATATATTTTAAATATATCTAAAAATATATGGAGACATATATGAAGTATATTTACAGCTATGTATTCAATATATTGTGGAATACATTTTATATACGTAAAATTATATGGAAACACAAACATGAAATATATGTACTGATATGTGTTCAATATATTGTGGAATATATTTTGTGTAAATGTATGCACAATATATGTGTACATTAGAGGTGTCTCGATCCGATATTCGGATCGGATCACCCGCCGATATGAGCAAAAAATGCGGATCGGTATCGGATCGGCAAGCCCTAAAAATGCCGATCCAGACTCCCGATCCATTTTTTTTTTCCAACGTCCGTTCCGGGTTTTCCAGCGCACCGCGCAGCGCATTATTCAGATAACCCATTCCAGGTTTCCCTAATATCCAGTCCACATTTTCCAGCACACCTTCAGCACACGAGCATCTCCCTCCCCAGTGTTGCCAACTTAGCGACTTTGTCGCTATATCTAGCGACTTTCCAGACCCCCCCTAGCGACTTAATTTGTAAAAGCGACTAGCGACAAATCTAGCGACTTTTTCTGGTGATTTAGCGACTCACTGGCACTCAAACCGCTAGGTTTGAAGCCATCACTTGGCTGCTGATGGCTGCTGTGTGCCTCGCAAGCCGCGCTTCTCTCTCTGTCGGGCACAGTGCACAGCCAGAAACACCCCGCCCCCCGTGCGAGACAACTCGAGCTAAGTGATGGCTTTAAACCTAGCGGTTTGAGTGCGCGTGAGTCTCAAAATCACCAGAAAAAGTCGCTAGATTTGTCGCTAGTCGCTTTTTACAAATTAAGTCGCTAAGGGGGTCTGGAAAGTCGCTAGATATAGCAACAAAGTCGCCAAGTTGGCAACACTGCTCTCGGGCTCTCCCACAATAACACACAAGCTTCCGTCTCTCTTGGTTGCTAGTCCCGCCCCCTAACCTATTCTACCCAATAACCTGCCTGCCTCAGCTCGAGATGCATTCAATGAACTCATGTAATCCGAACAACAGAACATCTAAACAATAACAGAGCATCATAACATGAACATAATGTCCAGGGTTGCTACAATATTCTGTATTCCAAGACGAGCAAAATGGCGGAAAAGCGACAGCGTGGGCTGGCTGAGATGTGGCAGCTAGCAGCGCCAAAAACCAAAAGGAAAAAGGATGTACCAGGTAATTATATAATGTAATCCAGATTTAATAAATAATTTTGTAATCTTGTAACTTCAAGGCCCATTCTAATGTATTGTAGAATCAGATTAATATCAAGGACGTTAATGCTATCATAAACCAAGCAAACATGGAGTTATAAAATAACCAGTTTATTTTCATTTGATTTGTTATTAAATACATGTATCACACTTTGATCTTTCAAACTTGCAATTACTTTCTTTACTCTTGTTTAACAAAAGACATGCAACGTTATGGCTAGGGTTATTTTAATTTAAAAAAAAAAGGTATCTGAACATCCCATTTTGCGTCTCAAAATGCTGGAAAATGCGTCTCAGAGAGTCTAGAATTTCAAAAGTTTCTCGTTACCAACCAATGTGTATTATTCAAATGCACCTAATTCAGCTGGCTAGTTATTATCAGGAGTAAAACCCTATTCAGCATGAGTCTGACAACAAATTAAGTTGGTTAAATTACTTAAAACTTTAATACATGCTCAGATAGGCCGGTATCGGCAGAGATCGGTATCGGATCGGAAGTACAAATAAATATCGGTATCGGATCGGAAGTTCAAAATACTGGATCGAGACATCTCTAATATATGCATAGATCATATATATGTATTAATATATACACATATGTGATCTATGCATATATTGCAATATATGCATAGATCATATATATGTATTAATATATACACATATATGATCTATGCATATATTGCAATATATTGGAAAACATAAATACTAAATCCCATATATGGGAATATATTGTCTAATACATTACATTATATTTGGCAATATATTGCAATATATTTTTGTTTCGTAAGGGACAGCTCTTTGTAACATTAGAGGTGGTTGTTGTGTCGTAAGTCAGGCACTGATGCATGAACTATATTGTGATGTTGCCCCCATGTGGTCAGAAGTGGTATTAGTACCTACTCTGGCTTTAATGACATGCTGGTGGAAAAAGTTAGTGAACCTGTAGGCTGATAATTTCAACAAAACTATCTATAGTCAGTATTATAGACACCAAGTCCAGTTAATAGAATACATTTGGAAATGTACATCGACAAATTATAGGCAAACATTTAAAATTTGCTGTTCATAAAAGCAACTGCTGATGTACTTCATAAACTAAGAGAGATCTGAAAATGTAAGACGAGGAGTAGCTGGTCTGCAAAAGGATGGAAAGAGTAATAAAAAGTAATCTAAAAGTGTTTTGGCAGCCATGACTGAACTGATGGACAAACTGAAGACATTTCAGTAGGATAGTTTCTGTTCTTAGAAGTGGGAGCTCAGCTGACTCCAAATACATAATAAATGATCCTCAATGAAGTAAATATGAACCTAAGAGTAACAGTTAAGGCTTGAAGACAGCAGTGGAAGTGGCAAACATCTCTGTTCATGCATATGTAAGTCAACGAACAAACCTGGTGGCCATGCAGGAACACCACAGAGGAATTCATGGCTCTCCAACGGGGAAATACTGCTCTGCATGTGTGACTTTAACAAAGAGCATTCCTGCAATCTGGTAAATGTTTAGTGTTGTAAATATATATATATATATATTATATATATATATATATATATATATATATATATATATATATATATATATATATATATATATTAAGGCTGGGCAACAGATAGAATTTTTAATCGCGATTAATCGCATGATTTCCCTGGTTAATCACGATTAATCGCATTGTATACGGAAAAACATAAAATGAATTCAAAAGCAGTGTAAAATGCACTTTTATTTAAAGGTTCTGTTGCCATATGAACTATGAACACTTTTAACATCAGCACTTGTCAGTAACTCATATTTAGTGTAAATTTTATCTTAAAAAATGTAAAATAAAATAAAGCTCATTGCCACTGCCAGGGCATTAATGTCATCCTGTTTTTATTAAAAAAAAAAAAAATCCACAAACAAAATCCAACAAAATGATTGTAGCTCAGCACAATCAGAACATTAAAACAGGTAATTTCTGAGGTAACAGCAGAAACTTTTAACGGGGAGTTTAACTTGTCAGTTGTTACAAATAACCTTGTTTCTGTTGAATCCTCCATCTGGGAGAACTTTAAAATGAAAATGTCCATGTTAAAGATCAGTAACTTTACCAATCCATGTATCATTCATTCTTTACATTTTCAATTGTCAATAAAAAAAATACAAAGTGACATTTTATTGCGTTTTTAGTTTTTTAATCTAACACAAAAAAAAAGAAAAAAAACGCCTGGTTTTTTTTATATTTCAGTTTTAGATTTGGATCAAAAATACGAAATGAAAAAACGGTCCACAGAACTGAATTTGTTTTATAATGGAGGACTGGACTTTCTGTTGTCATTACATATCTGTGCCACTAGATGGAGCTGCACTGCAGTAACCAGCTAGATAACAGCAGGACAGTGAACACATGGAGCAGATCTGATGTAACATGGAGGAATGACACAAAAGTTTTGTTGCAGTCCAGAATTTTATTTTTAGACATAATTGTTAATATTGCTACCTGAGTTGCTACCTGAACTGTAAAGTACACTGATTTTTACCGTTCTCCATGTCTGTTTTAGTTTTTCTGCATGTTTACCTGCCAATTGTCTTCCGGTTTTGCAGCAAACAGTAACAGACTTTTCAAAACAAAACCATGTGAGCAACATGCGTTAACGCGCGATATCGTGATTTGGGCTTGCTTCACTGCCTCAAAGCCTGCACCACTAACCATTATAGAGAGGGAAATGGATTCTCAAATTTACCAAAATATCCTATGTGAAAAAATCATGGTGTCTGTCCACTGGCTGAAGCTTAGCAGAACCTGGGTGATGCTGTGGGGCAATGACCCCAAGCTCTGAAGTAAATCCATCCCAGAATGACTTCAGAGAGGCAAATTCCCCTTTTGGAGAGGCCCAGTCAGAGCCAAGACTTTAACCCCGCTGAGGTGCTGTGGTCTGACCTCTGAAGAGCCATTCACATCAGACATTCATCAGACATTAGACGTGTCTGAGCTTCAGGAGCTCTGGAAGAAGTGACTGAAGTCACTCACAGTTCCCAGCAGCACCGTGGATATTTAAGGGCCATGTTCAATATATTGTCTTTGCAGTGTACATGAGCACATGACACACAAAGACATAAATCATAATCACGATGCAGGTAGTGCACTAATATATATATTCAGGTACATAAACTATAAATATGTTTCCAGGGCATTAAATCTAAAGGCCCTGGGTTTTGAATGAAAGACCTTAATTTGTTAAAATAAAAGGTTTTACATAAGGTTGTAATAGGTAGCCCATCAGCTATGAATCCAGATGTTTGCTTCTGGAATCACAGCTGTCACGAATCACTCTGCTGTGCGCCATCAAAAATGCCGAAGGCATGTCTTTGTGAGCGAATGACCCACTGAGCCATGAAATACATAAAAATAGCAGTCAGTTTTTCGCTTGTATCAACAGCCAGCAGCGCCGAACGACGAGCGCGAGTGCTTCTTTTGCATCTCATCAGAGCCATTTAGCATTCCAACATTCTCCCAATACAGTGTTGGGTGAAATTTTCCTTCCTGTCGCAGGAGCCACGCTGGCATCCCCGGGGGGCACGTGAGAAAATATTGGAAATATACATTTTCTCAATATGGAACTTCTCAGAGGGAAGACAGATCAGGAAGTGTCTTTCAAGGAGGCCTAAATTGTTCACTCCATAGTGACAGATTAAAAAAAAGGGAGTTTTGTTGTTTAATGAACTGAATTGTGTCGTAATAGTTTTGAGTAATTTAAAGCTTTTCCCAAGAGCGCCACGAGAGGAGACCATTATGTGCTGGATGAATCCATCATGAATCCATCATGTGGATGGATAAAATGTGCATTTGGTTTTGAGGATGCAGCAAACATTTTCCAGCTCTCTTTATCCTTCTAAGACAGGGGTGCCCAACTCCAGTCCTCGAGGGCCGCTGTCCTGCACGTCTTAGAGGTTTCCCCGCTTCAGCACACCTGATTCAAATGAACGGGTCGTCAGTGGTCTTGTGTCAGACCTGGATGACAAGCTGACGGTGATCCATCGTTTGAATCAGGTGTGTCGTGGCAGGAAAACATCTAAAATCACTGCCACTGCTATCTGCAGTATTGATGTGTCTGAATCGCCGACTGGCGTGCGCTGAATATGTGATGGCAGCAACATCAGGAACCGTTTGATACCTTTAACGTTCATTCACGTTATTGCCTCCTCCTTTTCACCCTCAAGTTGGCATCTATCAAGTAGGTCTTCAAGACTCATTTACGGTTACCCGCTGCTCCGTCTGTGTCCATTAGACATACACACGTGGACAAAATTGTTGGTACCCCTCAGTTAAAGAAGGAAAAACCCACAATTCTCACTGAAATCACTTGAAACTTACAAAAGTAACAATAAATAAAAATTTATTGAAAATCAAATAATCAAAATCAGCCATCACTTTTGAATTGTTGATTAACATAATTATTTAAAAAAACAAACTAATGAAATAGGGCTGGACAAAAATGATGGTACCCATAACTTAATATTTTGTTGCACAACCTTTTGAGGCAATCACTGCAATTAAACGATTTCTGTATTTGTCAATGAGCGTTCTGCAGCTGTCAACAGGTATTTTGGCCCACTCCTCATAAGCAAAACTGCTCCAGTTGTCTCAGGTTTGATGGGTGTCTTCTCCAAATGGCATGTTTCAGCTCCTTCCACAGATGTTCAATGGGATTCAGATCTGGGCTCATGGAAGGCCACTTTAGAATAGTCCAACGCTTTTCTCTCAGCCATTCTTGGGTGTTTTTGGCTGTGTGTTTTGGATCGTTGTCCTGTTGGAAGACCCATGACCTGCGACTGAGACCAAGCTTTCTGACACTAGGCAGCACATTTCTCTCCAGAATGCCTTGATAGTCTTCAGATTTCATTTTACCTTGCACACATTCAAGACACCCTGTGCCAGATGCAGCAAAGCAGCCCAAAAACATTACTGAGCCTCCTCCATGTTTCACCGTAGGGACAGTGTTCTTTTCTTCGTATGCTTGGTTTTTGAGTCTATGAACATAGAGTTGATGTGCCTTACCAAAAAGCTCCAGTTTGGTCTCATCTGTCCAAAGGACATTCTCCCAGAAGCTTTGTGGCTTGTCAACATGCATTTTTGCAAATTCTAGTCTCGCTTTTTTATGATTCTTTTTAGCAGTGGGGTGTCGTCTCCCATGAAGTCCACTTTGGCTCAAACAACGACGAATGGTGCGATCTGACACTGATGTACCTTGGCCTTGGAGTTCACCTTTAATTTCTTTGGAGGTTGTTCTGGGCTCTTTGGATACAATTCGAACGATCCGTCTCTTCAGTTTTGTCATCAATTTTCCTCTTGCGGCCACGTCCAGGGAAGTTGGCTACTGTCCCGTGGGTCTTGAACTTCTGAATAATATGAGCCACTGTTGTCACAGGAACTTCAAGCTGTTTAGAGATGGTCTTATAGCCTTTACCTTTAAGATGTTTGTCTATAATTTTTTTTCGGATGTCCTGGGACAATTCTCTCCTTCGCTTTCTGTTGTCCATGTTCAGTGTGGTACACACCTTTTCACCAAACAGCAAAGTGACTACTTGTCTGCCTTTAAACAGGCAGACTGACTGATTATGAGTTTGGAAACACCTGTGATGTCAATTAAAGGACACACCTGAGTTAATCATGTCACTCTGGTCAAATAGTTTTCAATCTTTTATAGAGGTACCATCATTTTTGTCCAGCCCTATTTCATTAGTTTGTTTTTTTAAATAATTATGTTAATCAACAATTCAAAAGTGATGGCTGATTTTGATTATTTGATTTTCAATAAATTTTTATTTATTGTTACTTTTGTAAGTTTCAAGTGATTTCAGTGAGAATTGTGGGTTTTTCCTTCTTTAACTGAGGGGTACCAACAATTTTGTCCACGTGTGTACCTGGTGACCTAAAAGATCACCAGATGGAGTGAAAGTGATTTATTTATTTGCATTTTTTATAGAGAGATGCATAGAAAGTGCAGTGAGTGTCCATTTGATTTCCCAAGTATATATATCAGAGCCTGTCTGCATGGAACTAAAAAATATAATGTCTGTTACCAACATTGCACATGTTGGCATTGCAATGACGGTACATTTATTTTTAAAATGTGTATATACAAGCCTCAATAGTACTCTAAAGTTCTCTTTCAGTGAATTTGAGATGTGCTTTATTCGTTACAGCATGTTTTATCTCTCACTTTCAACATAAGTTGTAGATCTACAGCTTCTGTCACCATAAGACTATTTCATCGTTACTTGAGAAGCACATTGCATCAGTAATGTTGATGCTATAAAAATAATTCTTTCCATCAAATGCTTCTTGAGCCCCCGAAGAGCAAATCATGTGATCGTCTGCTGAAAATGATAAATAGGCCTGAAATTAGACATGAAGATTCTTGGGGCTTGAAAGACAGTTGGGATAAGAGTCGGAGCGTATGCGTAGACGGTTCAGGAGATAAAAGTGGGCGATGTTAAAAATAACTAAAGCACAGTATGGATTTAATATGAAACATATGTTCAGCAGTTTTTAGTAATTTAATTCAAACGGTAGACTGAAGACCACATCAGAGGTGTCGTATATTAATCGGCATGAGAAAATCCAGTCCCTTAACTTTTATTTATATCTATATATCGGCCCATATAAACCTGCCATTCCTTGGCAAAGTCCTAGAAAAAGTGGTATATCAACAGCTTACTGACTTTCTCCTGTCCAACAATGTTTCTGATAGTTTTCAATCAGGCTTCAGGTCCCACCACTGAACTGAGACAGCCCTGATCAAGGTGACAAATGATATTCGTCTGAACACAGACGCAGGCAAAGTCTCAGTCTTAGTTCTGCTGGACCTAAGCGCTGCCTTTGACACAGTTAACCATGTGATCTTATTACAAAGATTAGAAGACTGGGTGTGAATCTCTGAAACTGCTTTAAACTGGTTCAGGTCCTATCTCAGGGACAGGAAATACTTTGTTGAAATTGGTAACTGTGTCTCAGACCAAATGGCCATGACCTGTGGGATTCCCCAGGGGTCAATCCTGGGACCCCTGTTGTTCCATCTGTACATGCTTCCATTAGGCCGCTAATACACAGCTATAATGTGTCCTACCACAACTATGCAGATGATACTCAGATCTATGTGTCACTGACAGCAGGAGAACATGGGCCTGTAGATTAATTGTGTCACTGCATCGAACAGATCAGTGTGTGGATGCAAAACAACTTTCTCCAGCTAAACTCAGACAAAATTGAAATCATTGTCTGTGGCCCACAGAAACAAAGAGAAAGTGTCATCAGTCACCTTGAGACTCTATCTCTAGAACCTAAAAATCAGGTCAGAAATTTAGGGGTAATATTGGATTCAGACTTGAACTTTAACAGCCACATTAAAGCAATAACTTGAGCAGCTTCTTACCATCTAAAAAACATTGCCAGAATCAAAGGAATAGTGTCTAAACCAGATTTAAAAAGACTAATCCATGCGTTGGTCTCCACCAGGTTAGATTACTGTAACAGCCTGCTCACTGGGCTCTAAACCAGCTGTGAGACAGCTGCAGTACATCCAGAACACTGCTGCACTGGTCCTGACTAGAACCAGGAAATACGATCATATTAGTCCAGTCCTGAGGTCTCTGCACTGGTCCTGACTAGAACCAGGAAATACGACCATATTAGTCCAGTCCTGAGGTCTCTGCATTGGCTTCCTGTTACTCAGAGAATAGACTTGAATAGTCTCTTCATGGTCTAGCCCCAAAGTACATCTCTGACATGTTAGAACCAAATGAACCAACCCGGACTCTGAAAACCTCAGTGATTTTATGCATCTGTAAAGCACTTTGAATTGCCTTGTGTACGAATTGTGCTCTACAAATAAACTTGCCTTGCCTAGAATGCTGTGCTTTTTCTGTACTTGAATTTTTATTGTTTTTTGGGCCACCTTTACAGAATATATAGTTTTGCAAGCTGCACGGTTGTACTTCACAATCATGTGACCCTGTGATGAACTGGTGACCTGTCCAGGGAGCATCTCTGTCCTTTCACCCAAAGAGAGCCGGGACCGGCTCAAGCAGATCCCCGTGACCCTGCACGAGAATAAGCGGATGTAGATAATGGTCGGTTGGATGGATGGATGTTGCAGGGGATTGGGACACACGGTACTCGCTCAGTCAGTTACCCAGCATCCAAAATCTTTCACTCTACCAGTCTCTCCCTCTTCAAATGATGTTGTGCTTGATGTACCTCAGAATTGGGAAAGTGGAACTCTCCTGGTCTTGGCATTGGTGTTAGGAAACAGTTCACTTTTCTTAAGAAAGATCAGTGCCATACCAGTGCTTTAAAGTTGTCCAAACTAAGGAATCTCATTTCTTATTGGCTCTACTATAACGTATGAAACCCAGCCCTCACAACAGGGTTCAAGTAAGTCACACTGAAATGTATTGGTGATGTAGATTCTCATTCTTCTGAGTTGGACTAAACTCTGACTAACATGTACAGTTACTTGACGTTGACTGACTTATCTGGCCCATTCACTTGTAAACAGCAAACGGACTGCACTTATAAAGTGCTTTCTAGATGTGGTGCTCCATGGTGCACCATGGTGCGCCCAAAGGACTTTCCATTAAATTTACCCTGGCTTCACATGTCAGAATGCCCTTGGACACTCTGACATGTGAAGCCAGGATTGAACCACCAACCTTATGGTCACTGGACGACCCGCTCTACAACCTTCTTTTTTTGGAGAATTTGCAGACATACATCCACACACGTGAGGCGTATCTGGTCACCCCCATCTTTTCTCTCGTCCCCCCTCGCCTCCCCCTCGGCCATCTTTGGTATACCACTTCTTAGTTTGACCCAGTTTTAAATAGACTTGAGAGGCCTGTTTTAGTTGAGGCAGAAAAAATGTATATGGATTTTTTTTTCTTTCTTATTATTATTATTTTGCTGTTGGGAAGCCTTCACTCTGAGGCTGGTTCAGCAGTTCGTTTTTTTGTTTTGTTGTTTTTTCCTCAAACCCCACTATTGAGTTCACAGAGAAATAAATCAATGGACTTTCTCTGGCAACTTTCATAGAGGTACTTTGCAGCACAGGGAGCTTGCCTGAAATCAACGTCCCACAGTGTATTACGACGGTCCTCCGTTGCCCCGTTCACATCCATAAACTGTTTTAAACCTATTTGAAGTAAAGCACTCAAGGTTTTAACAACTATCAGCACAAGACTAAATAACAACTTGTTCAGTTTGGCCATTGAAATAATCTCTGCCCATCTATATTCCAGTGTGACAGCATAAAGAGAAGCGATAATGTTAAAAAAAAAATAAATGTGCTCCATTCACCACTGAGGTGCTCACTGAAATGAACGGCTTTTTTTCTCCTTCTCCTACCTCTGTCATGAATACTCTTATACCCTGTCAATTTATCAAAGTGGAATGGCACATTCGCTCCAGAGCTAAAAAATTACATCACAGAAGATGAGAGGGCATTCTTTTCCTTTTCCTTTTATTATTTAATCTCACCCTTGACAGAGACTCAAAGCTCTCATTGTCGCCTTGGGTTAAACTGAGATTCAGACATCCTTCATCCGTGTGACCAAGAAGCCTTATAAACTGCATACATCTTGGAAACATCCCCGTGGTCCTTCGGAAGCCCCCCCCCCCCCCCGTCCCCGTCGGAGGATGGTGAAGGGTGTAATTCACTTTACGATATCAAATAATCGCTGCGCGTGATTCTTCGACTTCGAGCCATCTTGTCAGGCGCCGGTTTACAGCTTTTAGGAGCAGATCTGAGCTGCCGGGTGAGCGAATCCCCGGCTGTATCCTGAAGGGGATGTGGCCCAAAGTGAAGCTTTTGCCTCCAGGTCATTGAGCAATAATGAGTGTTATCAAGTAAGTGCCAATAGACGAGTAGCGCTGGTAGAATTTATGAGACGCCTTGCAGAATGACCCAAAGCATGATCAGCCATTCTTCACTGGTGACAGACCTAAACCTCCAAAAAAGACTAATATGACAGAATTGTGATTAAGCTGTCCCTTGATTTTATAGGCTTCTTCACCAACAAGCAAGTCCCCATTTATCAGCACATGTATGAACTATAAAAACCAAACCACTGCACAGGGTGAATTTTGGGTGGAAAAATACGTTTCTTACAATAATATGATGGAATCCAAGGGAAAACGTATGTTTTCCAAACGTTTGGTCGCACTCGCTGCCGCACTAAAACCCAATCTGACGTCTTCCTGATTCATTAATCCGTAATGTGACCCAGTAAAATTTAAAAGTGTAATTTGAAAATCCCTCACCATTTGGCGAAATTCGTTGTTTTGAAGTTAAAAAGGGTGACCTACATGAATCGTGTAGATCCGAGGAGTTTTCTTTTTTGAGGGGGGGTTCGGAGTTGGGAAATTTTTTTTTTTTTTTTAATTATCATATAATTGACCTAATAAGCAAACTGAGCACTTCAGAAATCGGCCCTTTAAATGACATTTGGACGGTCAGTAAATCCTGCCCGGAACCAATCATACGCCAAATTGTTCCAGTCATACGAACGTTCTTTTTTTATGTGTACTTGCCGTGCTTGGAGGTTACATCGCTAAGCGGGACTAGTAGCAGGACCTAGTGCTGTCCACGCCGGGGACAAGGCAGACGAGCGTACGTTCACATTTCCTACCTACATTTACCAGTGGATTGAATTTGGTGAGTTATGGTTTCAATCGTTTTCATACTTTGCGGTAAAACAAAGTTACTGCCGTTCACTACAGTTAACGTTGAACACCGTCAGAGATAGCTAAAGCTCCGGTGAAAAATAGCTCCGGTTTGCTAGAAGTCCGCGTCAAGCTTGTGTAGAATAGAACAGAACTTTAATAATCCCAAACCGGGGAAATTCATTTGTTACAGCAGCACAAGTTGGACAAATAAAAACTAAAATTGCAACAGGGCTTGCAGCAAATACTAATAAAAATAGGCTAAAAAAAATAAAATAAATGTATATATAGCTATAAAAAAATATTACAAAAATTAACAAATTGTTAAGAAAATAAGCTATACACACAGGACTATTTACAATATATACACATATATGAACATTTCGCTTATTGACATGAGATGGAGCGGAGGATATTTTACAATGGGATCTATTATAACAAATAAGTGTGGCTAAAATAAAGTAAGTCTAAAAAGAAAAATATTCTGCTGCTGAATGAGCTGTTCAGTGATTTTACAGTCTCATACAGGGGATAAGGGGTGTTGTCCAGTTTACGGTAACATAAAAGAAGAAACACAGGCTTCTCTGTAATATCTCTGTAACTGGTGAATCTATGTCAGGGACGTGTGAGGATGATATTCACTGAGGGCTGAGAAGGCTGAAGGTGAAGTTGTAAACTCTAGTCACTTGATACCCTAACCCTTTTTCCCTTTTTGCACAGTACCTGAAGTACTTCTCCCCTTTCTAACCCCTAACCCATTTTCATGTCTAAATATGTCAATAAAGAGAATGGAATGATTTGAAGCGAATGCTGAAAGAGGGACATTTCAAGGTGTTTCATTGAAAACATTTGTTCATTTTTAATTTGATGGCAGCAACACATCATGATAAAGTTGGAAGACAGGCAGGAAAAGCATGTAGTACTCAGAAGAAACACCTGGAGGAACAACTTCCAGCTAGCTGGGTTAACTGGGAACAGGTCAGGGGTGTGACTGGGGTATAAAGAGTCTCTTAAGGTAAAGACGGGCAGAGTTTCATCAGTCTTTGGAAAAATGTGCCAGCAAAATTGTGAAACGGCTTCCAGACTGATGCTCTTCAGTGTGAAGGCTTTGAAAATCTTGTCTTCTACAGTACAAAATATTATCAAAAGATTCTTTGATCATTAAGGCCCTCAGGCGGCACTGCCTTTAAAACAGGCACGATTCTGAGAAACCACGGCATGGGCTCTGGAAAACTTAGGGAAATCACCGTCTAAGAACACAGTATGCCACTTAAGCAGCGCTAAGTGATTCAGGACGATCATAAACTGAGGTAAGAAAGACAGGGCGAAGATGCTTGGCGCATCTCGGGAGTGCCCCCAGCAGCCGAGGAGACCCCTAGCATGACTAGGAGACAATTTGAGATACTACAAGGAAGGAAGCCCTTAAGCCTAATCTTAAACGTAGAGAGAAAGTCTGCCTCCGACCGACACTAGAAGTTGATTCCATCATAGAGGAGCCTGATAGCAAAAGGCTCTGCCACCCTTTCTAGACCTGCAGACTCTAGAACAGCAAGTGAACCTGTCTACCATCATAGCATGGAGCTATGAGGTTTTTGAGATATGTTGGAGCTTTGTACGCAAGAAGTAATCTCTTATGGATCAAGATTTGATATGCACGTTATCGTCTTTGCTCTAACGAGGAAAGGGACCATCTGGGTTGGGGTTGGGGACCCCGTCATAGTGTTGGGGTGCAGTGATGCCTGTGGCCACTTTGCACATTTGGAAAGGAAACATCAGTTATGAAAGCGATAAACAGGTTTCAGAGCAACATATGCTCCTAGACTTTAATTTTAGGAAAGGCCTTTTAACAAGACGATGCTAAATTGAGCTGAGCTATTTTATCGATTCTGTGATATATATCGATATTTTATCGAGTATTGATTTTTCAGCTGCGGGTATCGATATTCTAAGCTTCAAAACCCCCATGTCTCACCTTTAAAAGCTTGCAAGCAACAATTTGCACTGTTTAAATAAATGAAACTATTTTTCTCAACAAATCTTTTATTCATTGTGTCCAGCATTTGCAAGCTGCCTGTCAGCCATATAATGTGTAATTGATGCCTTCAGTTCAATTAATTCAAACAAAGTCATTGGAACACTCACAAGATGTCACCAAAATCACTTTGTCCCTTTAAAGTCTTTCGGAAAATTATGTAAATGTATTGTAAGATACGATATCGATATATACCGTATCATGAGCTGAATATCGTGTATCATATCGTATCACCTGATTACTGTCTCGCTACAGCCCTAATGCTAAACTACACGCTGCACCCATGGTGCACACATATACATTATCTTTAAACATTTGACTTGTTTTTTTATGTTGCAAATAAAATATGTGTTCATGATATTTGGAAGTCGTAGCATCCTGTGTATATTTTACATTTTGAACTGTATCTCAACCTTTTAGGAATAATAGTTGTAGTAATTATCCTGTTAGAATGATGATCTGTTTGCTGCCAACAGTTCCTTCCTCAGCTAGCACTGGAACCAAGACAGGGGGCGCTCTGGACACCCTGGACGCTCTATCAGTGCACAAACACAGAGAACAGACAACTATCACATTAGCTTGTGGCTAATTGAGCTGAGCTGCATATGCAAGTAGCAGAGACTGAAGTGGAACGTCTGGAGGAAAAGGGGGCCCCAGAATTTAAGGAAAGGAATACTTCTTCAATTGTTAAGCACAACAGTGTATGAATCATGCTTAAGTTGAGTCGCGCTTGAGTTGCAGCTCTACAGGGAGCATTTCACAGGACAGAATGAATGTGTTCATATAATGCCGGCAGATTCTGTAGGCAAGAGCATCACTGTCTGAAATGAAAAAAGTACAAGATAAAAAGAAATTGGTTTCTCCAACAGCGCCTAAGATCACTGTGAAATCGATTAAGGACAGCCTCAAGACACGCAAGTTTTAAAGCTTTCTGCAGAAAATCCTCTCAACTAGAATTGAAAGATTCTAAGATGGCTGTAAAATGTGTTTACAAACTGTGACAGTTGCCAAAGGGGGTTTTAATAAAATCTGGTTTATGCTTCAGCTTCAAGTTGATGGAGAACCTACAACATGGCCATTCACTGAGGCTTTCAGACTCCCCACATTCTGATTGGACCTCCCCAGAAATGTAACCACACCATAGTTAATTGTGGTGTTATGTCTTGATGGGATTTGGGAATATGCATACTGGAATTTTTTGAGGGAATAAATCCTGTTAAACTCCTTGTATCACCAATTCCAGACAATTGTCTTATTTCTTGGCTTCTTATTTTCTACTACGGTTGTTTGACTCCAGCAATAAAGAATAACAGCCGTGGAACGAAGGCCTCAACTTCTTGGTCGAAGCATTGCCCTTGCTAATTTGATGCAACAAGGAAGTGACGTTAGTTTACAGTTCTCTTGGCTGACCACTGGGGGCTTGCTCCAAAAGCGAGCCAATCTCCATTGAGCCCCAGTTCTGGTCTCGACAGCTAGATCTGACATCAATGACAACTGCACAGGGGGTGAACAATCCTAACATTTAATCTTTTCATATTTTAAGAGAATACATTTTCTGTGCTGTTAACTGTTCAAAAACACTGACTGTAGGCCAGCTTACAGGGGTCCAAGGATGAAGCTCAGATCTGCTAACTATGCTTTAGCTAAATCTTTCCCACTGAAACAACGTGCAACAGGAGTCCACACTTAGGGACGTTCACCAGAACTTATAAACTGCAGACAAAAAATGTTTACATTCAAATGTGCTCGATATATCAAAGCCTTTCATGAGAAAGTGTTATTGTGGGTGGTGTATCATAAAGTCCATTTTAAGATAAATAATGTTGAACTGAATTTTGCTGGAGGTGTTTTGGGAAACAACATACAATTTCAGAACAGAAAGCTCACGTATTAACATAAAAATAAGGGCACTTAAGACGAACTCAAATCTGATTTTTTTGTTGGTCCAGCTGCTTTCATCAGATGTAAACACAGTTCAGACCAAAACAATCAGACCAAGACCCCCAAAAGGAGGGGACCACAAATCAAATCACATGGGAAACTCTGGTTTAGGTGCCGTAAATATTAGGGGTGCTCCGATCAGGATTTTTGGGGCCGATCACCGATCGCTGAAATCAATATCGGCCGATCCGATACCGATCACCGATCACACAGTGTCAATTTGAACTTGAACCTTGCTTTTAATAGTGTAGCATTAATTATTCATATATTTAAGTTATTCTTTAACACTGTATATCAAGCATCATTAAATAAATAGATGAGAGTATCATGAATTGGTAAAAAACTCCAAATGTCACTCGTGAAGCTGACCGCTGTGGCTTTCTCATTCAAAAGAGAATTAACATGTCCATACACCATCTGGTATAACTCCGGCAGGCACACATCAGTGAAGTATTTACGTCCTTGGTGAACATAACGTGGATCCAAGTGATTCACTAGAAGCTTAAACCCGAGGTCGTCCACGACAGACAGTGGCTGGTGGTCCAGGCATATGAACTCCATAAGACTCTTTCAAATATAGGGCCCTATGAAATCCGTTTTATTTTTTCTCAAATTCCGTTTTAATTTTTTTCATTTTCTGTGTTTTCGGTTTTTAATTTTTGAGAATTCCGTTTTAAGCATTTTATGCAAATTTAACCCCAAAACAGTATATAAAGTAATGAAATATAGACAATTTATGCAATTATAACTGTAAACTTTAATGTTTTTATACTTTTTTTTTTTTATTTTTACAAAAAAAAATCTAGTTTTTTCTATGTAATAAAAAAGAAAAAAAATAATTCAAATAGGTAAAATCCATTTAAAGTGCAGAAAAGAAAAATTCCGTACACTAATCATTTTAGTTTGTTTGATTTATTCTGTTATCAGACAGTTGTCATAACGTACATGATATTTTTCAGGTATGTCATGACAAACTATGTGTCTGATAACAGAAAAAACTATATTTACTACAGCTGATGTAGATGCTATGAAATCCAAAGCAGTGAACACTGAACACTGGTTGTGTGTATGAGTGTGTGCCCGGGTGTTTTGTTTTTTTTTTCTTTAGGTGTTCCATCTATTACAGACAGCCGTTTAAATAAATAATTATCAGTCTCTTTGTGTTTAGCTCGTTGAGTGACTCTCGCCTTTTTACGTTTGTGTTTTTCACTTATTCATTGATCCTCGTTGGAAGACCACGGGGCAGACCAGGACCCGCTGGAGAGATGACATCTCTCAGCTGGTCTGGTGGAAGCGGCCGGGGGGAGGGAGGTCTGAGCCCTTCTGCTGAAGCTGCTGCCCCCGCGAGCCGACTACGGACCAAGCAGGAGCTAATGGATGGATGGAACTGATCCTTGCACGTATATTTTGTGTCCATTCAATCGTGTGCTGGCAAAATTTGCAGAATTCTGAATCGTCAGACACATAATAATCTCGGATAAACTGCTCTGCCCTGTACCTGAGAGTAAACCACTAGTTCCTTTGCTTCTTCGCCGGTTCTCGGGTGCCGCTTCGACATGTATTTTTTTTTTTTTTCTATGATGAGGAAAGCAGGGGCAAAGAAGCTAGTGTCCACACCTTTTCGTGAACCCTCTTGGAACATTTTCTCGAAAGAAAAGTTCCTTTTAGTCCGGGAGAAAAAACTTTTATGCAAATTGCCGTTCAGTTCTGTTATATTGCGCATTTAAAGTGAATTCCGTTTTTAATCTCCAATTCCGCGATTCCATGATCGCGGATTCCATAGGGCTCTATACACAGTGAATGCGCACGAGAATAGAGTGTTTTTGATCGGCTCTTTTGATCGGCTTAAAGGAGAATTCTGACCGATCCCGATCATATGCATATCGGCCGATCCCGATCAGGTCACCGATCGATCGGAGCACCCCTAGTAAATATGGAATCCACTAGGCGGCAGCACTGCAGCGTCATCTGGGGTTTTTGAGGCAACTATTCCAACTCCCACTGATTGGGAAGGAGGTGATTTAGTGCAAAGGGTAAAGTCAAAACAGGGAAGATGATGGACAGGCTAAACCTGAGTGGCGATCCCGTCTACTTTGCCTGGAGTAACTGGAAGAAGCCATAGCGGATAGAAAGATGTGTGTCTGCAAAGCCCCTGATGAGTTTAGTTGGACCTATTAAACGTGGACTTTCGTTCCTGATCAATGAACGCAGCAATCCTTTATTCCACAGCACGTGTTCCTGCTCTGGTAGTTATTAAGCCAAAAAGCAATACGTTTACAAACTCATCAGGTAATTTGGAGCGGATTAATTGAGGCGTTAAAGCACCCAAAGATCTAGTTATTATGTTAAAAATGCTATGACCTGTCTCAGACTCCAATGTAAACTCCTCAAGGCTCCAGTTTGACTTGTATGCAAAACAGAACATGACATTTGCTGTTCTGCACGCTACAGACAAAAGTCAACTGGGAAATGTGTTGACAGAAGAGATCTGTGCAAATATCTGTCCTCTGTCGTCTCTGTTTTTGCCACCAGTGGTTACTGGGGAAGCAAGCGCATGTTTCACAACATAATCATCAGCCCCAGCATTTATAAGGTCTGAGGGTGAATTCTAATTCCTCCCTTAACACTCAATCTCAAAAATGCGCGCTCCCATGAAGTGCAAGTGCTGTCCCGATTCTTAGAAAGTCAAATTGAGGGACAAGTTTCAGGGCTGTATCGCCCTCAATATTGAAATTCTCCGGCACCACCCTTGGGAGTAAGGGCTATCCAGAAGGCATTACGTATTTTTGCCAAGACGTCTTCGAAAAGGATGGCGCTGGAAAAAGTGAGCTACAAATGTAAGTATTTTCGTAGTTAATAAAGATATACATGTTATGAACCTATCTTACTGTCTTTGTTATATATATTTATATTATCTTATTCTTTTTCTACATCTTCTTCTCCTTCGTCGTTGTTGTTTTCTTGACAGACTGGACGTAGCTTTGGCGTAAGGCCGCCCCCCACAGTCTGAGGACGTAACTGCACTCAAGGGGTGTCCCATTTCTAAGTCACAAGATAGCCCTTACACTTACTTTGGAGGGCCGAGATTGAGGGCCAAATACTGAGGGTAAGGGAGGAATTGGAATTGGCCCCAAAACTTTGCTCACTGATCCCCTTCATCACTGCTGTCTTCCATGTTCCCTTTTGACGTTTCTTTTTTTTCTGCTGCTGAACGACAATGACAGATGTCAACAAAGTGTGCTATCAAAGTCGAATGGAGTTTCCTCACAGGCCACGTGGCAGACTGAGGGCGCTTTTGGTGCGCCAGCTTTCATTGAATTGAACTCAATGAGTTGTGAATAAATAGTGGATAAAGAGTTGCAAATCCTTGCATTCTGCCTGTACTTACATTCTACACGCTGGCTTGGAATATACAAATTTAAAAAAAACTATTTAATTAGTGGAGCGTGACCCCGCAGGTGTCTGCTTTTGAATTTCGCCCAGTGTATCCCGTCGCATCGGTATGGACCGGGAGCCTTTATTTGTCTCTGCCACTCCACCAAACAGTTCCACGCAATTTGCTCTGAACATTCACAGGTCTGCCAACGTCCTCACATGTGCACTTCGGTGACAGTAATGGCCGGACACCATTGCCTTTGTCATTACTTGCCATGTCAGCCACATTGTGTTTGGAGCATCCGTGACTGCAGCTTTTCTTTTTAATTGTCACTGTAGTAATTAGCAGCCAGCAGAGTCTCCTAAAACACATCTGACAGCCAGCGTTCGTTATCAATCTGACGCTCGCGGCGTTATTTAGCTCTTGCACAGCTGATGGACAACACTGGCACATTATTGTATGACTAAGAATAAAGGGATCCTGTCACAACTGTTTAGGATACCCATTATCATTCAGAGCCGAGATGATGCACATCACAAATGAGTAATTGAGCTTGTGGAGTGCTTCCAGCTGACTTTGATGTTTTCCTCGAACTATTTAGCTTCTCAGCACAATCAAATACTCTTCGTGTTGCTTGTAGTTTAGTGCTTGTGGCAGGCACAATACAGCTTTTTCTTTTCCTTTCTCTAAATTCCATAGACCCATTTCCGAGGGGATTACCACATTTCGGCACAATGTAAAATAATTAAACGTGGATCTCCATATTCGCGCTGTGGAAGCAGGGTGAAGAGCGAGATTAGATCTCTCACACCTGGTGGCCTCAATCCTCAGCGACGATGATTAGCAGCTGCCGCACAACACGGGGGGCCGAGTTGCACTCGACTTGCAGATGAGCTCCTTGACAGCGTTTGTTCTCATATCTCACCAGACGGGTATTATGAACCGGATGTGGCTCGGAGGAGGAGAGACACGGCGGTCTCAGCTTTCAGCTCAAATTTAATGACAAATCTTAGATTGGTCAGCTGTTGAAGAAACATACTTTTATCAGTTTCAGTCACAGCTGGATCTGTTAAGTATTTTCTGTTGGGTACAAAGCACTGAAATGTCTCTTTGGCAGCTATATAAAAGATGGCCCAGTGATATAAGTAGGACCAGCTCAAATACCATTTTATAGGCTCTGGAGCTTTGGTAGAAGATTACAACGAATGTTCTGAGGGCGCCCACAACACCATAACATATTATTATAACACATATATTATCACCAATAATAAAATGATGTGCCTTATATCAGTGGTTCTCAAACTTTTAATACTGCGTACCACCTGAGAAACTGTTCAGCTCTCTGAGTACCACCATGATGACCAATTTAAAAAATATTGACATATATGCCTTCTCAATTAGCCTTAAACACGGTTTATTCCTTTTTGTGGTTATTTATTACCTGAATTGTTACTTTACTGAAGCAGACATTTACAACTCTGTCCAACAATTCTCACATACTCAGAGAGCAAAATAAACACACTCAAAAGTTGTTACATCTGCACTGCAACTGAATATGCAACAAATATTTTTTATGAGACAATTTTAATGATCTAAAGCTACACATTTCATTCATTTGAAACGCATTTATAATACATTGTATGTTTCCATTTTTTTTTTAAGTGAAAATGTGGAAAAATTGTGGAAAGTCATGACATTCCCCGCGTACCACCAGTGGTACACATACCACAGTTTGCGCACCATTTCTGTGGCCATTTCACTAAAAAATAAATGCACTCTCCTGACTACAACAAACAAAACTACACAGCGCTGCATGTACCTCTTGTCTTGTCAGACTGCAAAAGTATCTGAGTAGCTCAGTAAATAGTAGCTATCATCCCATACATTTTCAGCTTTAAAGTAACAGGAGTCAAATGCTTGTCATGTTTAGTGTTTATTAAGATTCCTTATATGGCCACAAAAGTGATATTAACTCAGTGAGCCAGCAACTAGTACACTTAATCTTGATTTTCTTCTGTGTAGCTGCTCTGTGTGGAACATAGCTACAGCTCCTTCGTAGGAGCTACGTCGTCATAGCTCCTACGACGTTTGCGCCATCGCAGTTGGCACCATCGCAGTTGACGCCAACACATTGTACGCAAACATTTTCATTCCAGTGATTGATGTTATGCTTACAGAACTTAAAGGTGGAGTAGGTGTTGTTTGAAAAACGGTTCCAGCAATCCAACTCAAGTGAGATTTTGAAAATATACACTCCCTCCCTCCTCCCAAAGGCTCCGCCTCCTCCTCTTCAGCTCACCCCTCGAAACCACGCCTTCACACGATTCACGACTACATGAACCATAGGGAGGGAGGGAGGGGTGGGTGGGTGGGAGTGCATTGATATTTGATGGACCTATTAGGCAGCCAATCAAAATAGTGATGATCACTATTTTGATTGGTCAGAGTTTTTCTCTGATTATACCTTCTAGACTGGACCAAAACATTTAGTTTTTTTTGCAAACTTTTTATTTCAGTGGGTGCAATGGGAATGTGAAAAGGTTTTCAGGCAATATTGTAAAAAGTGTTGCAAAAAAACAACACCTACTCCACCTTTAATAGAAGATTTTCCAAAGATGGAATACATCACAATGAATACCGGTCATGGAGACCATGACCGGTATTCATGCTTTAAATCCTTTAGGCGTGAGCTTTTTGTAATAAAGATAACATATTTGGATTGGTGACGAAGTGTATGTGTGATACTGAAGATACTGAGGCTCAAACGATTGACAGAAAGAAAATAGAACTAGAAAAGCCAAGTGCAACAGTACTCCCATATAGTGATTTACAAATAGCAATAAAATCCACATTGTGGATAAGATCCAGATAAGCCTTTGAAATTTGATAGAGGTTTCCATTGTCAATCCCTGAGTCAAATTTTATGAGTTTTTGGCAATAATTATCAGAGATATTGAGAAACAAAGTTTTCGGCCCCATTGACCACAATGTTATCGAAAATTTGAAATCCAGAATCCAGGATTTCTTCCGGATCATACCCAAAATGAAATCAGTTCTTCCTTTTCTCATTTCTGATAACTCCTGAAAATTTCATCAAAATCCATCTATAACTGTTTCAGCTATCTTGTACACAGACAGACAGATAAACGCCACCAAAAACATAACCTCCTTGGAGGAGGGTAAAAATGGCTCAACATCACCGAAAAGTCTTCAAGAACCCACAGTTTTCATTAAGCCTGATGAGGATGTATTTGGAGAGTTGTTTAAACTGTGCTAGATTAAGTTAGCCTTACCTGTTAGCACTGCAGGATACTACTACTGTGAACGCAGCCTTTCTACTCTTAAGCTGATCAAAACCTACTTGAGAAACAGTTTGACTGATGACAGGCTGAGCAGTTTAAGGGTTTGAGCGGAGTCCAGAAGGTCAAAAGTCCTAAATCTTAAGGACTTTGTGGATGCCTTTGCTAAAATTCACGGTAACAGAAGAATACAGTTGTACTGATACAGATGTGCATCTGATGACTGAAAGGGAGGAACAGATGGATAGATGGTGAACTGTCAAACTGTCATGTGATGTAATTAATGGAAGGACGAATTGATGGATAGTCAGACTGGGTGGGTGTTATAAATGGAAAATAGAAATGGAAGTAAATGAAAATAATTAAGTAAGTGTCATTAAGTAAATGTTAATGGCTTAAAGCTTTTTATTACTACTAGACTCTAGACTTGCTTTCCCAGCAGGAAACCATCTTTTTTATTTTGATAACTGTACAGAAATGCCTAAAAAAAAAGTGGAAAAAAAATTTGAACAAAATTCACCTTTCTATGACCTATACATACCTAAACCGTCATCAAAAAATGTTCTTGACATTTGCACGTAATGCACGATTTAATTGGTGACCACCTGTGACCAGGTTGCTGCGACTGTGTGACTACGGCAGGAGGCGCTGGTGGTCCTGCTGCTGCAGAAGATGCTGGTGGTCCTGCTGCTGCAGAAGATGCCGGTGGTCCTGCTGGTGGTCCTGCTGCTGCAGAAGATGCCGGTGGTCCTGCTGGTGGTCCTGCTGCTGCAGAAGATGCCGGTGGTCCTGCTGGTGGTCCTGCTGCTGCAGAAGATGCCGGTGGTCCTGCTGGTGGTCCTGCTGCTGCAGAAGATGCTGGTGGTCCTGCTGGTGGTCCTGCTGCTGCAGAAAATGCCGGTGGTCCTGCTGCTGCAGGAGATGCCGGTGATCCTGCTGCTGCAGAAGATGCCGGTGGTCCTGCTGCTGCAGGAGATGCTGGTGGTCCTGCTGCTGCAGAAGATGCCGGTGGTCCTGCTGCTGCAGGAGATGCCGGTGATCCTGCTGCTGCAGAAGATGCCGGTGGTCCTGCTGCTGCAGAAGATGCCGGTGGTCCTGCTGCTGCAGAAGATGCTGGTGATCCTGCTGCTGTAGAGCCCTATGGAATCCGCGATCACGGAATCACGGACGGAATCGCGGAATTGGAGATTAAAAACGGAATTCACTTTAAATGCGCAATATAACAGAACTGAACAGCAATTTGCGCAAAAGTTTGTTTTTTTCTTCCGGACTAAAAGTGACTTTTCTTTTTTTAAGATTTTTTTGGCACTAGTGACTTGTATTGATGGTGGAGAGAGACAGGAAGGGGGGCAGAGAGAACGGGGAAGACCCGCGGCAAGGAGCCGACAAGCCGGGAGTCGAGCTCGCGATTAGCCGCACGAGGACTGTCGCCTCTGTACCTGGGCCGCCTGCCCAAACCACTGCTCTACCGGGGCGGCCCGAAAGGAACTTTTCTTTCAAGAAAATGTTCCAACGGGGGTCACGAAAAGCTGGGACACTGCGCGCTTCTCCGCCTCCTGCCCCCGCTTTCCTCCATTAATAAAAAAAAAAAAAAAAACACGTCGAAGCGGCCACCTGAGAAACCGGCGAAGAAGCGAAGGAACTACCGGCTGTCTCCCAGGTACAGGACAGAGCAGTTTCTCCGAGATTATTATGTGTCTGGTGATTCAGTGTTCTGCTAGTTTAGCCAGGACACGATTGAATGGACATGAAAAGATACGTGCGAGGATCACTGGACGAGTGAAAAGCACAAACATAAAAAGGCGAGAATCCCTCACTGATCAAAACACAAAGAGGCTGTAACAGCTGGAACACCTAAAGAAAAAATCACACTGACACACAACCAGTGTTCAGTGCTTTGGATTTCATAGCATCTACATCAGCTGTAGTAAATATAGTTTATTCTGTTATCAGACACATAGGTACGTCATGACAAACTATGTCTGATAACAGAATAAATTAAACAGGCTAAAATGATTAGTTTACAGCTGTTGAAATTCCTTTCTTTTTTTCACTTTAAATGGATTTTACCTATTTTAGTTTTTTTTTCTTGAATTTTTTTCTTTGTCATAAAATGAATGTTTTATTGGACACAATATGTTTAAAAGTATGATAACAGTAACGTTTACAGTTATATTTGCATAAATTGTCTATATTTCATTATTTTATATACTGTATTGGGGTTAAATTTGCATAAAATGCTTAAAACGAAATTCTCAAAAATTAAAAACCGAAAAACACCGAAAATGAAAAAAATCAAAACGGAATTCGAGAAAAAATAAAACGGATTTCATAGGGCCCTACTGCTGTTTACACAGCAGGAGCCTCTGATGTGGACTCAGACCAGGTGTTGAGTTAACCAAGAATTCTCCGTCATTGACAGATTTTTTTTAGGATTTGACAGACAAATCTGAAAGCCATTTGCTGGTTCTTGTTATTCTTGTCTTCAGTTGGCAGCAGAGCGCAGATTCAGCCTTCAGAACAATATTAAAACAGCCACAAGAAGCCGTCTGTCTGAGGCAAAGTTACTAAATTTAATGACAATCGCCTCTGCAGTATTTTTAGTGGTCACCGATATAACGTCGGGGAAATGTGGGGTTGATATTGCAGTGATTTGGCAGCTACTTCTGGGTTGTTTCCCAGCATCCTTTGCAGCACTGGTTATTGAGGTGTTTATCTGTTAGGAATTTGAATTAATGATGCCATGTGAAGGATGTTGTCGGTTTGACCCCCTGTTCGTTCTTACTCCTTACTTTAACATGTACATTTGTGTCACCCTGAGTTTAGTCTCTATGTGTCCCAATGAGCGTCCTGTGAGATCTTTTAGCAGAAGTGTATGGAAATCGTAGGATTTAAAACAGAGCATTGTTCAAGTTCTCCTCTTGCCAGGGTTAAGTCCCTGTTAATCAGAGCAAACCACAATTTGTTGCAATATGAAAGAAGTCCCAGGTTACTCTTTAACCTAAATAAAAGTTACTCTTAAGTGATCCTCTGCTAATTTGCCTAATAAGTCTGAAACATTTTACCTTTAAAAAAAAAAAAAAAAAAAAAAAAATCTCAAAAACTACCCAAAATATGGGGCTGATTTAGGCCACAGATATTACCAGACTGCACCATTTGTATCCTTTTTGGTCAAAATTTCTTTTTCTTTTTTTTTTTCTTTTTTTTTGGGGGGGGGGGGGGGGGGGGGGGGTGTCCCCCAAGTTGCTTCGCAGCTTTGCTGCACTGCTTGGTTTGGCAACCAGCTTTTCATAAGGGAACCAAACGTTTCTAAGTTTGGTGCCCTCATGGTAACAAACTATTTATTCTAAAGGGAAAACCCTGATTACAACACCTTGAACACTGTAAAATTAAAGTTATGTGATGCCAGGGCTAGCAGTAGATGTTGTCTTATTTACATACTGTAGTGTCTTGTCTATGTTGTTTAGGTTATTTTTTCTTTCAGTTTTTTACTTTCTGTATGTTTGCCGGCCAGAGTTTCCTGAGTTTCATGCTGACTTGCAGTTCCCTACTCTGTCCATCCCAGCGTTTACCTCCACCTGTGTGTGGATGTGTTCGGGGCACCGACTAACATGCTGACCTGCAGTCTGATCCTCTGAGCTGCCGTGTTGCTGCCTACATCTGTTTATATACGTAGTCACCTCTGTAGTTCATGTACTAACAATGAACCAGTCAGAATAGAAATGCTGGACTTTTAAGTGCTAAAGTTAATGGATAATAATTATTTATACATTTTGTTTCGTGTTGTGTTGCCAGGATGTATGTGCTCTCCTCTCTCTGTCCTCCATCCTCTTCTGGTCCTATCTTCCCTCTCTTTTTCTTTCTTTAACCGACTGGTCTTTAGCAGGAAGACCCCCCCCCCCCTTTATGTGGCATCACCCTCCACTGGGCGGTGGTTCCAACCACCAGCTTTCTCTAGTGCCAGAAGTTGAGTAAAATAACTGCAAGAGGCGCCCAGCACTGTCACTTCTGCTAATTACAGAAAATTGCATTTACTTAAATGGGTGCACATGAAAGCTGATATGAAATTACAGACACAAGCTCACACACACACTTTCTCTAATCTCCCAACTAATCAGGACAAAGTCAGTAATCGAGCCTGTGAGAACATTTCCAATCTTGACTTTGTACACTCTTTTCTTTAACGTCTTCATCGTTTTGCTGGATATGGAGTCAAGTTATATCAGTTGAGTTGATCAGAATAAGATTATCAATTTCAGAAAAAGCCATAAGTGCTGGTGGTTGTACCAGACAAGATGTGTTTTTGTAAAAGTCCCATGCTTTGTTTATCAACCATTAAAAGGCCAGTAGGAAAAATGATCCATCCCTTTCACTGGATAATCACATAGCAGTGAGTTTTTGATTTTACGTGTTGTTTTATTAGTTTTATTAGTCTACATCTGACCAGCATCTGCTCCAGTATTACCCTGTCTGTTTCTGTTTCCATGGTAATGCAGCAGATGTGCTTGGTTTTGTCCACTGGACACGGAGCAAAGCAAACAGAATGTCGGACAATAATTTTATAATAGAGGATGCGTAAAAACCGAACACAGAGTCATGAATAGTTGTTCTGACAGCTGCGAATGAGCCTTAGAAACAAGTGTTTTTCAGTCCCCTAAATTAACGGCGAAATCTGACGGCGGGAGCTGAGTAAAGGCAAGCGTTTTGGGCACTTCTCTTTTTATTTGATAATTGCAGTTATTTCTACACTTTAAAAAAAATCCTAATTTTAAGGTAAATAACAACACAGTTGTTTTTTTAAAGTATTGTACCAGTAATGACAAACTATGTTCATTTCTCCTTTTTTAATGGAAAAATTACTGAATGATCTTTCCTGCTCTCTTAAATTACAGTAAAATTTTCGTAAAATGACAATAATTATCTGTAAGTAAATATGAAGCTTGATAATTCAAGGTTTATGTCCATATTAATAATCTCATCTCTTTCTGTGTAATTTTAAGGAAAATCTCACTAGTTTCACATTTATGTGTATTTTTATGTTCAAACTAATTGTGTAAATAAATTTTAACTTTTAATTTAAACTTGTATTTTATTACCTCAAACACGATGCAATTAAAATAAAAATCAAGTGTATGCTCAAATCTGCTATCTGTTGAGGTTGAAAGTTACAGAGATATTACTCCTCTGACCAGTCACTAAGTGATGTCACATTGTGTAGAAGTACTTACATGCTAACGAATCTGATAATTGTCAAATGAGAAAAGTCAGAAAATACTGCATTGCAATAGTCCAGGCAGTAAGTAGTATATTTAAGAACGGCGATCTTTAAATTCTTTAAAGAAGCAACATACTTTAAATGTTCAATCTCAATAGCAGAATTTATTTTGCTGTATGACATTTAGCGCAAGACATAGTATTCAAATCTACATCAAAGACTTCAGGACTACAGAAATCCCAGTGATGAGCCACACAGTGGCACAGTGGTTAGGACAGATGGTCAACATACTGCAGTGATCTGGCATGTCCTTCTGGGTCGTTTCCCAGCATCCTTTGCAGCCCTGGTTGTTTAGGTGCTTATCTGTGTTTGTTTGTTAGCTATTTGATTTAATGCTGCCACGTAAAGTCTGTTGCTGGTTTGATCCCCTGTTGATTCATACCTCTTACATTTAACATGTTAATTTGTGTCACCCTGAGTTAAGTATGTCTGTGTTCGAATGAGTACCCGTGAGTTTGTTTAATAAAGTGTGTTAAGCAAGGGAAGTTAATAAAATTCTCATTTGGCCAGTGCCAAGGCTCTGTGGGGTATTGTAGACCAGGATCCACTACAATACAAAGGCTACAGTCCTTGTGTGGTTGGTTGTGGATACAACTCCTGGCCTGGATGTCCCCTTACTGTGTGTCTTTCCTGTTCTTTCTGTCCTGTTTCTCCTTCACTGTCAAATAAAGGCCAATAGTGGGGGGGGGAGCAGTATTTGCCTGCAGAACTCTTTGCATTATCAGTTTTATAAAGGTGTTTGATCATAATAATTTGGGTAATTTGGTAATTTGTGCTGATTTTTGTCCTCGGACTCCTTTTCTTCATCCACTCCACTATTCGTAGCAACAATGTCTGTCTGTCCGTCTGGTTTTTGAGTTCGTTTCTGTTCCTTTTTTATTAAAAACCTGTCCATTTTGTGTGCGGAGCTGACGGAGCCTGCCTGCAAACGTGAGCCGCGGTCAAGTGTTGTAAACAATGCTACATGTGCTCGCTGGCTGCGTTGCCAGGTTTGAAAATTCCCCCTATAAGGCTTAACACTTAATTTCTCCATTATTTGGGTGAAGGTAAGTAAGTATAATTCAGATGTTTGCGTTTCTGTAGTGCAGTGTTGTATTTTTATGAAGCACATTTGAAAAAATGTATTGGCTGTGTTACCACATAGGAAGCTGCCATGCGAGCCACCAAAATAGCTTGGCGAGCCACATGTGGCTCGCGAGCCGCGCAATGAGTAACACTGTGCTAAATCATAATAATTTGGAAGAAGTTTGTGAAATTACAACTACAAACTGTATTCTAATTATGGAAAAGAACTATTTTTATGAGAAAGTAATTTTCGGTTATTTCACTGTATTTTTCTGGCACCCCAGCTGCTGGAAAAATACCGTTTTTTTACAATTTCTTTTTATAGTGTACTTCAGTCATAGCAATCACAGCTATTCTTTCAGGTTTTACTGTGAGGACGATTGTGAAGCCGTTTAGGATTCTAGATAATTGTGACAGACATTCCTCGCCATTTCATGATTTTAACAAAGCAAGAGCAGTCTTATACTCAAAAAAAAAAATAAAATAAAATAAATAAATAAATAAATAAATAAATAAATAATAATAACTAGAAAAACACTCGGAGAGCACAGACCTCCACCAAACGCAACATCCAGGATTTCTTCTGGATCAAGCCCAAACTTAAATCAGTTCTCCCTTTTCACATTTCTGACAACTCCTGAAAATTTCATCAAAATCCATCCATAACTTTTAGAGTTATCTTGAACAAAGACAGACAAACAGACAGACAGATAGACAGACAACGTCGGGAAAAACATAACCTCCTTGGCAGAGGTAACAACTTTAATTTGTTGTCAAAATAAGTGCAGCGTTGCTCCAGAACATGTTAAAAGATCTGCTGGTGCACCGTTTCTCAATAAACGTTCAAAAAAACTGTAAAATAACTATAATTTTGAGGCCCTGAAATTGTTATATGCCAACGTCCTTAAAAACATATTTGTTTTGTATCACAAGAAAGTCCCAGTTTTGACATCCATAAAAACAGGGTTAGTGGAATTACTGTACAGATTGTCACAAAAAGGCTCCCTTGAGTCCAATCGGACTTCTTTTACCTCTTAAACTTTGACGTCTTCTATACAACCCGATTTTCAAAAAAAAACCTGGAAACGGCACGTCTTAAGAAACAGCTGGGACATAAAAGGCTGGTCATAAAACGCAATCAGCTCGATGGATGCCCGACATCTTATTAAGCTAACTGGCTACAGGTCAGTAACACGGTTGGGTTTAAAGAGTATCAGTGACCTATGCTTTGGAGTTTGGAGCATCTTTGGACTGTGCTTCTGTGCTGTGGATGGATGTAGCTGTCACATGGTTTCATGAGGAATAATAACTCGTTGCATTGTCGTAGCGTTTCCAGTCTATGACTATTACATATCGCACTTTCACTGTACGTTACTGCTGCCAAACTTCCAAAAAGCTTAAATGAATCAGTAGCCGTAATGTTTTGTGTCTAATAGTGCTGTCTAGTGATTAAAATCTTAGTCAAATGGCTCTGTGTGGTTGATCACAATTAATTGAAACTAAATGTTAATTATTGTGCTCACTGTTTAGAGCCCAGCTTCCAGAGTTACTGCTTCATAACTGTTGCACACTGTTGAGTGTTTCTGGAGCTGATTTAAAGACACGGCCAATGGAAAGTACAGAGTCTACATGACGGGATGCGGTGCAGACGCCGATCACTTGCAGCGTGCAGCGTTGGTACGTGTGGATGCTAAGTTTTATTTTCAGACTCATCTCAACTTGGACAGATTTTAAAATAAATGAATAAAATAAAACATCAGATGAAGGTTGCTGACCTGACCTGGCACCGGTTCAGGCTCACAGCGAAATTCCTGTCACCGTGAACCTCCTTTTATTCAAAGATGAGATGATGAAAACGTCATGTGTCGCAGCTGCCATCAACTGCATACCAATTATCCAAATCGCTCAAAATCCTCACACATTAATTCAGACTCGAGAACCAGTGGGTCATTCCACCTCAATTCAACAGGACCTTCCCGCATGACCATCTCTGATTTGCTTGATATTTTTTTCTTATGAACTTTGAATATAATGTAGTAACTTTGTGCAATATTAGGCTGGTACTAGCAATAACTTCGGATTTATAAATTTTTGAAAAAGTGCCCGTACGGCCATTTTCGTGACATTCCTAAATTATTACCATTTTTGAGGGGCTGTATCTTTGAAACCGTACAAGCTAGAGAGCTGATTTTTTTTATGCTGTTAGTCCTGTATGTGCACTCTGTATGGGGTCAGTTTCAGGTGTCTATTCATTGCTGTTTGTTTTAAAATAATTTTCAAACATCCAAAATAAATTTCACTCGCTTTGTGCGGTTCACATTTCAAGTCCCCATTTGGACCCCTTGTAATAGTAGCTGAGACTTACTTTTTTTGTTGAACAATCTCCTTCTCCTATAGAATAAAAATACATAAAGAATTTGCAGAAACAATTGTATTTTAGTTCTCATATGACCCAGCAAAAAACGAACTTTGCATTTTATTGTCGATATTCAATTGGCAATTAACAAAATATGACAAGATGTACCAAAAAACTAAATATACTACCAGAAAGGTAATGACAATATCTGTTTATATACAAAGTTTCATTTTGGTACTAAGTCTCTAAGTTACCTAGAAAAAATTCTGAAATCGAGCATTTTTGCCGTTTTTCGGAAATTTCAAGAATATGCTTGTTTTGTGTGGAGAACTTTAAATTTCACAAATGGCAAATATCTTGATATGGAATCTTGATATGGAATGAGGATCAGTGAAGAAAAACATTTAGCTGCAGAAAGTGATGGTTGATAATAATCGAGAGTGACAAGTTCAAAAGTCTTGGCAGCACTTTTTGTAGACCCAAGTACAAGCATAGGCCCACCTGCAAGTCTCCATGGAGTGCTGTAGAGACCATTCCAAATCAACTTTAAGGGTTGCAAATTGAATTGCAGAAAAAAAAAATTGGTTAATAATACAATAAGTGCAAAAACTAGGCATTTTTTTCTTGTGATGCAGACAGATGTTTGCTTCTGATGGGAGTCCATCAAATCCACACCTGTGAAGCAGCATTTCTCGGTCATGTTCAGATAAATCCTGTACATTGATCAACTCCTTTGAACTGTAAGAAAATAATTATGATAATATGAGGTATTGTACACTACTCCTGCATCACTTAATTATATGAATAAAGGAATGAACATCAAGCTGGCACATAATAAGACCAAAATTATACTGACCGTTTCAGACTTTGGACAAAGTCCAGTTATTGCAATTCTGTTCTGAACAAAGTTTTTTCCCAATTGTACAAGTATCCAAGTTCTCTGCCATCTTCAAAGATTTCACATTCACTGCTTTCGATTTTGAAGCTTGGTCTACAATGGTTATTGATCAACTGAACAGCTCACTGAATTTTCTGATGACATAAGCATGATGTCATGCACTGAATGCCAAGGCACTTTTGTTACTATAAGTTCTATATTTACACATTTATTAATATGTTAAAACCTCAGCTGTGGCAATTCAGCATAGCACTACCAGTACTGGTAATTTTGCTACACAATTGATCATGTTTATCTAGTATAAATAACAAAGCACTTTTGCTTGAGTCATTCACCAAACTTTCACACAGCACGGACAGGGAGGAATAAAACATGCAGCAAACTATTTTGTTTGAAAGGCCTTGTCCATTTGAGATCAGCAAACATGTCCAGACAAGACAATACAATGCAGAAGTACAGCCTGTATACTGAAATGTACATTGAAAACTTTCTCTGGTGATTTTCTACAAGTTCTCAATAATTCGAAAAACGGCAAAAATGCTCGATTTAAGAATTTTTTCTAGGTAACTTAGAGACTTAGTACCAACTTGAAACTTTGTATATAATCAGATATTGTCATTACCTTTCTGGTAGTATATTTAGTGTTTTGGTACATCTTGTCATATTTTGTCAATTGCCAATTTAATATCGACAATAAAATGCGAAATTCGTTTTTTGCTGGGTCATATGAGAACTAAAATACAATTGTTTCTGCAAATTCTTTATGCATTTTTATTCTATAGGAGAAGGAGATTGTTCAACAAAAAAAGTAAGTCTCAGCTACTATTACAAGGGGTCCAAATGGGGACTTGAAATGTGAACCGCACAAAGCGAGTGAAATTTATTTTGGATGTTTGAAATTTATTTTAAAACAAACAGCAATGAATAGACACCTGAAACTGACCCCATACAGAGTGCACATACAGGACTAACAGCATAAAAAAAAATCAGCTCTCTAGCTTGTACGGTTTCAAAGATACAGCCCCTCAAAAATGGTAATAATTTAGGAATGTCACGAAAATGGCCGTACGGGCACTTTTTCAAAAATTTATAAATCCGAAGTTATTGCTAGTACCAGCCTAATATTGCACAAAGTTACTACATTATATTCAAAGTTCATAAGAAAAAAATATCAAGCAAATCAAAGATGGTCAAGCGGGATTTTTTTTTTTAATCTGCTGATTTGAGGTGGAATGACCCCAGTTCGTCTTATGGTATTTAAGTTTGCAACTTGAATCTTCGTGGCAGGAAATGATCTGATTTAAGAACATGTTGTGATGTGATGTTGCCAAGGGCCACATGCAGTATTTATTTGGTTAACAAAGCTCTTCTGTGTCAAAGGTTGCTTTTGTAGTTGCTGTTTGATTCCAATATTCATCAAGAGAGGAATGAACGACTCTGTTAGTTAAATTAGTCTCCTGTAAATCTGAAGTACTGATGTTGATGAAACTATGACTACGCTCAG
The DNA here is from genome assembly GCA_018398805.1 of Hirundichthys speculiger. Classification (NCBI taxonomy): domain Eukaryota; kingdom Metazoa; phylum Chordata; class Actinopteri; order Beloniformes; family Exocoetidae; genus Hirundichthys; species Hirundichthys speculiger. The sequence continues at coordinate 1,512,735 of JAGFBZ010000489.1, forward strand.
TCCAAATCTGATTTTTTCCATTCACAGATTGCATCTAGGCAGATTTGTTGATAGCCTGAATGAGATAAAACCACCTGAAATTAGATTTATTCTCCAAATACAACTGAAATCACATACGCCCTGACAGATGTATCTCAGTAGTCCCTGGCATCATTCACAACTCAACAATCACTGTCTGCCAGAGAGATGGACAGATTTAAGGAGCAAACTGAGCAAAGGCGAAGGATAGATGGTTCAGACTGCCAGTCCAGGTTGTAGCATATCCAGATTGCATCTATATCCATATTTTTTTTTTCTTTTGAATGGACTGATCAGCCAACAGCCACATGAAGTTGGATTTTCCCTAAATCAGATTCAAACCACATCCGGAAGTGGTTTTGAACTAGGGCTGAACGATTTTGGAAAATAATCTAATTGCGATTTTTTTTCCTCAATATTGCGATTGCGATTTAATATGCGATTATTTTTAAGGTCCTCTTCTCATGTATTTTTCAAACACTGTCATAATAAACAATATCAGATTTATTTAAAGTGCAGATTACAACAATAAAGCAAACAAATCTGTGGCTTTACCTCTTCAACATCTAACTTTTCACGTTTCATGAAACATGTGTAACATTTATGTAAACATGTGGACTGCACTTCTTAAACACTGTCTGAGATTGACAGGACAGTGTATAAATAAATAAATAAAATATATAGATATAGAAAAAAATAAAGCTTACTGATCTCCAGTCAGTAACATCACACAGGAAAATAAAGAAGAACAAATATCTGCTCTAACCAATTGGACATTTTCAAAAAAAAACTTTTTGAACACTAATAGAAATATTTTTACTCAGTAACAGCAGCACACAACATACTGAAGTGCAAAATGAGTATGGCACTGTTAGCCAGAAAGATTCTTCTGTATAGATCTCAGGAGCTCACAGATTTTTTGCAAGGAAAAAGGTGGTGGGGGGGTGGAGAGGAGCTCGAGTTGTCTCGCGCGGCGGGCGGGGTGTTTGTGGCTGTGCACTGTGCCCGACAGAGAGAGAGAGAAGCGTGGTTCGCGAGGCAGACAGCAGCCAAGTGATGGCTTCAAACCCAGTGGTTTGAGTGCGCGTGAGTCTCTAAATCACTAGAAAAAGTCGCTAGATTTGTCGCTTTTTACAAATTAAGTCGCTAGGAGGGTCTGGAAAGTCGCTAAGTTGGCAACACTGCTTGCCCTGTCTGCTCTGCTCAGCTCAGCTGGGCTCACTCGCAAGTCACGTGACGTCGCCAGATCACGTGACAAGTCATATCGCGGCCTTTGCGGTTAGAAAATCTCGTTTTATGATATCGCGAGATTATCGCAAATGCAATTAATCGTTCAGCCCTATTTTGAACGCAACCAGATTTGCACAGATGGGTCACAGTTTGAATGGTGTGACTGTGTTCGTCACGGGTCGGACCCAGAATGCAAGGCAAGTTCTTTAGTATTACAAAACGAAAACAAAAAACTGAGATAAATCCACAAAAGCAGAGGGACAGCAGGGCAGGACCACGACAGCACCAGAATCACAGGTAGGTAGGCGGGATGAAGAACGCAGAACAAGAGCAGAAAGCACAGGAGGAACAGACGAACCAGCGAGGAAGAGGGGCAAAGATGAGACTTGAATAAACCAAGGCGAATAAGGGAAGTAAAACAGAACGCAACAACCCCTAGCTGCTCACAGCAAAGTCCCGATTTTCCGCCAGATCTGCTAAAGCCACTATTAAGGGATAGCGGGTAGCAGGAGAGGTGTTCCCCTGCAAAGAAAGCAATCTTCCACCTTGCTAAACTTGCTATCCCACCTGCGCTACCCGCTACATTATGCATAGGAGTGATTAGGGCATTCCATCTGTTAAACCAATCAATGCGTCAGTAGCCATTGCCTTTAAGAGCAGGTTGCCTAGTTACCTGCAACCCGCTATGGAGCGCCTTTTCATCCAGATCAGAGCAGCTCTCATGGGCAGCTCGTCTGGGACTCTGCTGTAGAGCTTCCTCCTCTTTCCTTCCTCCTCCTCCTTTGCACTGATATATATGTAACACCCGTCTCATGTACCTATGGACGGGACCTGAGTTCTCTTGTTTTATAGCCTCCTGATATTCCCTTATAATGCGTTTTACATATACCGTGAACTCCAAAAATTCAACACCACGCAATACTTAAGTTGCAAGGGCCCAACTTTAGTATGGTTATTATCAGTTTAAAAATACATAACAAAAATATATCGGGTTCAGCAGCAAAAATAAATTAAACAGAAATAACACCCAATTTCGAGTATAGTTTTCACGGGAAACTGTAGAACTAACAAAATGTTACTCTTAAAATAAAATAACCAATAATAATGTGGGCCCACACACACTCTCACTCCTACACACCTTGCAACAGTGTTAACAAGTTGACACAACCCCCGTTGCAGGCCTGAGTCGTGGCTTGGGTGCGTTGGGGCCTCAAACCAAATGGCCGTTTCGCTTAATTACAAGCAACAAAATAAAAAGGCACGTGCTTAAAGTTTGCGTACTCACAGTTCCAGGCAGTATTTAAAGGGATGGATGATGGGGCTTGGTGATGGCCGCCGGCAGGGCGCGGGCGTACTCACAGTCCACTGGCTCTAATCAATCCACAGGTCACACACCAGTAGGAGGAACACAGGTCTCCGGTAATCCACGGGAGCTTCCTTCCTCTGTTTTATGCCAAATGTCCTCCTCCTGAATTGGATAACTCATCTTAATAATTCCATACACTACTTTGTGTTGAGTTAACCATAACTTGCTACAACTGCACAATTAAAATGCACAGCTTTCAGAGTATAACGTAAGCTAAAAACCGCTAGCCCAAATGCTAATGGCTAGTCGCGATTAACAAGACTCGGTTTTACAACAAAATACATACACAAACAGCTCATACACTCATAATTATCTCCTTGTAGGTCAAAACAGCTCCTAACCCTCGATAACTGTCCGTCATCCAGGAAAAAAAGAACGTGTCGCCATCTACAATCCTTTACTTTTCTCACACGGGACAGCTCGTTTTTTTTCATTCTCCATCACAACCAATTGACTGCTCTCAGCTAAGTCCCACCCATCTACCCCAGGCTGTTACTGGATTGGCTGGAACTTCAACAATGATTGACATCTCTGAGCACAAATAAGAAGGCTGTTAGTTTAAACAATTGCAATGCTGGCTCATGCAGGCAAACGTCACATAAACTATACCTATCAGAATAAACTGACCACTTTTCATTTTAACTGGAAATAGTATAAATTGCATTTAAACAGATTTTACAACAGTTGTATTGTATTTTAAACATTTAAACACAATTAACTCTGTCGTCTTCCCTCATCTTGCTTCTTTTTAAACAATCTATTTATGTCCTGCCATCAAAATTAATTGATAATTTAGCAAAGGCTACATATACATAGAAATATTTTACACAGACAATTCCTATCGGCTACCTGAAAGTCCCAGATAGTTGGTGCGCTCTCAGTAAACACGCTCTGGTTGTCTATGGTTTAACTGGCGAGCAAGTGGTTTAAGACAATATCTGCTATTTTCTCAGGGGTTCAACTGAGGCCAGATCACACTTTTTATACAAGAGTTAATTACAGAGGTAGAGCCATTTGTGCACGTCCACATGTGACCAGGTGGATGCACATTGATGCCATTTGGACGCTCTCTTGTGCGCACCGACATGCGGGTCACGAGTTGGTGGTCAGACCACCTGCTACCCGCAACCCTAAACCCGCAATTGCAAGATAAAGCGTTTGCAGAAAGGGCAGAAGACACGCCCATTGCCACACCTACAAAGTGAGTAAGGGAGTCGGCATAAAGGGTAGCGGCTTTAACGAGCGGAAGATTGCATTAGCGGTTAGTGGAGGGTCCTATACCAGCAATTTGCGGGAAGCGGCTAGCATTAACGGGTAAGGGGAAGTGTACAATCAGGCCCTAAGTCTCCCTTGACCAGCTTCAGAGAGAAATGAGCAAATCAGCATTTGAAATCTGTGTTACTTCTCTATGCTACCAACTCCCAAACTGCAGCATGATGTTAAGTTGGGGTAAATCGGATGCTGTGTTCCCAATCACTTTTCACGTTTATTCTTACTACTTTGAACACATAAGGGTATCCACAACCGACGATTCTGTCTTCACAAACTGCACTGAGAGTACACTCGAAACAGTCACTGAAAACGGTCAGAAAAGTGAATGTGGAATGCTTGTTTGCTGTGTTTTTGGTTAGAAAGAGGATGGGTGTGGGCCAAGGAGATTTTGGTTCATTTTGTCTGGAATTTAGAATCAATTAAAAACCGAATCTTGGCTGCAAAACAGTGATGACCTGTCGCCTCCGTCATCGCTAGTAAGGGCACAGCAGCACTTGTACACCAGTCATCCATACTCTGCACATGTATGAAGTAGTTTCCCGAGTAGTTTTTAAAGCTGAAAATGTACAGAATGATAGCTACTATTTATGGTAAATGGACTTACATTTCTATAACGCTTTTCTAGTCTACTGACCACTCAAAGCGCTTTACAGCATACGTCACATTCACGCACACATTCACGCACTGATGGCCGAGGCTACCATGCAAGGTGCCACATGCTCCTTGCAATTTGGGGTTCAGTATCTTGCTAAGGGATACTTCGACATGTAGCCAGGGGAGCATGGGAAACGAACCGGCAACTTTCCGGTTACCGGACAACCCACCTGAGCCACAGCCGCCCAGCTACTCAGACACTTTTCCAGCACCATGCCGACCAACTCTGACAAGTATACGCCGGGCTCTGTGTTAGACTGAACTCACAAAAGTATGCCATCTCTGACTAACTGGCGTGTTTTCAGGCCAAATAAAAATGACAGGGCTGCATTATTCTGGGGTTTTACCTTTACCTGCCACATGAGCTTTTAAGCAAAGAAGTATATTTATTTTCCTAACATGCCCCCCCCCCTTTTTTTTCGGCTTCATTTTTCACAGTAACAACATAATTACCTCATTTACAATACAATGTAATAAACTATTCATAAAATGTTTGAATCCTATTTAATGGTATTAAGGAATGAGACTTGGAATAAATGTTCAACCTCTAACAAGACATCATTGTTGAAGACATTTCTCTCATAAAAAATGGGAGCTGCGAGGCTATGTTGTCCTTTTTGATCCGGTCCACTTCTCTGGAGAGGTAGACCCACTTAGTTAATTCTCTGAGGCAGCAAGGACACACTGACCTCGACAGGTCAGTTATTTCGCTCTCCAGCTGTTATCACGAAACCCACATCCATGCTTGAATGTGTCCTGCTACACGTCAGGTGGGTTATATACAAAATGTAGATCCTGTCACACAAGGATATCTGCCAGGGTTTGTGTCATAGAATTGCCAATATTATTATTTCTTAATATTGCAATGCTTGGCTTCAATGAAATACATACAGAACTACAAATAAGAAAATGTTGGAACGATACGGAAAATGCTAAATGCCTGCAAGCTTTTCCCACTTTGTAATATTGCCATTATTTCTCACAACATGTAAAATTCATTTTGGCATTGAGGATTTCAAGTGATTAAGCATTTCAGTTGTTTTTGTCCCATTTTTTTAAGCATCTTTCAAAGTGTGCAGCAGAATGGAGCCAGTGATTACAAAACAGGTGAAGGACCACAGGCGGGTCACTCCAGGACGCTCCTCTTCCTCGGCCATGTCTTTATAATGTGTGGTTCTACATTGTCTTGCTCTAAAAAAGTGCATGGACATGCTTGTTAAAGTCATGGTCTTGAAGGAGGCATGTGTTGCTCTAAAACTCTTCTTTTCTGAGTTCATCACAGAAGTGAGAATGACCTTTGACCCCTGATGCAACCCCGCACACCGACGAGCCTGGTCTCTGGACTCGTTGCTGATAAGGTATGGATTGTCTTTTTTCATCTTGGACACATGGTGCCCATCTCTGCACTGAACTGTGAACCCCGAAGAGTATGGAATGGGTATCGATTTGAATGTATGGACACAAAACTGTGGACTCTGAATTTTACAGGTTGATCTTTCCACCTTGTAGCACTTGCATGTTCTTATTGATGAGTACAGTCTCCTACTGTCAGCTGATAAGGGTGTTAATGTACTGGACTGAACAACTGGGTGGAGAGATTCTTGCTTGCCGCTGGTGGTCAGTGTCATGAGGAATCCCGAGGGCCCCTAATGATGTCTACTGCAGCTGACATCATAGAGTAAAGAAAGAGACTGCAGCAAGTGTGTATGTCAGTGAGAGAGAGAGTGGATCATACAGCATGTAGTATTGAGATTAAAGGTGCTTTCGCACCTACAGGCTTTAGTCCACTGAAAATTAGCTCAAGTCCGCATTCCCTCACGGTGCAGTTTAGTCATATTTCCAGTGGCATGGGTCTGATCTTGTCCACAATGTTTCAGTGAATATATTTACAGTGACAGAGCCGGTTGCTCGTGCAGACTTGACAAAGTACTGTTCCACAGCGCCTGGTGATGATTGTGCACTGCTTTTACTGTTTTACCAACCTCCAATGAATAAAAGAAGAAGTCAATGGAGTCAACGCTTTAAACCCTTGACAGTTTGGCCAGCAAAAGTGTGGCATTTTGGATAAAGAAGAATGAGACTTGTAATGTGCGGGATTCAAAGACTTGGCTTAGTTGGTTTCTTCTTTTGCTAACAACCTCTATGGATTTTGAAAGCACCTGCTCACATGACACAGACGAGGCTGGTCTTTTTTCAGTATTTCAAGGGATCTTCATGTCTTTCTATTGGAGGATCTGTCATGCAGCATGCAGCAAAGTCTCATTACGAAGCATGTCGTGAGTCATGGACTGGTTTGAAACAGTTTAAAAATTCACCTGGACACTTTGGGCCTGATCGTACCACTCATCTTACCCATTACCACTAGCCGCTACCCTCAAATTGCATGTATAGGAACGTTCGCTAACTGCTATTGCCATCTTCTGCTCGCTAAAGCCGCTACCCGTTATGCCGACTCCCTTACTCATTTTTAGGTGTGGCAATGTGCGCGTCTTTTTCCCTTTCCTCAATCTCAGGTTCAGGAAGAAGCATCGCAGGTGGTCCGACCACTCACAACCCATGTCGGCTTGAACAAGAGCACGACCAAATGGCATCAACGCGCGTCCACCTGGTCACATGTGCACATGTCGTGAGTCATGGACTGGTTTGAAACAGTTTAAAAATTCACCTGGACACTTTGGGCCTGATCGTACCACTCATCTTACCCATTACCACTAGCCGCTACCCTCAAATTGCATGTATAGGAACGTTCGCTAACCGCTATTGCCATCTTCTGCTCGCTAAAGCCGCTACCCGTTATGCCGACTCCCTTACGCGTCTTTTTCCCTTTCCTCAATCTCAGGTTCAGGAAGAAGCATAGCAGGTGGTCCGACCACTCACAACCCATGTCGGCTCGAACAAGAGCACGACCAAATGGCATCAACGCGCGTCCACCTGGTCACATGTGGACGTGCACAAATGGCTCCACTTCTCTTGTATAAAGAGAGTGATTTGGCCTCAGTTGAACCCCTGGGAGATTGACTTATATGGCTTCCTCGCCAGTTAAACTATAGACGACCAGAACGTGTTTACCGGGAGCACACCAACTATCTGGGACTTTCAGGTAGCCGATAGGAAAAATTATTAGACCACCATTTTTTCTTCACTTTCTTGTTCATTTTAATACCTGGTACCACTAAACGTCATCATGTGACTAAAACAGACAGAAAAGAAAACACTGAATGCATAAAAAGCAGTGTTTTTGGTAGTACAACGCCATAGCTATTGATGTAAAAACTTAAGTGATTTAGGTTATAATCAAGAAAACCATGGAAAATGGTAAGATATCAGCTCTTAAATAAAACTCTTATAAGCAATCTTTGTGGTTATCGTTATGTTTGTCCAAACAAATGTACCTTTAGTTGTACCAGGCATTAAAATGAACAAGAAAACTGAAGAAAAACAAGGGTGGTCTAATAATTTTTTCCATGACTGTGTATATATATATATATATATATATATATATATATATATATATATATAGATATATATATATATATATATATATATCTATATATATATCAGTGGCGGCTGGTGCAAAAAAATTTGGGGGGGGCACAATTTACCTTGGATTACATAAGGGTATAATGATACACAGAAGTCACGGTTCGATGCGAGCTTGATACAGTGGGGTACAAAACAAAGCTAGAACATAATATTTTGGTTCTTTTTATTTTGAAAAATGTAAACAAACAATGGCTCATTAGTCATAACAGTACATACATAACAATAGTGAAGCTGTTTAGTTATTTATATTATTTTCAAAATAATTTTTTTTCCTTTCAGATATTTTATAATATACAAGATCAAATATTATATATTCTATGATATATGTATGTGTGTATATATGTATATGATTCCTATTTGAACATGAATTTTGACCTCTGGAAGGATGGCAGCAAGTCGTTCTCCTAGTGCTGCAGCAATAGACTCAGCTGTAGCTGACGTCAGAGGGATAAACTCAAAAAATCTATCCTGCACAGTGTTTTTCCCGTCGATGTAACGCAGCACGAGCACAAGTTGGCACTGTGTGGAAATATACATGGTCTCGTCTGCTTGTATTGCGATGAAATCGCTACTCTGGGCTTCTGTGATGATGTGCTCCCTCACAACAGACAACATACAGTCCAGCAGTTCGTTCTACACTGTTTTAGAAGTCCCCTTAAAAACTGGCGTTCTCAATGTGTTCTTTCAACACACCATCAAAAAGAAAACAAACAAAAAAAAAAACACATGACATGAATCTGATTCGCTGATTGGCTGCTGATAAACGTGTCATTTGCTGGGAGGCACCAGGGACGCAGACTGCTGCGCCCCGTGAAGAATCTGACTCAAACCAATTAAAACTCAGCCTCATGTCAGCTGATCATCAAATGTTCGAGGGCTTACATTGGAATCCGTTTTACCGGCGCCCCGCACCTCCGGAAGTAGATTAAAAAAAGAGTAAAAAAACATATTGAAACCAAATCAATTTTTAAACATTTAATTACTATTGACAGGCACCCACAGACTGAAATAACACCTTCATTTCGTTTTTTTTTATTTTTTTTTTTATCTCTTAATTTGATGGGGGCGGCGCCCCAGCGCCCTCTACTAACCAGCCGCCACTGATATATATATATATATATATATATATATATATATATATATATATATATATATATCCCCATTGCGCTACTGCAGAGTTTTGGAGCTGCTCCAATCTGGATGAAAAGATGCTGCATGGCTGGTTTGGGAAAGTGGATTGCGCATAGCGTAACCTGCTCTTAAAGGCAGTTGCCGTTGACACACTGATTGGCTTGGTGAAACACCCTAACCACTCCTATCCATAATGCAGTCAGTAGCGCAGGTGGGATAGCGGATATAGCAAGGGTGGAAGATTGTATTTTTTTCGGGGGAATGCCCCTCCCGCTACACGTTGTTCCTAAATAGCAGCTTTACCAGATCTGGTGGAAGATCAGGCCCTTCCAATCAAACAAGAAAAAGTCCTGGTCAAACGGAAAACTGTCTCATGATCGACTCCGTGGGAACAAAATACTAAAAACGTGCAAGGGAACAATTGGCCTACTGTTAGCTAGGAGCTGCATCAAAGCCAGCAAAGTCCCAAAACGTGTTGAACTTAGTTCCACAACAACAATCGACAATAAATCTGCCCCCAGAGTGACTGACACTGCATCCGCAGACGACACCATGTACGTGGGAGTTGAGCGCTTTTTTTAGTTTTCACATTTTCACATTTCGGCTGAGCTTATTACAACTTACCGCAGGGACAGCATGTGGCAGACCGGCAACATTGGCGGGGTTTCCACGCTCAAGTTTGCACGGGCCTAACAGATGGCGCACGGATCCAGCAGCCTTGTGGGAAAATGCCAATCAAATGGCGGAATAATGATAGATAGAACGGCAAAACATTCCAAGTGCATCACAACAACAACAAGAGCAATTATTTCGTTACTACACACCCTCCATGCAGGCGATATCAAACCCAGCTCTTGACCTTTGGGCCGCATCTGACTCACACGACACTTGCTTGTGCCATAACTATGTCATGAATGCTGCGAGCAGCTCAGATTAAAGCTCAAATGTGTTCGCTGCGGGGGGCGTGAATTGAGGGGCTGAATTGAGCACAGTTTAATTTTGTTTTAATCACTAACCATTGTTCCTCTGGGATTAACGCTGAATTAAAGCAAACAGTTTAAAATCCTGCACCGTTTTTTTTTGTTATTGCATCTTTGGCAACTTCTTTACATTCAAACTGAAGTGTTTAAGCGGCATGAAGAGTCACTGCTACGATGACTAATCCACAAAGTTTGACGTGTGATATGACACACCACAAGCACTGCACCACAGTAACAGAGGGGATTCCTCTGAGACTGCAAGGGAAGCTGAGTTTCCTCTGCCTCCCTGCCCTATAATGTCAAAAAATAAATGACCTAATGTGTGCAGTAGTATTAACATTTAATTGACTAAAAATGTGTTAGAACATGTTAATCATGAAGACGAGTTGATTCAGAATCAGCTACTTCTTCACCAGTAAAGTAGTTAACTTGTCTGTACATTCCCATACTGCTTTCTGGTCAGTGCATTTCCCCACAGAAGCTGAGCGTCTCTGGGACTGCATGGAGCATTTCTTTTATTGCTGCAAAACTCGACGTGCATTGGCTTGAATTCAATTCAGTTCAATTAAATTCAATTTTATTTGTATAGCGTCGGACAATGTCAATTGTCTCTTGGCGCTTTACAGGTACCCAGAGCATGACCCCCGAGTAAATATCATTAACTAAAAATATAATATTGAATCCTAAACAAGGATAATGGCAGAAAAAAAACTCCCACAGTGGGAGAAAAAAACCTTTAAGCCAAACAGTGGCAAGAAAAAACTCCACTTTAAGAGGAAGAAACCTTGAGCAGGACCTGGATCATATCGGGGGACCTTCCTGATGAAGACCAGCCGGGTAAAGAAAGAAAAACAGAGGAGAGACGGGACAGAGAGAGAGGATAGAGGACAGAGAGAGGAGAGACACAAATTACTAAATATAATGACCATATAAACAGATGCAGGTAGCAGCACTGAGGTGAGATGGTCAGAGGACTAGATCACCGGTCACCACGCCAGTCAGCACCCCAACATTACACTGACATTACATTACAAATAAATGCCAATGTAGTCCTGCCCCGGACTCTCAGCGCCTCTGGGAGTGAATGGAGAGGTGGGTTGGCCTCGACTGGCCTGGACGCTGACCAGTCCGCATGGCGATTGGAGGAAAAGCTGAATGCAGTTTTGACTGACAGGTTTCTGAGATTTATATACTGTCACGTCTCCTGCACGATTTCAGTCCATTGTGGCATTTCTACAGCAAATACTTCATTTCTTACGCTGTAAATAAATCACACTGACTGCAGGGAAGGGAAGGGCAGAATTTACATATAAATAAATTGACACGTTTTTATGATGTCGTCCGACTATGAGCTTCCCCAGAAATCCCCATTGCACAATAAATATTTCACATTAGACTTTTGTGTTAAGATTGGTTGAAACATGTCTGATAAGGGGTGATGACACCCTTGCATGATTTGAAGTGATGGATTTTGGCATGCTTGGATTTATGACTGGACCGGTGGTTTGCATTTCCAGCAGTATTCCATGAAGAGCAGCAGCATTACGTTTTGCCTTTAAAAGAGAATCTTTGAAGAGTCCGGCTTATATGTCTAAGACTCAAAAGTGCCTGGGAAAAGATTCTTTAAAAAAAAAAAAATGATTTGATGCATGATACTGCCTGATCCTGTATCCATCATCCATCCAGCAAAATGCAAAAGCAACATAAATTCACCAACAACCCCCATGGATCATCTATGAACATCCTGACAAGTTTGCCGGGCTTCAAGCGCAGGTTCAGGCAGATAAGCCTGAGGGAAAATCTGAAGAAGAGCGAGACTAAAAGAAAAAAGCTGTCAGCAACAACATCTGATTTGAGCGGTCTTTATTTTTCACACCTCTCTGTGAGGAGTTTCACCACTTTAAGTCTGAATGTTATTTATTCAAGGGCAAGGAGCAGTTGATAGGAAATGTGGATCTAATAAACTCGGACTGATGAATCAGCAGTGACTGGAATTGGAAACCAGAGAATCACATCTAGAATACAGAAGTATACGTCACCTATGCATTTTTACTTAATATATTATTTTGCATGCCACACAGGAGGTGAGCTTCAACTGTCTTTTTTTTAATTTTTTTTTTATTTTACACAATTTTATCATGTTGAACTGCCAGAGTCAGCTTCTGAGGAAATGGCCCTTTTTTATTTATTTTACTGAGGCAGTCACAAGCCATCTAAAGGAAAAACAAACGCTTGTCATTAGAGGGGAAGAATCCAGCAATCCAACCTGCCACAGGAGGAGACGGGGAAACGTCAGCTGCATGTGAGACATCAAGTAGATCCTTAAGACTTGTTGCTCCGACACCTCTCATCTTGTCAAGTCTGACTCCACTGTGAACCTTCTTTGAACCTCTGACAGTCTCTGTGATGGGAAATGCTCACCTCAATCCATCTAAGACTTTTTATTTAATTTTATCTTTTCTTTTTTTTTTTCTTGGAGGGGGAGGGGGGGTGCGTGTGTGCACTTCCCAAAGTGGCTGGCCTCTAATGAAAGGCCTTGTTCTTCCTCCAGAAGAATTTGTTGCTTAAATTATTAAAGCACGTGGCTTTCTATTTTATATTACTCAAGTTTAGTAAAAAGCTGCCCAAAATCCAATTCACTCTTGAGAGTGAGTGACCTGAACCAGCAAAAACAAAACAAAAAAAAAAAAGAAAGGAAAGAAAAACATTAGATTAGATTCAACTTTTTTGTCAACGAAGTGCACTTTAGCATCTAACCAGAAATGCAATAATCAGCAGGTGCAGGAACTATAGATTCATCCACAATATGTATTAATATCTGCAGGTAAACATACAGCTGGGTACATACTATCAACATGATATACAGATGGCATAAAAAGGACTATGAACATACCAAACAGCTGTGCAATAAACAAATGTACGATAGTGTAAGTGAATAAGCTCCTTTGCCTTCCAGGTGTTAAGGAGCAGTTTAATGTCGGCGCACCATGCAGCCAGGTGTTGCACCTTCTCCATGTGGGCAGTCTCATCATTGTCATTGACAAGGCCAAATTACCGCGGTGTCATCTGCAATCTGGATAATGCAGCTGGATCCATGCACAGGCCTGTAGCTGTGGGTGAAGACGGAGTAGAGGAATGTTCTCAGCACAGAGCCCTGTGGTACGCCGGCATCGAGCGTGATGGTGGTGGATTAGGTGACGCCCGGCCTGTCTGTTGGTCAGAAAGTCCATAATCCAGTACAGAGGGAGGTGTTTAATATCCAGGTCTCCAAGTTTAGTGGACGGGATGACGATCTCAGATGCCGAGCTGAAGTCCACAAATGGCATTTGTGCACGTGTTGTTATTGTCCGAGTGTGTGAGCACAGAGTGCAGCGCTATGGGATCCTCGGTGCTCCAACTGCTGCAGTCTGCGGGTCGGTGTGGGTCAAGCGTGGGTGGGAGGCAGTTCTTGAGGTGTGCCAGGACCCGTTGCTCCAGGCGCCTCATGACAACAGGTGTGAGTCCTGCAGGGCTGCAGCCATTCAGGCAGGTCGACGACGACAGTTGGGGAGGAGTGCACATCAGAACAGAGTCAATAAAATGTTTTTTCTTTTTTTACAGACAGCGTCAACATGTTGTTCAAAGGTCAACTTGTCATCAATTATCGTGCTGCGGTATTAATACTGATGCACGGGTTCAACAGACTTGGGCTTCTTTAAATCAGGAGAGACAACAGTAGAGTTTTTTTCCTAATATCAATAATATATGTTTATTCGCAGGAAAGACGACTTGCACCAGTCTGTGAAGCCCGGTGCTGCAGGACTGAGATCAGATTCTGCCTGGACAATGTCTGTCCAAGTATGTCTCCAATGCTTTTGATTAGGGCTGCACGGTAACTATCGGGCCAATAACAGGAAATTTTGATGTCATTCCGATAAGTCCGATATCACGATGAATAGCCCCGATAACATATATATTTTTGTCAACACGGCAGTGCCTCGCTCCCTCTGAGCCTTGAATGACCGGCAGTGAATATTATGTTCAAGTTATGTCGGCATAATCAGGAAAACGATTACTCAATAAGGAAAATCAAGAATACCCCCTCATGCCAGAAAACAACTTGTTAACTCGGTTATAATTTTGGTAGTTGCTGACTTGAATTGATATTCGCAGTATTTTCTCACGTTACACATAAAAAATAGAAAAGGCTAAAAGAACGATGAGTAAACGAGGGAACGGAGGAATTTATGTTACACCTTGAATGCAGCATGCAGGACAGCGTGCTGATCGAAACAAACATGGCAGTGATGGTATGGAACTTTGTTAAAGTTTAGAGGAAGATATTTGGCTCATTATTTGTGACAAATGCTACAAGCGAATTCCACGAGGAGGGAAGCACAAGCTTTAATACGTCAAACCTGATCAGCCACCCAGAACATATCGCTTCCATGGAGTTTTGAAATCTCGCTAATGTGAGCTAACGCGAGCAAGCCAGCAGCAAGTGTCTCTTCCCCTCCCCTCCCCTCTGCTCTCCCTCATCTCTCTCATCTCAAACTTCCATGAGATTAAGAAAAAAAAAATCCTACTGAACCTCATTTACTTTAAAGGTATTAATTTAAATGAAACCACAAGTCAAAATCCTTTAAACGTAAATCTTTTTCAGTTAGTAATTCTGATGCATTTCCATCAGTTCAAGGAGCCTTTATTTTTTATATCAGTCAGTAATGAACCTTATCTAAGTTGATGTGAGATATCAAATAGGTTTGTTTGATAGCTTTACGAAAATGTTTAAGAGGCTTGCCAGTAGTTTTTCAAAACTATTTTTGATTTTGTTCATAGTATTGATGTAATGATCTTAGGTATATGTGTGTTATCAGTTATCGGTATCGGCCTTTAGGAGCTGAAAGTTATCGGTTATCGGTATCGGTTTTAAAAAACAGTTGTCTTGCATCCCTACTTTTGATATTGTGACAGTCCATGGGAAGGGTTTGTTAAGAGTAATGTCCTCACTATTACTACATTTGAGAAGTGACCAAGATGCTCTGTTTCCTGTCTCACTCACACTCACCTCCTTGTCAGTTGCTCAATCATCCTGGTCCAATTTGGTTCCTCATAATTTGGATGGAGCCCATCGATATGGTCATGTAGCAGTGCTACCTTGCAGAGATGGCAGAATAAGGTTGTTAGTTGTTGTATTTTGTGGAGTTTTCTTGCTAAATGCTTTATCAGAAAAAGAAGTGCTAAAAGGGTCTGAGAAGGCAATAAAAATGGTGACAAAAGTGCTCAAGTGGAACAAGTTTGGAGTACTCATCATGCTACTTCATGTATCGATTGAGTTGGTGCTTTAAGAGCGGAGGGGGTGATGTAATTATGATGTGTGTGAAATATATCAAAAGAACCAAGTCCAAACCCATTCAAAGATCCACAAGACCAAAAACTCAAAGCCATTGCAGATTTGATTATACCATAATTTGAACAGTAAATCCCCTGTGAGGTACACAGCTGTTGTTACCTCTGTAGATTGTGACTGGGTGTGGATAAATCCCAGTTAATGGTTAGAAACGGTCAGGAGACAGAATTCAGTTTTTAACTCATTTTTATCCATCTGTGTATGGATGTTCTTACTACTAAGTACATTCAGGATGACTGGTACAGGTGAATACGACAAACTGTTAAAGAAATATTAAGAACTGGAACTTGATCTGATTCAGGATGGTCCTAGAACTGGATCCGTGTGACAGTTCTGGGGAAGCAGCGGCGATGAACTTATTGATAGAACTATGTCCGATATTCTGTTGTCGATGGGCAAGGTCTTAAAATAGCGGCAAAGCCAATGTAGGGATGTTCCTATACAAACAGTACCTTTTTATTTACTTTATGTACACTAACAAAGTTAAAATGATCCTGATTCATCTATAGAGATAGGATCCACGCTGACACTAAAACAGAATGACATGTTTTACGTCTCAAATTGAGGCTTCAAATTGCAATTCATTAAACCGTCACTTTTCACTTTTCTGCCATCAGGAGAATGATATCATCAGCATAGATGACGATACGGCTAACAGCAGATCCCCATCAGGCATCAACATGGTTTGGTGTTTCTTGTTGAAATGTTTGGGTGAATTCCAATTCCTCCTTTAACCTTCAATCTCAACCCTCAATCTCAACCCTTGATCTCAAAAATGCGTGCTCCTGCTAAGTGGGAGTGCTGTCCCGATTCTTAGAAAGTCAAGTTGAGGGGCAAGTTTGAGGGCTGTATTTCCCTCAATATTGAGATTCTCCGGCACCACCCTTGGAAGTAAGGGCTACCCAGAAGGCAGTGCGCGTTTTCGCTAAGATGTCTTCGAAAAGGATGGCGCCAAAAAAAGCTTGCTACGAACGAAGTGTTTTCTTGTTAATAAAGATATAAATGTTACAAAACCATCTTATTGTCTTCGTTTTATATATTTATATTATCTTATTCTTCTACTTCTTCTTCATCGTCATTGTCGTTTTCTCAACAGACTGGACATAGCTTTGGCGTAAGGCCGCCCCCTACAGTCTGAAAATGTAACTGCACTCAAGGGGTGTCTCATTTCTAAGTCACAACATAGCCCTTTGTTGTTCAAATTTTACTATTAATGTATATTAGTTTACCAATAATTATTGAGTTCTAGTGAGGCAATTATGCAACACTTAACAAACACTTTACTGGACAATCGGACAGAGGGTGCAAGTGGATTTAATCTCCATTGCAGGTAGAGATGGTCATTGTAACTCACAGCAGCGTTCAGAACAACCGTTGCCAGCACAAGACAATTAATCAAAGGAAACGCAATCATTTTAACCGCTTGTTATCAATAGTTTAGCCTTGAGCTAAATTCCTCTCAGTCAGCCTCAGAAAATCACGCCATGGCGCCTGACAAATATCCCACATAGATTAGATATTCTACATTAGACACTGAGAAACAGGTCATTGTGACCTGATGCAATTTTAACCAACACCCTTACATTTACTTTTGAGGGCCAAGATTAAGGGTAAGGGCAAGGGTTGAGATTGAGGATTAAGGGAGGAATTGGAATTGGCCCTTAGTCAAGAAAGCACTGGATGCCTACCTTGCCTTCTGTATGAGTGTTTGGACAGCCGGGATTAGTTCCCAGACCCCCGAGATCCAAAATGAGACTGGTATTTAATGGATATGAATGAATGAATGACCTAGAAAAGCACTCGGAGAGCGCAGACCTCCGCCAAGTGCAACAATTCCCCCATATAGCGATTTACAAATAGCAATAAAATCCGCATTGTGGATAAGATCCAGATCAGCCTTTGAAATTTGATAGAGGTTTCCATTGTCAATCCCTGAGTCAAATTTCATGAGTTTTTGGCAATAATTATATCGAGAAACAAAATTTTCGGCCTCTTGACCGCAATGTTATCGAAAATTTGAAAGTGATCCAGAATCCAGGATTTCTTCCGGATCACACCCAAAATGAAATCAGTTCTTCCTTTTCACATTTCTGACAACTCCTGAAAATTTCATCAAAATCCATCCATAACTTTTTGAGTTATCTTGTACACAGACAGACAGATAAACGCCACCGAAAACATAATCTCCTTGGCGGAGGGTAATGAAGGGAGAGACGTATGAGTGACTGTCTGAATGGAAGTGTGTGCGTAACAGTGTGATCAGAGGCCCTACAAGTTGTAAATCTTCTAAAACTGCACAGGAACATATAAAAAAAGTGGTCATTCTTTGCAATAAGTGCACGTAGAAGTTGACGCTAGTTAGTCCCCACTGAACGCTCTCGAATGTCCTAATGGAAATATCAAGACTAAAACATACTGATCATCTTGAACTCATTTGAGCAACTGCTGTCCATCGAGCCTGTTCAGAAAGCTAACCCTAACCCGCTGAGGACCCGGCTCAAGCACAGCAGAAACACTCCATCAAGCAATGCAGCCCCTCTTCACTCCCCCGTATGCTTCCTCTCCTGGTAATGAATGACACTACACCGTTTACGGTGTTCCTAAGCTGCGTTTGACATTAAAATTCACCCAGACTGGCTTTAGAGGAAAGTAAATAATCGCCATGAAAACCTGTCCAAGGAAACCCATCCTACCCGGCATGTGTAAAATATTTCCACATGTAGTATCATCACACCGAGATTAGAAACTAAAGTATCAGAATGAGATCAAAAGTGGATTATTCATCAGTGAGCTTGGTTGTTATTTATGTCGTGAGCCTTTCTCTTTCAACAATAATGAAATCAGTAACAGCTAAATGTGCTTTGTCTTGTTTTGTTTTGTTTTGTTGCAGTTTCTGCCATTGTTAAACAGATGATTGCCATTTAGTTTTAATCTGGCATCATAAAGACAGTGAATGCTGCAGTTTGCTCCCATTCATCCAGGATGAGTGCACGCTTTGTATCTGGATGACTTCTGTTTCGCTGTAATTAGAGAAGTGCTTTGAATAATGCACCCAGAATTGGAGGTGAAACTCCTGATGTTCTCTATTGTAGATGTGTTGAGCTCACACGTGACCCGGTGCCACCAAAGACCCACCGAAACAACCTGCTGCTCACGCAGCAGACCCCTGCAGTTCCTAACTCCTCATCTAACACATCTAAACAGTCTGGACACATCTAGACACTTTCTGGTGCCACTGAGCATTCAGAGCTCCATTGATGGTGGTGGGATTTTTGTTTTTCTTTTTTTTTGTTTGTTTTTTTTGGTGAGGGGAGGGGGTTGTTTGGAGCAGGCCTGGAATTTTGTGATTTGAGAGACAAGGCCACTTGGCCTTCAAAGGAGGATTTTTTTTTGAGGGCACAAAGGCCAAATGCCAGGGCAACACGGCCATAATAAAAAAACACAATATGACATGATATGCTAATAAACGGCAGAACACAGTTTTTGAATTCAGAACCTTGGATATTTTTAATAGGCTACCACATTGGACTTTTATCAAAATAGGCAATGTCATTGACTTTTATCAGGTTATTACACATCCATAAATTTAATTTAAATCATCATCTGATGATGAGGATGGAGAACCTGGGGTCTTCCTAGGCCCATAAGAATAAAACAGTTGGCCTCCACCTCTCTATGCTCCCTCTGTCTTTTTGGCACTGTTTGAAAATTTTAAAACAGTTTTATGATGAATCATAGTGGCACAACTAGTTAAGTATTTCATTTCATTTCATTTTATTGATTCATTCCAGACATGTCAAAACAATCTTTTAAAGCATAGACAATTTTAACACTATAATGAATCTATGTATCTGAAAATAAATATAATATATTTATAGAATATATAATAATGCATAACTCAATATACACTGACACATGTGCATAACCATAACTTAGAAACATATAGAACCTCTTGTAAATAAATCTAAATATTAAATGGACATATTCCCCCCAAAAAATGAAAAATAAACAAAATTCATATCCAATGTATATACACGGATTTATATACATACATACGCAAAACACATATCTGATTTAACATGAAGAGCGACAGAAAAGGAGTATTAATTCTTTCCAAATGTTATTTCCTAAATGTACCACATAAACTTAGGCTAAAATAAGAAGAATCTAACAATTAACTATTGTATGATAACCTTTTGAAGTAGGTGTCCATTTTTCAGCAGTTTTTTGCTGCATCTTCGAGCTCTTTTGTGACTAATCTCGACTCGTTCCCGTCTTGGTATTCTTCTTTCTGAGGGAAAAAAGTTTAGAGTGAATATGTTAAATAATTTTAAATAATATTATCACGTTTTCATAGCCTACTGATTATTCAAATGCTTAAGCCACCCTGGAGCGTATTTCTGTAATGATACGTGTTAAAGAGTATAGGTTTAACTTTCGCGCACCTGAAGTCTCAGAAGTGTATCGTGTATAGAACCCGGGATGTCGGAGTTTGAATCAATCTATCTCAGCATCGTCATCATGCTTGTAAATTGTTGTTGATTCATATGTCAATCGTGAGTTTATGACGTGTTATTTAGTCACAGATGTTTTCTTTATAATCAGATTCGATTTAGTGGAATCCTGATTTTGGCGATGAAATGAAGACTAACAAGCAAAGCTTCGCTAGGACTGCACACATAGAAGAGAGACAGAAAAGTTTTGGCAAGAAAAGGATTATTTGAAGGCTTTAGTTTACGATAAATCAGCTGATTGCAGGAGACCGTTTACTTGGGTTGTCTTAGTAACCATAGCTCAGAAGGCTACAGTAGCGAGACATGACAGTCTCCGTCTGATATTGAAACATTAAAAATTCTTAGTAGGCTATAGCAATAAGATATGACAAGAAAGATTTACAGAAGTGTTGATTTAGCTTGTTGGATAGCTAGGGCCCCCTCAGGGAGGCTAATAGGCTACTGCTACAATCAAGTCTAACAACTCTTTATCAATTCAAAGTTGGGACCGATTTATTATGAATTATAGTCCTGGGCTCAATCTTTAAAGTCCTTATGCTCAATGACAAGCTATTTGATCCAGAAAACAGATGGCTTTTTTTTTTAACACTTACCTTTAATGTCGTCTTCGTGGTATCGTTGTGCTGTTTATCCCACAGACAGAATGCTGATGGAAATAGATTCTGTGTGGTAGAGTTCTGGATGGATCCCGCAGTAGGACACACCTCCTCTCTGATTGTTTAGCTTTAATACAGGTAGGCCTACCGATGGGCACTACGGCACAAACTTGATGATAGCTGAAGGAAGGGGAGAGGGCAGGGCACCAAGGCCAGAGTGGCCGTTAAGCATCAATTTTCGGAAGAGCATCACGGCCAAGAAGAAGGGCTACGACGGCCATGGCCGCCGTGGCTGCCGTGAAATTCCTGCCCTGGTTTGGAGGTCATCAGAAATGTCATTTAAAAGGAGATACATCATAAAAAAAGATTGTCAACTCAAAGCAGGAAATTTCCGGCTTTGCCCTCGGCACTAAAGAAGGTCGGTGCAACTTAAACTGTAATCATAAACCAACATGAACAGCTCCTTCTCATGGTCTGGGGCAGCCATGGCAGCCATTTTGGGTTGTTTTTTGTTCTGCATAAAGTTGGCGTCAATCCCTGTCTTTAGTGTTTCCTGTTTTACTTTGAAAGGTCTGTCTTGTCTTCATTGTTTTCTGCTTTGCTTCCTTCTCTATATAATCCTGATTGTCTGCACCTGTCTCTCGTTTGTCACTCTGTCTATTTAAGTCTTGTCATCTCCCCCGTGTGTGCTGGTCTGTCTCTCCTTGTACCCTGTGACTGTGTTTCTGATTTTGACCCCTGTTAGTGATAGTGAGATGAAGCCTCGTGAAGCAGTGTCACACATTGGCCAGATGGTACGAGAAATGGTACATTTCTTGCTGCTTCATATGCACATGACACCACCTACTGGTCAGGTTTATAATCACAGCCAGCTGAATCTTAAGATGTGATGCATTGAATTTATGTATCAGTTATAGCTCTTGAGAATGACTGTGAATAACAAAATGTGTATGACCAAATAATTGGTCTACATAAATGATCAAGTGCATAATAAAATATTGTTTGAATGTAATCTCTGTTTAATGTTTCCCAAAGTAGTAACATAAGAATGGGGAAGACAAGCGTCAAAAGGGTCGACGAGCCGGGAGTCGAACTCACACGAAAACTGTGATCTCTGTACATGGGGTGCCTGTCCTAACCACTGCACTACCAGAGCACCTGAGCTTGTTTGGGCACAGTGAAAGTGTTTGTGGAACTACGGAGGGGGCGCGCTGAATATAA
This sequence comes from Hirundichthys speculiger, assembly GCA_018398805.1. NCBI lineage: Eukaryota > Metazoa > Chordata > Actinopteri > Beloniformes > Exocoetidae > Hirundichthys > Hirundichthys speculiger. Next base: position 1,534,649 of record JAGFBZ010000489.1, read on the forward strand.
CTTGGGCAATGATGACCATTAAAGGGGTGATTTTATGTATATTTATTCAGAAATAGCAATTTTTCCACAGTTTTTGGTTTTAACCGATTCCTTTTTTTAAACACAATCTGTCCAGCCTTAGAGAACACCCTTTTACATGGCACAGAGGATGCTGGGGTGCATAAAAATGTTTGTGCCATCATGTACAAACTATATACTGAACTACCACAAACTATATAAACGCTATCCAGATTCTAGTATCCAAGCTGTCCAAACTCCATCCACACTCTGAACTGACCGCAACTCGCCTACAAACACCCACATTTTGAATGGAGCCTGTGGCGTTTATAAAGCTGTCAAACCCCACGACAAGAAATGAACCACTTCCCGAAGCAGTCATGTGGTACAGCCAGGCGGTGAAGCTTCGGACGTCATCACTTTTGGCTCCTCCCCAAATAAAGCAACTCTCGATACGCGCTTCGCGGACACGCCCCCTCCATTTCTCGATACGCACTTTGTAGCTTCAGCTCTCTCGTAACATCACTAACCCCTGGATTCTTGTTTTGATTACTTTTGTGGATTTTAGTTTAGTTTGGACTTCATTGTTTTTGAAAATAAAAACCCCTTTTTGTACTCCTGCGCTTGGGTCCTCCATTTTCCCCTCAAATCCTGACACTCCTAAAATAAAATCTGTTTTAACCAATATGACTATTAGTCACAAAAGAACCGACCTACACATGCTTGTGACATGAAAGCAGGTCACCACAAAGCCACGTTACAATATTCTGTACATCTCACAGTGCGGTTGTTGTCTTTGCACCCGAGCACGCCGGAAATGGACTGTCTAGTCTTTTAGCAACATTGGATGGCACCACTTTGGCAAACAGTATGACTCCAAGAAACCATGGAGTAATTTTTGACCAGGAAGTGTCTTTAATTTTCACACAGAATGAGTTTCCAGAGCTGCTCTTTTCACCTTCATATTATTGTCAAATTACTTCAGCACTGGACTACTGCAGTTCCTCGTTAGGAGACTGACTCTGAACAGCCTTGAGCTGATCCACAGTGCTGCAGCAAGAGTTCTGATGAGGATTGGCATGAGAGATCCCATTTTTTTTTCCAATCTCAGCTTCTCTTCACTGGCTTACTGTAAAATCCAGGATGGAATTAAACGTTCTTCCTCCACATCCAGTAAAGCTTTTAAGGGCATCACTCTTCATCTCAAAGCACTCAGCTGAGTTTGAGCTCAACAGAGAACTTTGTTCTCAAACTGCAGGCTCACTTGTTGGTTCCTAGAGCTTTCAGAGCCAGAATGGGAGTCAGAGCCTTCAGTTACCAGGTTGTTTTCTCGTGAACCAGTTCTCCTGCTTGGGACAGAGATGGGGGGAAGATGGAGATTAAAACTTTCCTTTTTGATAAAGCTTATGGTGAGAGTTAGCGTGGGTGACTGTGAACCATCGCTTTAGTTGTGCTGCTGTAGGCCGAGAAGAGCTCCCATCATGCACTGGGCTCTTTTCTCACTTTGACGTCTTTTACCTTCTTGTATGGACAATTTTCTACAAACTCAAACATTTACTGTATAAACTGATTCCACAGTTACTCGGAAGCAGTGTTCTTGATGCCACACCACCAGTTTTCCATTGGATCCAGGTCCAGGGATTTGGACCGGGTCCATAACATTCGTGTGGTTGGTCTGGAACAGGATGCTGCTGCTTACTGTTGTGTTTGGGGTCGTTGTCTTGTGGGAACTCCCAGTTCAAGAACGTTTCCTCTTCAGGATCAAACAACGTGACGTCAGTCCTGGTCCTCAGGGGTCCCTGGTCTGCATGTTCTAGATCAGCCGTTCCCAAACTTCAGAATACCGTGGTCCTATTTGAAATGTGAAAAATCTCTGCGGCCCAACCAAACCTTTAATCACAACTGTGATCAACATCCAGGACTAGAAGCCACGTTCTGATATTAATGTAAGAGGTCAACAAATAAGGTTACACTTCTTATATTAAGTTAAGATGACAGCAGAATAACACTTAACTGGTTTGTTTTATTACTTCTTAATTTTTTTTAGTTTAGACATTAAAATAATGGCATGAATATTTTACAGTGAATAAGAACATATTTTAAAAACATATTTGTTTAATTTTAATGACCTCTTGCGGCCCACCTGAAGTACCACGATGGCCCACCAGGGGGCCGCGGCCCACACTTTGGGAATCACTGTTGTAGACATTTACCTGCTCAAACACACCTGGATCTAGTTCGTGGGTGATGCGAGTGTTTTTTTCTTCTGTGTCTCATCTCAGACATCCCTGGATTAATCTCTCTTGCTAGTTGGCTTCTCTGTCCAGTCCACTCGGATCCCAAACCAGTCGGCGCAGATGCCCTTCACGAGTCTGGTTCTGCTGGATGTTTCTTCCTGTTAATGGCGAGTCACTCCTCTACGCTGTCACTGAAGACTCGGTGTAGCCAGCTAAGCTGATTTAGTTTGAATTTGGGCTCCACTGGACTGAAATAGGATAACAGTGCACTGAATTAAACTGCATTGAACTCATTTGCCATCTCTGTCAATTGAATTGAGTCGACTTAAGTGAATTGAAACTACAAAATCAATCAATCAATCAACTTTTATTTGTAGAGCCCTTTACAACACACAAGGTGACCAAAGTGCCATTAAAATCCACATTAAAGCAAAACAATTTAAATTCAATATAACAATTAAAATGGAAAAAATATCTCACATCATTACTGTGTATTAAAAGCCAGTCTAAATAAATAAGTTTTAAGCCTGGATTTAAAAAGCCCAAAGTCAGTGATGGTGCGCATTTCAGGGAGCAGCTTATTCCAGAGTCTGGGTCCAGCAACCGAGAAGACCTGATCACCCCAGAGTTTAGTCCTTCCAGCAAGAACTGGTTTAAGGACCGTAAAGCTCTAGCAGGGTTCTGAACACACACTTTTTCACATAAATAAGGAGGTGCAAGGCCATTAAGGGCTTTAAAAACAAAGATTAACATTTTAAAATCAATTCTAAAAGAAACAGAAAGCCAGTGAAGGGCAAATAAAACTGGGGTGATGTGTTCCTGACGTCGAGTATTAGTTAAAAAGCGTCCAGGGGCGTTCTGAACAAGCTGAAGACCGCTGACTTGGAGACACCAACATACAAAGCATTAATAATCAATTCTTGAGCTTATAAAAGCATGAATGTTTTTTCCCACATCTGCAGGATTTAAGAATGGTTTTACTTTTGTTAAAACCCATGACTGATAAAAACTGGTCCCGACCACGCTGTCAATTTTCTTGTTGAATTTTAAGCTGCTATCAAAAATAACTCCAAGATTCCTCACAGAAGATTTCAGCTTAAAAGATCAATCACCAGAGTGATCTGAACCACCCAACATACTCTGTTTTATCTTCCTTTAAGTGCAAAAGTCTGAAATGAACTGAACTGTAGCTGAAAAACACAAGGTGAATTAAAGACTAGGGATGGGCATAATTAATCGATTAATCGATGATTAATCATTAAGAATTTGGTCGAAGAAATTAATTTTCGTCGATGAACCTAACGTTTTTGTTTTTTGTTTTTTTTTAAACAATCCGAACGTAGGTTCTCAGTGCACGTCCTCAAACAATGCGATGCATTTCGCTGTGCCACCGATAGAAATTGGCAACAGGGGGCAACATTTCACCATCACCCTACCCTGGCTGGCCTCAGTTGTTACATGCGAGCTTCTCTAGGTCCTCGCCAAATCATGAAGCGGTCGCGGTGAAGTGTGGCGTGGGACCATTTTCATTTAGAAAATGACCAAGTGTACTGCAATCACTGCAATGCAAATTACAAATACAATTAATCGACAACGACAATGATGTATCACTTGAACAACGCGCATCCCAGCCTTGTAAAGGACGGTGGAGGCGGTTCATCATCAGCCCAGCCTAGCCTAGCCTAGCCTAGCCTAGCCTCAACTTGGTGTTAGCACGGACCAGACACAGCTGCATCGAGCACACAACAAGCGCATCTTTTTAAGAAACAAAAAGCCTGTAATACTGGCGCCTTGATATAAATTGTCATTGTTAAGTAGTCTCCTCGATATCTCTTCTTTTATTATCGTTGTTTTTTTAAAGAAAAGAAACAGGAAATGTCACGTTATTCTCGACCACAACATCCGGGCCACTGAACACATCTGCGCATGTGCGGGCCATAGCAACCAGGCCAAAGGGGAAAACAAACGTCACGCCAATATCGAGAATATTTGTGATAGTTTTCAAAATAAAAATGTTAATGATTAATCGATTATTAATCATTAATTCTCCCGACGATCGACGAATAAATCTCGACCAAATGCCCATCCCTATTAAAGACTTTAAGGTTTTTGTGAGAATTTTGCGTTCTATGTCCACTGAAACCAAAAAAGTTGTTCTTGGCTCAGATTCGTTTGAGCTCTGATCAACTGATCTACAAGCCCCTCACTTCATCTGACCTTTTTCTTTTGTGTGTCTAAGCTTGTAGATGACTGAATTGGATCAAACTTTTTTTTGGGGAAAAAAAGTTTTTAATTTAGGTTTTAAACATTTCCAAATGTTTCAGTCAAAATGATTTACTTACTGTATATTTACAGTGTATGGAACACATTTTGACAGGTCTGGACCTACTTTTATCTTATTAAAGTGTCCATCTGTCCTCTGAGTGTGACCTATCCACCCCGATAAAGTAACCCAGGTTATTGAAATTTATACCTCTCACTTTATGCAAAATGCAAAATTTAAAACCAGCCGCTGGAATATCATGTGCAACTTTTCAGGTTTGGTATCACAAGCTGGAGAGCATCAATAATTCAGGACGCAGGGAAATGTGTTGTAAAGGATGGCTCAGGCATAAACTTTGGTAAATATTAAAAGGTAACATCAGCCCATAGCTCAGCTCTCATGACACGCTGATCCCTTGCTGTTAATAATTGATGAAAACACTCACATTGACACTTTCCTGTCAGCGATGACGACCCGGCTGGCTGCCCCACACATGGAACAGTGATGCTGCAGGAGCTGGGTTGTTGCAAAGTCCAGAGAATTAGCCAGAAATGTGCTGGCCAAACAGTAATGCTCAGGATTTTCTTTCTTCCTTCCTTCCTTCCCTCGCCAGTGCCTTCTCTCGTTTTGATAAGGTGGAAGGTGGGAACACTTGAAAGACATGGGCCGAGAGATCAAAGTGACCCAGAGGCTGAGGGCAAACGTCTAAAACGTCTGCACCTTTCACAGGAGGAGTCGGCCTGGAAACTGAACAGCCATAAGCCTCCGGGACGCGTGAATATTTGAAGTCAGCAAACAACAGTTTAAAGAGAATTATAAGTGAAAAGCACAAAATTTCAAATGAGCCAAACGTACATTATTTAGACCACAAGAAGCTTGATATCAGCTGGGGAACGCAGCTCTGCTTGAAATGATTAAGCCGAGACCAGATCACGTGAATCTTCAGGCTAACGTCGCGTATTACTGCGGCTCACGCACTTTCCTCAGCCTTCACCGAGCCCTTCTGTTACATAATAATGCTTTTTAAAAAGACAAAGAGACTTATGTGAGGTTTGAATATTTAAATTCAAATTTAAATCAAGGCAGCTCAAATTTTACGAAAATGAATCAACAACAAAAATAAAAGCATGCACATCAATTTTAAACAATAACTCGAGTCTGTTAAGATTCGTCAATATGAATAAATAAAAAAATAATTATACAATGATACCTTTACTTACGAACGTCTCTACATACGAAATTTTCAGGTTACGTAATGCCTCAAAGGGAAAATATTGCCTTTTGTTACGAAAGAAATTTCAGGATACGAAAGGCAAAAATACAGTAGCGCTGCTACTCGCTGCTCCCAGAGTTTACTGAACGTAAACATAGCTGTTGGCTCTGTATCTCGGTTTGAAAGCGGTGCGTCTGAGCTGCTCTGCCATTGGCTATCGCTTAGCATCTTCCTGGCATCCTATTGGCTAGGAGGGCCCCTTGTCTGTATGAGCGTAACCCAGCAACCAGATAAACAAACAATTTTTACCTCCACCAAGGAGGTTATGTTTTTACCTGCGTTTATCTGTCTGTCTGTCTGTGTTTAAGATAACTCAAAAAGTTATGGATGGATTTTGATTAAATTTTCAGGAGTTGTCAGAGATGTGAAAAGGAAGAACTGATTTCATTTTGGGTGTGATCCGGAGGAAATCCTGGATTCTGGGACACTTTCAAATTTTCAATAATTGCTGCGTATAGTGGAAGTCCGCGCTCTCTGAGTGCTTTTCTAGTTCTAACATGTATTTCTTACAGGTTTTCATGTCATTTCATGTATTATTTATAATTTATAATACATTTATGTTCGAATTTTGGGGGGCTTGGAACAGATTAGGGCATTTACATGGCTCTACTTACGAAAATTTCAGGTTAGGCCAGAACCAATTAATTTCGTGAGTAGAGGCATGGGCGAGGCTAGCCCTTGTTTAGGGGTGCTTCAGCACCCCTAAATTGAAATTCAGCACCCCCAAAAACCTGGAGTAAGAAATGCTGTTTTTCTAAAATGTTAGTTCGCATTTGACAGGCTTAGATAATGTCCAAAACTTAATCCATAATTTGTGGTTTAAGTTTATATTTTAAGAATGAAAATGAAAACAACCCCGCCTAATGGTATCGTCCTCTTCTCACTAACTTTACTTGTGGGTTGTGGTGGGGCTCATTGGGTGCTCAGCACCCCTAAAGCTCTGACCCTAGAATCGCCCCTGAGTAGAGGTACCACTGTATTGTAATTATCTTAAATTTTGCTCAGTTGACAGCATAAATGCTAAAAGATTAAAATATCATCTAAAGTCGCTGTAGCAACATTGAAACTCTGAACCACATCATGTGCAGCCCAAATATTTGCCATCGACGTAAATGCTTATTGCACATGAGCATATTTTGCCTTTTTTTTCTCACAAGCTGGAATGAGGCCTGAGGCGCTGATGAAATGTCTGCAACAGGCTTCAGTCAAAATGCCACAGAGATACAGCACCCCCACCCCTGTCAACCATATCTTAGCATCCGGTTTGAGGCAGTCGGTCGCTCCAGCCTTCCCTTCCACGGGCTGTGAGGTTGGTATACAGCTTTGCACCTACAAACGTGTCGCGGGAGCTAATTACACACAACAGCCCTCGCAGCTCCATAATACTGTGTGAGAGAATAAGCAGCACCAAGCCTGAGAGCTCACACCATCACCAACACCAAACTGCAGGTTTCTTCCTAAGACTCGTCTGGAGTTCACGCAGTCGGTACAGATTCCTCTTTGAGTAGCAATTTTGCATCGACAGTCATAAACGTTTTCAGATGGCAGCACACACACGTACTGCAGCAGGATGCTAACACACCTTCAGCTGTTTTCATATAAAGAGCCAACATCGTTAAATTTTAAATTCCAGAGTGACCTTTCCAGCATGATTACAAGGTACTTTATTATTTTATTTATTTAATCCCCCCCTCCCCCCAGGGATCTTTCCGGGTGCAGGGAGCACTTCTGGACAGCTGCTGAATCCCACATAGACTGCTTAAAAATTTGAGAGCCTAATTTTAAACCTTGTAGACGGCTTGTGATTGAGCTGCAGATCTAAAACACAACACTGACATATTCTTCAAAGAGAAAAGACGATGCATTTTACACTTTTTTTCCAAAATGCATGGACAGAAGACCAAATTGTACATGCCATGCCTAATGAAAAGCCTAATGTTTATTGTTTCTATGCAGTGATTTTGTCTTCAAACCCGTGCACTTGAATGCTTAAAAAGGTGAAAGGGTTAACGCCCCAGATTAAGGTGTGCAGAATCAGTGGGCAGTTTATTTGCCACAGGTAAAATCTTGCCTTGGAAAGAGATTTAACCACCACTGAAAAGTCAAAGCTTTTAAAAAGCCCAGCAGATGAACGAGAAGCTCAGGTTCTTCATGCGCTTAAATCAGTTCGTTGTGTTTCCACAGTACTACAGACAACCATATAAACAGATGTAGGCAGCAAACGCTGGGATGGTCAGAGGGTCAGACTGCAGGCCAGCACGAAGCTCCAGAAAGACCTGCAAAAATAAATGGGGGGGGGGGGGGGCAGAAAAGCACAAAATCTTTAAGGATAATGGAGCGGTTGAGCTGACGGACAGCGAGATGGATTGAAGAGGAAAAGAGACACTGTGACTAAGAAACAAGTCCAAATGATCATCCCTTCACATCTGTGCCTGGTAGTATGTTTCTGCTGAGATTATACAATATTAACATTATTCTTTCAAACATAGTAAAAGTCAAATGCAGGTGTCTCTCATTAACAAAATGCAGATGTGGTTTGTTTAGATGCAGCTTTCTGAACCTCAGTCATGCTTCTGTGTTCCTTTAAGACACGTGTCAAACACAAGGCCCGCGGGCCAAATGTGGCCCTCGAGTGCTTGTGCACTATTGCCTTAAATTTTAAACCAATATTTTAAGACTTAAAATAAGCTTACGCTGCTTTAAAGCACATATTGACAATAAACTACATCTCCCATAATGCATTTCTTCGTTACCCACAACGATAACAGTATATCACCAAGAGCTAGAACTCAAGACGATTTTCAGAACTGATGGATTTGAGAAAAACCTCTACAAACGAATCCCAACATGTCAAAGAAAAGAAAAATTGATGCACAAGGAAGACAGTTTCATCATCAACGGGAAAGCAAATACAAGTTTGTATCTCAAGGTGAAAAAACAGTATGTCTTTTTTGTTATGAGGCGTTGTCAGTCGTGAAAGAGTTTAATCTAGTCAGCATTTTGACAGAAAACATGAAAATAAATACAGAATCCGATATTTAACAATATAATAAGGTGTAGTTTAATATATTTTGATTTACATTGCATTTTGTTACATTCATGCTGTCAATCTGCCCCTTGGAGGGCAACCATGATGCTGATGTGGCCCTCAGTGAAAATGAGTCTGACACCCCTGCTTTAAGACATAAAAGTCTTTATCCTGGAAATGCTTCCAAAGAAACTGTCATGTTTCATGTTTCTGGACTATTCATGTCATGTTCCTGTTTTTTTCCATTTCTCATTGCTCTCCTCACCCTCAGCTCCCCAATCACCTGATCTAGCTCACCTGTGTTCAGCCTGATTACCTATATTAGCCTCTCCCAGCCACTGAACTACTGACAGATTATCTGAAGCTATTAGCCGAAGAAATCGGACCTGTTTTCAAGACAAATAAAGAACCAAGCTCTGAACAACCCGGACCATGTTCTGCCCCTGCTTTTCCTGCTTCTTGCCTGGAAGATTTGTGTAATCCCAGATCCTATGGTGTGACCCCGGGCCCTCTGGAGTCTGCTCAGCCTTAAATTGAATTGAATGTTATTGTCATCAAGCCAGCATCCCAGCACAATGAAATTACATTTCCAGTACATCGTCCAAGAAAACATACAGAGACAAACAAACAACATAACGGACATGGGTCGACGGTGTCTGGGGGCTGCAGCCATGTAGCGGCGCCGCCTGTTTATCAGAGGGAAATGAGATCACATGGGGGGGGTAAAAAGTATCTCTCCCAACATGTCCTATGAAGGACACATTGTGAGATTGGAAAAAAAAAAAAAAAACTCAGCACAACTAAATAAGCATAGACAAACTTGGGGTGGGGTGTCCAGCGACGCAGTCCATCCGCGCACAGCCAAGTTCTGGCCCACAGCGCAATCAGTCCGCCTAGCGGGAAGGGTTGGAATAGGCGGATCCAGTGGAGGACGTTGAGCAGGGGGGTGGGCTGTGCATGTGTGTGTATAGTTGATAAGCCAATGACTCCTTTCCCAGTCAGTCCGGAGCATTCATCCACAGGTGTTGTTTGGAATAACATTTCCAGGAGAGTTTAGATCAGGGGTGTCCAAACTCGGTCCTGGAGGGCCGCTGTCCTGCATGTCTTAGATGTTTCCCTGCTTCAGCACACCTGATTCAAATGAATGGGTCGTTAACAGACTTGTGCAGACCTGAATGACAAGCTGGTGGCGACCTATTCAACTGAATCAGGTGCGTTGTGCCTCGGAAACATCAAAAACATGCAGGACAGCGGCCCTCCAGGACCGAGTTTGGACACCCCTGGTTTAGATAGAAGCCAGCCTTCCAAGGCCATCTTCGCTTCGGGGGAGTCAAATATATGGAAGTATTTCTGTGCCATCTGAGTTTGAATACGAATTTTTAAGATTGAAATTTTTCAGCATCAAAATCAGACTTTGAATTTTAAAAAACATCAGATTTCTAGCAATGAATTTTTTTTGCCTCTGAATTTTATTTTGTTAAAATAAATTCAGTGTTAAAAAAATTGTTGTCTTAAAATATTCAGTTTTTCAAAATTCAACACGCAAAGAAATTCAACACCCCAAAAAATTAAGTGCAAAAAAAAAAAAATCAACATCTCAAAAAAATTCAGTTTAAAAAAATTCAATTTCTAAAAAAAAAAAATCAGTGTAAAAAAATTCAACCTCAAAAAAATTCAGTGTAAAAAGAAACATCCGGGTCACCAGGGAGAAGCAATCAATCCCTGTCTCAATTCAGCCAATGTCCAGCCAATCACGTTACGCTCCATTGGTCATGTGACACCCACCCAGATAGTAAGACGGACCGGTCGGCCATGGCAGCAAACTCAGGTGATGGTGCTGCGGTGGAGCGTAACGTGATTGGCTGGACGTTGGCTGAATTGAGACAGGGATCGATTGCTTCTCCCTGGTGACCCGGATGTTGAGTCTGGTTCTTTTACACTGAATTTTTTGAGGTTGAATTTTTTACACTGATTTTTTTTTTTTAGAAATTGAATTTTTTTACACTGAATTTTTTTGAGATGTTGATTTATTTTTTTTTTAACACTGAATTTTTTGGGGTGTTGAATTTCTTTATATGTTGAATTTTGAAAAACTGAATATTTTAAGACAACAATTTTTTTAACACTGAATTTATTTTAACAAAATAAAATTCAGAGGCAAAAAAAAAATTCAGTGCTAGAAATCTGATGTTTTTTAAAATTCAAAGTCTGATTTTGATGCTGAAAAATTTCAATCTTAAAAATTCGTATTCAAACTCAGGTGGCACAGAAATACTTCCATACAAAGACCGATAACACTAGATTGTTTAGGTCAGGCTGACTTGAGATTTCCGGTGAATTCCAATTCCTCCCTTAACCCTCAATCTCAACGCTCAATCTCAAAAATGCGCGCTCCTGTTAAGGGCAAGTGTTGTCCCGATTCTAAGAACATCAAGTTGAGGGACGAGTTTGAGGGCTGTATCGCCCTCAAAACTGAGATTCTCCTGCACCACCCTTGGGAGTAAGGGCTACCCAGGAGGCACTGGGTAATTTAGCCAAGACATCTTCGAAAAGGATGGTGACAAAAAAAGCTAGCTACAAACGTATGTATCTTCGTAGATTTTAAAGATTACATTACAAAACCATCTTATTGTCTTTGTTTGAGACTTTTTTCATGGATTAACATCGTTGTTACGTAACATTTATTTTTTTAACTTTACGATGTTTGCTGCCAGACAGGTGGTCCCGGCAGGCGGTTCCGGCTGGCTTCACATTACTTGTATACATTGTTGTGTAGCGACGGAGGACTGAATAATGTATCCTCTATTGTGTTATTTGCTAATATTATTTAGAGAATATACAGCGCTCTTTTCAATGTTATCCCTGTGTCATTTCAGGAAATACAGAGACAACACGGGCTCTGATACATTTCAGTCTGAAGACGTAACTGCACTCAAGGGGTGTCCCATTTCTAAGTCACAAGATAGTCCTGACACTTACTTTGGAGGGTTAAGATTGAGGGCCAAAAATTGAGGGTTAAGGGAGGAATTGGAATTCACCCTTCGTCTGCCATAGAGTCCTTGCTGGTTTCTTCACGGTGGGAGTCAAACCAAAATGTCCGAATCAAGGTCAGTTCTCTCTGACCCGCACCTGCAATGTCTCCAAGCCCGTCAGACCATGCTTTCTCCCTGGGAGGTCCCCCTTCAAATCAGCAATATCCCAACAGATCTGGAGTCAGTCGTCGTGTCCAGTGTCCAAAGAAGCAGTTTTTAAGATAAAGTCAAAAAAAGCTTTATTCTATGTATTAGGGGTCCTTTAATCCATTAATTTATTACAAGAAACTTTGCTTGCCTTCTTGCTAATTGTGCTGTCAGGGACTTTTAGCATTTAACATGCTCAGTGAAGCCTGCGGGGCCTGAGATGTGACTCTTGTTGTTTTTTTTTTTTTCATTCTTTGAGCACTGACCTTGCGGTAGACTAAGCGGTACCTCCACTGCTGTTCTGTGTGTCTTCCTCTTCTCACTGCAGAACTCCAGACTAAAAATGGTTTGACAGACCTTCAGACCGATGTGCACCCACAATTACTTCTATAAGACCATTGTGTATGATCTTTTTTCCCCCTTTTAGCTCTAAATGCTCTAAATCAGCCATTCCTAAACTTCAGAACACCAAGGCCCAATTTGAAATGTGAAAAATCTCTGCTGCCCACCCAAACCTTTAATCACAACTGTGATCAACATACAGGACTAGAAGCTATGTTCTGATATTAATGTAAGGGGTCAACAAATAAGGTGACACTTGTCATATTAAGGTAAGATGACACTTAACTGGTTTGTTTTATTACTTCTTAATTAAAAAAAAAAAAATCGTGTCATGAATATTTTACAGCAATTAAAAAAACATTGAGGATTTAAAACATATTTGTTTATTTTTAATGACCTCTCACGGCCCACCTGCCTTAAAACGATGGCCCACCAGGGGGCCGCGGCCCACACTTTGGGAATCATTGCTCTAAATCAGTGGTTCTCAAACTTTTAATACTGCGTACCACCTGAGACACTGTTCAGCTCTGAGTACCACCATGATGCCCAATTTTAAAATATAGCCATATATGCCTTATTGGCTTTAAATTCACAGGAGAGATGTTTATTCCGAAGGGTGCACGATAACTATCGGGCCGATAACAGGAAATTATGACGTCATTCCAATAAGTCCGATATCACGAAGAATAGCCCCGATAACATATATATACTTTTGTCAATACAGCATTGAATGACCGGCAGCGAATGTTATGTTCAAGTTACATCGGCATATTTAGAAAAACTATTTCTCAATGAGGAAAACCCAGAATACCCCCTCATGACAGAAAATAACTTGTTAACTCGGTCATAATTTTGGTAGTTGCTAACATGAATTGATATTTGCAGTATTTTCCTACATGTTACACATTAAAAAAAAAAGAAAAAATTGAAAAGGCTTACGTTACACCTTGAATGTAGCATGCGTGCTGATCACAACACACATGGCGGTGATGGCGTGGAACTTCATTAAAGTTTCAGAAGAAGATAGTTTGGTGGTTATTTGTGACGAATGCTCCAAGTGAATTCCACGAGGAGGGAAGCACAAGCTTTAATACATGAAACCTGATCAGCCAGCTACAGTATAACAATCGCTTCCATGGAGTTTTGAAGTCGCGCTAACGTGAGCTAATGCTAACATGCGCAGGCCAGCAGCTAGTATCCCCTCCCCTCCCTCCCCTGTCCTCATCTCTCTCATCTAAAGCTTCCATGAGATAAAAAAAAATACTGAACCTCATTTACTTTAATTAAAGGTATTAATTTAAATGGAACCACAAGCTAAAATCCTTTTAAAATGTAAATCTTTTTCAGTTTGTAATTCTGATGCATGTATTTCCATCAGTTCAAGGAGCCTTTATTTTTTTTAATAAGTAATGCACCTTATTTAAGTTGATGTGAGATATCAAATATGTTTGATAGCTTTACAAAAATGTTTGAGAGGGTTGTCAGTAATTTTTCATTGGAAAAAATAAATATCTGTTCATTTAGACGTGGCTGGGTACTGGTTATTCGGCCTGTCTTACTGAACTCTCACCACCAGATTGCTGCTATTTTAATTCCCCGTGAGCGTCAGGTCGAAAAGGAGGAGGAATAGCAGTTGTTTTTAAAAATGTCTTTAAATGTCGGCAGATTTCACTTCAATCCCCCTTCACAAGCTTTGAACTTTGCTTATTTGAACTGGGCCACTCTCATGTTGTCTTGTGCGCTGTCATCTATCGACCACCCAAGTATAATAAGAACTTTATAAGTGACTTCTCTGAATTTCTGGCCGAAATTCTGCCTAAATATGATCGTGTCCTTATTATTGGTGATTTTAATATTCACACCTGTTGCCCAGTTGAGCCGATCTCCAGGAACTTTTTAAATGTTATTGACTCTTTTAACTTTGTGCAGTCTGTGTCTCGTCCCACTCATGAACTCGGACATACACTTGACTTAGTGCTCTCATACGGTCTGTGTGTTTCCAATTTGGACATTTGTGATGCTGTTTTCTCAGATCACATGCCAATCCTGTTTGATATCCCTACTCAGCGTCCGGTTCTGTGCGCTCCCCCTCAATGCTGTCGCATGCTCAACTCCTCCTCTCCAGCACAGTTCTCCTCTACTTTTAGTGGTCTCTGCGAGGGTAATTCTAAAGCCTCTATGCATTTGAATACTGAGGAGCTGGCAACAAGGTTTCACTCTATTTGTCTACAAACACTTGACACCATCGCTCCCTTGAAGAGCCGGCGCACCAAACCTGCGCCTGAGCCCTGGCGCAGCACTCGTGCTGCCAGGCGAGAGTGCAGGAGAGCGGAGCACAGGTGGAAAAAGGACAGGCTGCATGTTTATTACGGCATTTTTAAAGAGAGTCTGCTGTGCTATCAGAAGACCGTAAAAGCTGAGAAGAATAAATACTTCTCAGAAATAATTGCTTCTAATTGTAACAACCTCCGTGCTCTGTTCAAAACCATAAATACTGTCCTTGAGTCTATTGGTGTTGATGCCTCCTCTGAAACCTGTGAAAGATTCCTCCAATTTTTCTCTGAGAAAACTGTGTCAACAAGAGCCTGTATTCCCCAGTCTTCCTATGACCCTTCGATTCCCCTGCCCTGCACATCTGTATTTGTCCAGTTTGAGCCGGTGTCCCTCTCTATTTTGAATGACACGGTTAGTCACATGAAGACTTCTGGTTCCCCTGCAGATGCCATCCCCCCTCGCTTATTTAAAGAGATACTTGCTACTATTGGACCAAGTGTCCTTGAGATTGTCAATAGTAGTCTCTGCTCTGGTACAGTACCTGCGGTTTTTAAACATGCAGTAGTACGGCCCCTACTCAAAAAAAAACAGGCCTCAACCCCTCCCTCTGTTCCAACTTCAGACCTATCTCTAATCTTCCATATATTTCCAAGATTTTAGAGAAAGTTGTCTACAACCAGTTGCTGCCCTTCTTAGAAGATAATTGTATCACTGAGCTGTTCCAGTCTGGGTTCAAAGCCCTCCATAGCACAGAGTCAGCACTTTTGAAGGTGTCAAATTATATACTCTTGTCGACAGACTCTGGTAAGTTTGTTGTCCTTGTGCTTTTAGATTTGTCTGCTGCTTTTGACACTGTTGACCACAGCATTTTAATCTCTCGCCTTGAGCATTGTGTGGGCATTAAGAGTGTTGCCCTCGACTGGTTCCGATCGTACCTGACTGACAGAAGCTTCTGTGTCAAACTCGAAAACACTGTGTCCTCAACAGCTCCTCTTCCATATGGGGTCCCCCAAGGCTCAATCCTTGGCCCTCTTTTATTTGCACTATACCTTCTCCCCCTTGGTTCTGTTTTTAGGAAACACAATATCTCATTCCATTTTTATGCTGATGATTGCCAGATCTATGTTCCATTGTCTCCTAACAATGCGGACTCCATCCAGCCACTCATAGACTGTCTTAACGACATTAAAGCATGGCTTTCATTTAACTTCTTAAGCCTAAATGAGGACAAGACAGTAGTAATATTGTTCGGACCAAGCTGCTGCTGCCCCCCCAGTGCTGACCTTGGCCCTCTTTCACTTTATCTCAAGGACTGTGTCACAAATCTGGGGGTTAAGTTCGATTCTGATTTTAAATTTGAAAAACAGATCAGCAGTGTTGTACAGAAAAGTTTTTATCAGCTACGTCAGATAGCAAAGGTGAAACCTATCTTATCAAGACCTGACCTAGAGAAATTAATCCATGCTTTTATCATGACTCGTCTTGATTACTGTAACTCCTTGTATATAGGAATTAGCCAGGCTTCTCTTGCCCGTCTGCAGCTTGTGCAGAACTCTGCTGCACGCCTGCTAACCCAGACCCGTAGGCGTGAGCACATCACTCCCATCCTGGCTTCCCTACACTGGCTCCCTGTGCTCTACAGAATAAATTTTAAGCTTCTGCTATTTGTTTTTAAATCCCTGAACAACCTTGCTCCTCCATATCTCTCCAGTCTGCTTCAGCCTTACTGTCCACCTCGATCCCTAAGATCGGCCGATCAGCTGTTGCTGACAGTCCCTAAAACAAGGCTGAAGCTCAGAGGAGACAGATCATTTGCTGCCGCGGCTCCAAAACTTTGGAACGAGTTGCCTTTGAATGTCAGACAGGCTTTCTCGCTTCCGGTTTTTAAATCTCTTCTAGAGATGCGCGGTTGAACCGCGCACCCGTGGGCGGAGCGGATAATCCGCATATCGGGCGGATGACTCGTCAAAAAATAATACTTTAATTAAATTCGGGCGGGTTGCGGTTGAAGCACTCAAATAATAATAATAAGAAAAAATATTTTACATATTATTAAAAAGGATGGCGGGTCGGTTCGGTTTTGAAAATTGGTGAAAAAACGTTCCTGCAAATGGATAGCGGGCGGATAGAGATTTTAAGAAGCGGTTGCGGGTTAAAATATACGTCATCCGCGCATCTCTAATCTCTTCTAAAAACATATTTATTTTCCTTGGCTTTTAACACTTCTTAAAGGAGCTGTATGTAAGAGCTGTAATAAAACTAATCATAAAATTACCCCGATATGTCAACAGACATTTAAAAATCATGTTCATTTCAAATACTTATGTCACTGACAACAGCACTCAAGCCAGGATATTCCCGTTTAAAAAGAGAAGTTGCAGCCCTCAACTGATGTTGATGTTGTCATTTTTTGTTTTGGCCTGAAGCGCCACCCTCCACCTATCTCCCAATCACGAAGTCAGTAGTGTTTCGGCATCCGGGTTGCCAGCTTGGCTCTAATTATCGCAGCAGCCGCTACGAACGTGTTGGATGAAAAAATGTCTAGCTTTCCAAAACCAAAAAGACCTCGTTATGAATCCGAGTTACGTCGTGACAAGGTCCGAAATTAAACAAGGATTTGTATAGAAGATGCTTTTGATAGATGGAGACGGCTGAAAGCGGAGAAGAATTTGAAGACAGACGCCAACGTTGCTGATTTACTTGGACAAGGTAACAGTGGTACCTCTACTTACGAACGCCTCTACATACGAAACTTTCAGGTTACGAAACACCTCAAAGGGAAAATATTTCCTCTAGTTACGAAAGAAACTTCGCAAAAGATCTTTCATAAAGCATTAAATATAATTAACAGAAAATAAACTTACTGTATAGGACTCGTCGCTTGCCATGGCAGCCTACGTTCCTGCTGCATTCTGCAGCCGACCTGGCAACCTCTGGTCGGGGAGGAGGGGGAGGGAACATGCCACTCAACAGTAATTTGAAAGTGACTGCAGTACCAGTTTTGGCCATAATCTTACACACGGCTCCTTTAACTTATTTTGACTGGCATCCTCCAAAACAGCACCTGTCATGAGCCCATCTGTGTCTGTTTTCTGTTTTTAACTGTTTTTAAGTGTTTTATATTTGCTTGACTTTTTTTATTTATTCCTTTTTAACTTCTATGTTTTAACAATTTTTATGTTTTAATGTACAGCACTTTGGCTGCCCCTGTGGTTATTTAAATGTGCTATACAAATAAAGTTGTATTATTGTATTTAAAGAGTCAAAACTATTTTTGATTTTGTATATAGTATTGATGTAATAATCTTAGGTATATGTGTGTTATCGGTATCGGCCTTTAGGAGCTGAAAGGTATTGGTTATCGGTATCGGTTTTAAAAAACAGTTATCGTGCATATATTCCTATATTCCTATATATTCCTTATTGTAGTTATTTATTATTATCTAAATTTAGCTTGAAACGTATTTATAATGCATTGTATGTTTCCGATTTAATAAAAAAAAAAAAAGTGAAAATGTGGAAAGTCCTGACGCTTCCCCGTGTACCACCAGAGAGTATTCATGTACCACCAGTGGAACGCGTACCACAGTTTGCGCACCACTGATCTAAATCATCAGAGTGCAAAACATCGGCTCTTACAGAAATCTGCATTAAGCTGTATTTTGTGTCTCTAATTAGAGATTGATTACCTGTGCCTCATCATTCTGCACACACTTACAAAGTCTACCTTTTCCTTTATTAATCATTCAGGTTTAGGTTTGAAAATTTTGGATGTGTGGAGAATCTGCCCAAAAACGAAACCAATCCTGTAGAATTCAATTTGCCTAATAGTGCATGCGGAGTGCTGATATTATTTTGCTGGCCACATAAACTTGCCATATGCACTGAAACAACCTTTGCAGGCAATTATGCAGCTGCTTGTACTATAATGATGATTACCTCGCTCCTGTTTCCATACAGCCGCTGCATAATGGGACCGGAGCCACCGTGAGACGCCGCTTTGTGTTAAGCTCAATAGTTTCCACGCTGGAGATAAGCGCCGCACATATTTTTAATAATGGTACGTAAATACGGCTCCAACCACAAATCAAATCAGTAATCCTGTTAGCATTTATATTCGGAGCAAACGGCTTCTGATTACATAACCGTCGCCAGCTATTTGGCCGTTCGCATAACAGTTATAATGGGTTTTCTCTAAATGGCTAAACAACGTTAAAAAGGCACCGCTAAGATATATCAGGGAGAAAAACGGCTTCATGCTGCTTCTGTCAGAAATCAACGGTGCAAAGGAAGAGGCAGAAAACTTAAAAAGCTCCTGGAAAAATCATACCTTTGGTTGGTTTCACGGTCGCTGTTTATCACAGCAGTTAATTGTTACACTTTAGAAATGCACACATTTAATTACCCCGGCTGATTTACAGTGTAGATGACCAGCCTCGCGTCAAAACACATTTGACATTTTGTTTCCTGCCAGAGCTCAGGGCAAGTTTTTTTTATTCGTTACGTTTGCAGGGACGTACACCAGCACGGCGAGGGCGCGGTCATGTCGTCAGGAGTCTTCTGAACTTATTCAAGGTTCCTTATTCGCTTTCACAAAAGTTGCAAGGATTTGCAAATCTCAAAGTCCCATTTTTGTCTAATACAGGACTGGAGCAGCTCCACAGTGATCTTCAGTCGGTGAAACGTCTGGACTGTTGCAGTTTAGCGTCATCTTGCTTAAAAAAAAAAAAGTCTACATATCTTTCGGCGGGCAGCAGGGTGGCTTAGTGGTCAGCACTGTTGCCTCACAGCTAGAAGGTTCCTGGTTCCAACCTCAGCAGGGGTCTTTCTGTGTGGAGTTTCCATGTTCTCCCCGTGCTTGGGTGGGTTTCCTCCAGGTACTCCGTCTTCCTGCCACAGTCCAAAGACATGCATGTTAGGTCAGGGGCGGAGCTCCGGGGGGGCTGGGGGGACAGTACTCCCCGGCCCTTGAAAGACGAAGAGGCTTCTCCACTGGCATCAGTTACGCCGTACACACTTCTGGATATAATGACATCTGCGAAAGATTTCATACGCTACTTACAAGGTTATATATAGGTTTCTACATCCAGAATGAGTCATGGTTGATCAAAAAATTTTAAGACTGACTTTGGTCATGTAGGTTTCTACACAGTGAATTAAATGTTGTGCTGCATGGCTGCCTTCATGTTCACTTTCAGAGTTAACTTTAAAATGTGCAAATTTACCAGTGGATTGCCGGTAAGATCTCCAAATGTATTTTGGGTAAAATCGTCATCAACAGCCGTCCAGCGTCATCATCAGTCACTAGTCAACAGAGTCTATGTGGTGCAGAGTTGGTGGATCACGGATTAATTAAATCATGAGTGACAGTTCATACAAGCATAAAAGTGGAGAAACAAAATGCAAAGAAAAGGAAAAAAAGAGCGCAGGAAAAGACTAAACTAAAAAAGCTGGATACATATCCTCCTGGAGATGAACCTGACATTGATGGCAGCGAGTCAAGCCCACCAGAACTGGCACCACGATCAGGGAGCCAGATTTACAGTTACAATTACTCACAATCACTGACACTGAAAACAATATGAGTCTAGTTGAGTATGAGTTAGTTGTAAACTGTTGATGTGGTTGTTATCGGAGTAGCCCGACCGCCTAACGTTATTATTAGGGGCCAGGTAGCCTGTTATGTTAAAGATTGCATTTTGAACTAAAGTGCTGTGTCATGAGTCCATGACTTCTGGTCTCGATTCCTGCATGTTCGAAGGCCACAGTTTTGTTATCATTCAGGCTCCAACGAGTCTGCCGAGTTTGACGTCTAGAGAACTTATCCAAGGTCCTGATGTTTTCATGTGATGTTTAAAGGCAATTGTTCCCTACTGATACTTTGTCATTCTGAACCATCCAGCATTTCTGTAATGACCTCTCTGAATTTTGCATGCAGACTTGGAGAATAAAACTCCGTTTTGCACCTCCGTCAGGTTGTCAGTGCTTTGTTTAATAACCGAATTGGCTGCATCACCGGAACACAATTATGGTTGAATTTGAGTGTATGCTTTTGAGTGAGATATGCCCAAATTTCAACATAACAGTTGGCGTCCCTGGATTTTTTTACTTGTTTTTCTGTGCTTTGTCTGCTGGTTCCACTCGCTGCGGTCCTGATCGGTGAGAGAAAGCTCTTTTCGGCCGAAATATTCCGTAGGTTTTGAGGAATCCGGTCTCGTGATGGACAACCGCAGCGACTGGGCGGGGACAAGGTCGGACGAACGAACGGACCACTGTTCTGGTGAGTGGAAATTATTTTGTCTGTCTGATCACTGAGCTGCGACGGAGCGGTGAGGAGTTTTGTCTGTTTGGGGTACCCCGGGTGTTTGTTTTGTGTTGTTTTCGGCTGCATGGTGTTTTCTGAGCTGTTCTGTGCCCTGTGAGCCACACTGCCTCGTCTGTGGGTCTGTAGTCCGTGGGGAGACTGTGCACCGGAGTTTTCTGTCGCTGATTGAGTGCCAACCCCTCGTACAGGTGTCGTTGGACAGCCTGTCGAAACTGCCGTCTTCTGGTGTTACTAGCCGGTGAGCTAGGCTGCTCGAGGTGCGCTGTGAGTGCCTCGCGACAGAAGTGGGAAATATTGATTCCATCGCTTTGTACTGGCTGGACAAAGTGATGGAACGTAAGCAGTTGCGATCCGATGACGATTGGATCTAATGCAAGAGTACGAGATCTCGGAACCAGAAGTGATTTGAGAAGTAGTAATGAGGCAGTTGCGGACTTAAGTCTTAAAGAAGAAAAAAAAAGAGAAAAAAAAAAGAAAAAAAAGTTTTAGTTGTGTTTGGACCGGACGGGGGCGCTGGGCTCATGGGGGCGGGCTGTTTGAGGAATAATTCCTGATTTAAAGTATGATGCTGGTTAAAGCAATAGGCTATGGCTTTAGATGATTACCTGTTTGATGTTATGAAGTTTGGCAGTTGAGTGTACAAACATGAATTAAAGATTTCTGACGATGCGCGTTCTCGATGATCTGGGGAGACAATGCGCGGGCGCGAAGCGAAGAAGCAGCGGTTAAAGGAAAAAAAAAAAAAAGAAGACAGATAAGCACTGCGGTCTGAGCATGCACTGGGGAACCAGACGCACTGTAGTTTTTGGGAAAGAGGCAAGTTTGTTCATTCAGAAACTTAGACATTTTAGGAGTTTCTATGTAACAGTGTTATCAGACTGATTGGGAAAACTGTCTGGCGCAGTAAGTTCCGCGTGCGGAATTTGACTGGCCTTCTTCTTTCATTTCTTCTCCCTTTCTTACCCGAATCTATCTTAACCCTTCACTCGCGTGTACATAGCAGACAACATGACAATTTCACATCTGGTCCTCCCCAGAAGTTCTGGGAGTTAACTGTTTCCCCAAAAACGCTGCGCTGAAGACGTGCGGGGGAGACTCGCCTGCTGCGCGCTCCAGAGACTGCTGCTGCAGCTGGAGCCTGTGCGCGCTCACATTTGGAGGAACTGAACTGATACCTGTGAATAAAAAATGTCTCTCAGCCCCACAGCGGACAGCCGACACAGCCGTATGGATCTGGTCAGAGATGAGGGCTCTGACGTCCGTCTTCAATGTGGTGGGACATTGGTCAGCAGTGTTCAGCAGTCCAGCAGTGTGCTGGAAAAGTGGGTGGCGCCGGCAGCGGATTGACAGAGTGACGCCATCTGGACTCTGCCGTGGACGAGGGGGTGGGGCCAGGTGACACGTCATTACCACACGTACTGATACACAAGAATGCAAATACTGATAAGACATCGCAACACATTTTTTCCCTCTGTCCTTGGCTCTTTTGCAATGAAGAACTGCTTGCTAAAAGTTTTCTGTCGACACTGCGTGTCTGGAAAAAGGTACTACACCTTTTCACCAATTCAATTTATGATCCAAGAATTAGTCATTTCAGTCATAATATTTGCCTCAAA
Organism: Hirundichthys speculiger; assembly: GCA_018398805.1. Classification (NCBI taxonomy): domain Eukaryota; kingdom Metazoa; phylum Chordata; class Actinopteri; order Beloniformes; family Exocoetidae; genus Hirundichthys; species Hirundichthys speculiger. The sequence goes on from JAGFBZ010000489.1 coordinate 1,557,183, forward strand.
TAATTTTGCCTGTCTCTGATTCCTCAGTCACCTTGCTAATGGACTGCATCCATACCGAAGTTAATTAATTTGTAAATTCTGCCTCAAGGTAATTAAGATGAAGATGAAGATCACTTGGTTTGTCCATTCCTCTGCCAACAACAACAACAATTTTTTTTGTGTTTTTGTCTATTTTATGTTTATAAGAAGGAACATGGTAAAATAAGAAACTGAAATCACAGTATTATACTGGTCTACGCATTGTAGTGCGTGCCAGTGGCACTGACTCTGAGTCAGGGAAATTGGTAACTGCTTGTGATTGTTGTATTATGTGTTGTCTGCAAGAGTGTGAATGTTTCAGACGACTCCGACTCTCGAAGTGCTTTGACGACAACGTGGGCTCCTTTGACTGACTGTGTGAGAGCAGGAGACCCTACTGTTTTTTACCATGCAGACAGAAATGCATATTGTGTGTTGTTTCATTCTAGGTGATCACGTGTCGCGCTGTGTTCACCTGGAGGGCGATGTGGGTTTCTGCCTGCTGATCGTGAATTGGGCCAATTACCAACATTCCAGAACGTTACAACGATGACGTTATGAGCACAAGGTCCATGCGATGTAGGTTTGATCAAGAATGTCGAACCGGTTTTGATCACTCAAAAAATCTGATATTAGGCTGTGTCAGCAATAATATCCAACAGTATTTCAACAATATTGACAGAGGAGGCAGGGATGGGAGTGTTTTTAGATATTTGCGCGCTGCAGGTGTGATTTTCCATGCCCTGATTCTCCTATCCAAACTTTTTTCCTATCAAAAAAGAATTGTGAAAATGTCCAGCCAACAGAGTGGCGTTTCGGACAGGCTTCCTAGTTCAGTTAAATGGTTTTCTGTTGTCGATTTGGCTAATGTTTTTCGGGTGTTCGACCTACAGGGTGAACCTTGGACATTCACCCGTCTGTGTCAAGGTTGCTGTGAACAGAAACAGGTGATGTCTTTTGTAGGGATGGGTTCTTATTGTCAGGTGTTTGAATTGAATTGAATTGAAAATACTTTATTGATCCCTTGCGGATTAATAAATTTAATTTAATGCGAATTAAATGCTTTAATTCCCTTAAAGAATTTCCCTTGCGGGAAATTCTTTTGTTGTAGTGCTTCATCCTCAGGGGCGGCGCAGGGGGTAGCTTGCAGTTGCTATAGCAACCTCAAAATATGGCTTGGCAACCTCAAAGCAACCCCAAGAATGGAGACTATTAAAAATGAAAATCTTAATTGTGTTAAATAAAGTAAAAATGGTGACAATTTAATTTAAGATTAATTTCATGTGTTTTTGCTTTAAATTAAAATAGAAGGAGGACAATTAAAAACGATGAGAGCTGGCCTGCAGGGGTCACGCGAAGTCAGCTTGGGAAATAAAAAACCGGGCCGTTAGGAAAGTGACATCAAAATGGAGGCTATCTGTTGAAGTGTAAGTCTGCCAGATCCTACTGATGTGAACTTATGTGAATATTAACTGGTTAAAATACGATGAACAGGTTATTGTTAAATGATTTGTAGTCTAGGCTGTTAATGTACATTTCTCACTGCTGTGAAAAGCGGCATGACTAGATGGTAAAATTATAATAACGAACTTCAAATTGATTTTTTTTATCTGTTTCATGGCATGCGCGCTAGTTTCAGATAGCGCTGATTAGAATGAGGAGGCCGGTAATGACATACATATCCATATTTATGCTATTTAATTGGTATTGCAATTAAATTGTCCAGCAACTCCATACAACTGTTTAGCAACAACTAAGCAACTGCAATGAAAATGTTTTGCTGCCGCCATTGTTCATCCTATAAAAGACCGTTGCATCGGTTAAAGGGATATAATTAGAGCATTAGTCTCTACATATAAAATAAGTAAATTAACACTTTAAATACTACACCTTACCAAGAATTAAATATATAAGAATAACAAAATAGACTAAATAACTCTGGCCCACGTGTGCAAATCCAATGTACAAAAATTACAAATAAGAGATTATCAAAATACCCTGTCTAATAGTAAAAGAAAAAAGAGAAAGTAACCTAGGTTAAACGGACATATAGAGATACTATAGATTTTACAGATTTAAAGTGATTGGTTGTATAGTGTGATGGCCACTGGCAGGAATGACATCTGTTCTGTTACAGGAACATGAAGCCTGTGGCTTATTTTTCTGGTAAGCTGGATCCAGATCCAACGTGGATCTCCACGTTGTTTGTGAGCTGTGGCTGCTGCTGAGAAAGCTGTCTATGCTCACTGATCTGGTAAGTTATACTGTTTTGACTCTTTGGGTACCACATGCCGTGTCTATGACACTGTTGGAGCAGAAAACGTCACATTTGTCTGCTGCTAGGTGGGTTTGGTACTAAACAGTTGCCTTTAACTGTTCAGTTCCATCTGAAACAGTTCTTTTTATTTTGACTGTATTAAATCCAGCCACTTTAATGCCAGGTCCAGAGGACAGCATACCTCACGATTGTGTGGCTGTGATTAATGAGATTCTGGCTCGCTTCCACATCATTGTTCGGCCCAGGCAGCTGAACTAGTGGCTTTGACTGAAGCATGCAGATTGGCGAAGGAGTAGAGCGTCACGATTTACACGGACAGCAGGTATGGGTTTGGTGTTTGTCATGAAGGTGGATGCTCTCTTGGGGGCCATCTTCCTGCCCAGTTCCGTAGCTGTGTGTAAATGTCCGGCTCATGTTAACGGGCCTGATCGTATTTCCGCAGGCAACGCTCATGCAGATGCGGCTGCGAAGGTGGCTGCTCGTTCTCCTGTTAACTGTTCTCTCGTCTCTGCAGTGGCTTCGTGCGATGCAGTCTTTCTCCTCCCCGGCTGAGAAACGGTTGTGGCAGCGGGACGGCTGTGGTCTGGGTGATGGCATGTGGCGTGCAGGTGACTCAAGGCCGTGTTTGCCTAAGCATTTTTCTTCCCAGTTTGCTAGGCTAACGCACGGGCTGGACCACACATCCCCAGGGGGCCATGCTGTCGACCTTGGCTAAGTACTGGTTCACGAGAAGTTTTTCCTCTTGTGCGCAGAGGTTCTGCCAGTCCTGCATGATCTGTGCTGCCCACGACGCGGGAGGGGGAGTGAGGATGCCGCTGGCATCTGACAGACTGTTTGAGTACATCATGCTAGATTTTATTGAACTCTCTCCTTGTGAGGGAAAGAAATATTGTCTGGTTGTTGTTGACACGTCTTAAAGTGGGTTGAGGTTTTTAACTTTTCTAAGGATGTCAGCTCCACAGTGGCAGAGGCTTGGCTGAAGGAGATCCTGCCACGGGGGAATTCCATCTGAAATCTCCAGTGACAACGGCACTCATTTTGTTAACAAAGCCCTGGTGCAGGTAGGGAAGGTTCTGGGGTTGACCTCAGGTGACACTGTGCCTACCATCCTGCCAGTGGGGGTGCTGTTGAGAGGGAGTATGGTGTCTTGACTTTTAAGTTGGTACAGTGTTGTGCAGGAACAGGGTGTCCTGGCTGAAGGCTCTGGAGGCTACCTGTCGTGCTGTGGACTTGAGGATGCGAGTGCGATCGGGGGCTACTCTGAGTCCGTTCGAGATCCTCTTTGGCAGAGTGGACGCACCAGATGAGTATTTCCTTCCTTCATCTGAATTGTGTGAGAATTCTGTGTTGTCGTATCGAGTTGCACTCTATATTGACACAGATTAACTCACAGGTGATGGTGCCCAGCCTGTACCGGCCAGTGGACCCCTGCACAGCACTCAGCCAGGAGAGTGGGTCCTGATGCGAGACCTGCTTCAGAGGTGCTAGAGGAACGGAGCAGTGGAACGGTCTTTTCCAGGTTCTGCTAACGACCCGCACGACCCGCACTGCTGTTAACATAGCGGAGCGGGCGACCTGGACTCACACCTGCCCCTGCAAACAGTTCTTGATCCAGCTTCTGGCTGCTGGATCCCCAGGTTCCTTGGTATCTCAGGCTTCTGGAGCCTGTTTGTACCTCTGAGCACACATACATGCACATACACGCACACACACACACCTGAGCTTGGACAGGAAGGAGGTACTAGAAAGTAATAAAAAAAAAAAAAAAAAAAAAAAAAAAAAAGAGGAAAAGAGAGACTGATGTTTTTCCAACCAGAGACTGTTACATCACATATTCTTCATCCCACACTGCTGATCGAGAAGAAGATGGATCCTCCAAGGCTTCCACGATGGGGGAGTGGGGGGTCCGGGAGGGGTGAATGTAATATGAAATATGACTATAATATGGGTTTTGTTTCAGTTATGTTGTTTATTCATTTATGTTTTATGTTATCATTTTCCTGTGTTTTTGGTTTCATACTCATGTGCCAGGAACATGTGCGACAGCCATGATCTGCTTGAGACGTGTCCATTCCTGACTATTCGGGTATTTGATTTATAATACAAAATTCAAATGTTGTAACTCAGCTTCAGGATCAGAGCGTTTAGATCTTGGTTTACAGCAAGTCCTTCATAAAGTCCAACACTTTGTGAAGCTCCTGTTGTTTTCTCGTTCGTGTTCTCCTCGTGGGCGGCTTCTGGGAAAAAGCGTTTGTGGTCTCGCTAGGAAGGCCGCATGTGGAGTTCAACGTCGAGATAATAGTGAGGAGTGTCTCCACCCTTACTTGTCATCTTTAAATATCTCTGAGCTTCTCATTTAGGTTAATAATTTGGATGTTACTGATAATTCTCAGGTTTATCAAAACTTCTTTATGGGTATTTATGATTCGTTGACTCATCATCATGTTAAATTATTCGTTAATAATTAGTTAATTATCCCTGTTATCTGTTTCCAAGCGTGAGGTCTAGCCTCATGTTAATTGCGTCTCAGTGGGGCAAAGTTCTTAGGGGTTTAGTTCCTCGGAGGGGTACTATGAATTTGGTCGGCCAGGTTGGCAATCTGGCATTTGATTGAACCTTTGAACCTTACATCCTTAGCCTCAGAGGGAGTTTGGGATGTCACAATGGAGATGCAGCACCACAGGGACTCAGCGGAGCCCTGGGGGTTTGATCTGTGGACATGGCTGACCTCAGGGTCCTGGTACTCAGTATTTTTGAAAGTATTTACTCCATTCCATATTGTTTTGGTTCTGTTTTTATTTTCATGTGTGATTCCATGTTTACGCCGCATGATGCTAAAAGCAATGACTTGACATTGTTCTTGCATGATCAGAGGTCTGATCCCCGACATCAACTGGGGGGTGCACCTGCGGGTGTTTCTGAGAACTGAATGTTCTTGCTTAGATAGCCTTGCGGCCTTTTTTCCCACTGGGTTTTTGGCCTAGTCTAGAGTAGATAGTCTCTAGGGGGTCTTTTGCCGTTCCCCTTATTTTCGGAATCTGACAATCTAAATTTTACTAAAATTCAAAATTCAAACTCTAAATTTAATCACTTTAATCATTTTACCCAATCAACTGATTCCAATCTGAGCTGCAAACCGTGAAACATAGCTGGGGACGGGTGTTTGGCCACTAGAGGATCACATTCAATAGAGTAGACTGCGCTTCATTATTCCCTGTTTAGCTCGCAGTTGTGGGCAGGGCCCTTTGGGCGGGAACAGCGTGCTCTACTGCTGTGATCTAGATAAGCTTTTCATATATGCCAAGAAAATGGGGTGCAAAAACAAAAGTAGGGATTGTTATGTTAAAGATTGCATTTTGAACTAAAGTGCTGTGTCATGAGTCCATGACTTCTGGTCTCGATTCCTGCGTGTTCGAAGGCCACAGTTTTGTTATCGTTCAGGCTCCAACGAGTCTGCCGAGTTTGACGTCTAGAGAACTTATCCAAGGTCCTGATGTTTTCATGTGATGTTTAAAGGCAATTGTTCCCTACTGATACTTTGTCATTCTGAACCATCCAGCATTTCTGTAATGACCTCTCTGAATTTTGCATGCAGACTTGGAGAATAAAACTCCGTTTTGCACCTCCGTCAGTTGTCAGTGCTTTGTTTAACAACCGAATTGGCTGCATCACCGGAACACAATTATGGTTGAATTTGAGTGTATGCTTTTGAGTGAGATATGCCCAAATTTCAACATAACAGGGCCAGGTAGCCTAACGTTATTATTAGGGGCCAGGTAGCCTAACGTTATTATTAGGGACCAGGTAGCCTAACGTTATTATTAGGGGCCAGATAGCCTAACGTTTTTGTTGTTCTTATGGTTTGTTAGACTTCATGTCGGTTTTGTCAGGTTACTCTTGTAAAAAGGCTCATACAGCCACGTGCTCAGAGTTGGTATTTATTAACAACAATGGAAAACAAATCAGGCGAAATCGGCACTTGGTACCGAGCAGAATGAATGAATGAATGAATGAATGAATGAATGAATGCCGGTAGCTACTACAACAATCAACAATAACTGGTGCGTCTCCCGCGTGATGTCACAACTGCATACCGCCAAATACATTTTAGACAATATATTATGCCGTAATACTACAGCTTTGATTGATTTCAAAATGACATGGTCGCTCGTGGTGTTGAACTCTTACTATCAAATGCTTTGAGCTATGTGTCAAAAATGTACTAATGCTTGTAAGCCCCGCTGTTATGGGGATGTGTATGTTCAATTCAATTCAATTCAATTTTATTTATATAGCGTCTGTTACAATGACAATTGTCTCTAGGCGCTTTACAGAGACCCAGAGCATGACCCCCGAGCAAATATCATCAACTAAGATTATATAATTAAATCCAATCAATGATAATGGCAGGTAAAAAAACTCCCACGTAGGGAGAAAAAAAAAAAAAACCTTTATACCAAACAGTGGCAAGGAAAAACTCCACTTTAAGAGGAAGAAACCTTGAGCAGGACCTGGCTCATATGGGGGGACCTTCCTGCCGAAGGCCAGCCGGGTAGAGAAAGAAAAGAGGGGAGACAGGACAGAGAGAGGATGGAGGACAGAGAGAAGATGGAGGACAGAAAGAGGATGTAGGACAGAGAGAGGAGAGCACAGAAAAAGTAAAAAATAATAATAAAGAAGTAGTGGAATTGTTGTAGGGTGAATGCAAGCGAGCTATGGAGGGCCCTTGGGCGTGTGGTCAGCGTAATGAGCCATGATAGGCTCTTGAGTATCAGTAATGTGCGGGTGGGGTGTAGGTGAGGTGTGTGAGAGAAGGGGGAGGAGGGGGGGGAGGAGGAGGGGGTTTGGGTTTAAGAAAAGAGAAGGGTAGGATTTCAAGCAAAAGGATGCAATATATAAACATAAACAGATGGAGGCAGCAGCACTGGGATGAGATGGCCAGAGGACCAGGTCGCCGATCACCACGCCAGTCGGCACCCAAACACAAGTGGAGGAGAACCCCGGGATGGACAGTGGATGGAACTGCAAGTCAGCGTGAAACCCAGGAAACTCTGGCCTGCAAATACACAATGTTGTAGAACGATGTAATCACAAGCTTTATTGGGCTTAAAGGGCCCGGTCATGGGCCCCGCCCCCGGCCCGGCAGTGACATGTTCCGCTGCTGGGTCAGGTTGATTGGCGGTTCTACATTGCCCGTAGGAGTGATTGTGAATGTGCATGGTTCTTTTTCTACATGTGGCCCTGTGATGGACTGAAGACCTGTCCAGGTGGACCCCTGCCTTTCACCTGAAGAGAGCTGGGATAGGTTCCAGCAGATCCCTGTGACCCTGCAGAGGATTAAGCGGGTATAAATGATGGATGGATGGATGGATGGATATCTTTCAGGATTGATGTTTCCTTTCCAGAAATACAAGCTGCCCATCTAATAGCCACCAAGGCTCCTCCACACCATCAGAGATGCAGTCCTCTGAACTGAGCACCTCTCTTTATTCCAGAGGATGCACTGCCCGTCGTATTCACAAACCATTTCAGATTCTGAATTGTCTAACCACAGGATAGATTTCCACTCTGCCTCAGCACATTTTAAATTAACTTTGGCCCAGAAAAAACAGCGGCACTTCTGAATAATGTTCGCACATGCTGTTTGACATAGCATCTACATCAGAGAAACCTCTATTTTATGAGTCCATGCACCAATGTCCATTACATAACTAGGGGTGTGAAAAAAATCGATTTGGCAATATAATCGCGATTTTCGCCCACCCAATATAATATTAATTTTTCAGCTCCTAATATCGATTTTTTTTTTTTTTTTTTTTTTTTTTTGGGGGCGGGGGGATTGTTTAATTTTCACCTTTTAAATTGTTTAAAATTTCAATGTGCAAAAACACTAATAATAAACAATAAATAGGTTGTTTTGAAGCAAATAGTTTTGTCTCAATTTGTCCTCTGATCAATATCACCTGATGAACATATACAGCAACCTGATTTTTCATCTCTACATTGATCCCTCGCCAATTCGCGCTTTAAGTTCTGTGGTTTAGTTATTTGCGGATTTTTTCAGAAATATATAATATTTTTAAAAAAATCAAGAAAAAATTGCGGAAACATCACAGGATGTTGTGCGCATTCTCTCACAGCAAAGAAACACTGTGAGCCAGCCTGGCCCCTTTAAGAAGGTAGCCTTATGGGTAATGGTGTGGCCTTATGGGTAATGTAGTGTGTGTGTCGTGGGACGGCAGAATGAAAACAAGGTTAGATGAAAGAGCAGTTTCTTTACTACAGTTCAGAGACCAGAGGCTGTGAAGGTAACAGAAAGACCACAGTTGAGCCTTTGTCTTGTTTCGCTGCAGTGTCTCGCTACTTTTTTGTGGTTTTTAAACATATTTTAAACATTATTTAGGCTCAGGGGGCGCCGGCTCCAGTTTGCGGATTTTGATTCTCGCGGTGGGGGCGCCGGTCCCCATTAACCATGGAAAATAAGGGATCACTGTACTTTTAATTTTGATATTAACTGGGTAGAATATTGCAATATATCGTGATATCGCAATATCGTGATGATATCGTATCATGACCCAAGTATCATAATACATATCGTATTGCGAGGTTCTTGCCAATACTCACCCCTATACAGAGCCGCGTGCTACATGATCCGTTGTACCTTTCACACACAGATTTCTTGATATTATACACTGTAGCTGGTGAGATGTTAAAAGGCTGCGGTTTTTCTGTTGAGCAACATTATTCTGAAATCGTTCCACAGTCTGTAGATGTAGTCTTTTTTTTCTCCACAGACTAGTGAACCTCTGTCCTTCTTGTCCTCTGAGACTCGGCTTCTCTGAGATGCTCTTTTCGCACCCAATCATGTCACTGACCTGTTGCCAATTAATCTAATTAGATGCAAGATGTTCCTCCAGATGTTTCTTTTTAGTATCGCTCACTTTTCCAGCCTCGGTTGAAGATGTTCCAGCTTCTCTGCGATGTGTTGCTGCCGTCAAAGTCAAAATGCATTTTTGTTTTAATTAATTACCACTATATAAAATTAAATCTGGTCTCTATTAAACTAAACTGGATTGACTTTGGACTTTACTGGACTTTTTTTCTGTGCAACGTGCCTCAAGATGACTTTTGCTGTGGATTATGCGAATGATATACACAATTAAAGGTTAAACGAGTTAAATGGAGCAATAAATCACTAGGACCACTGGTTTCCAGCTTCACTAAGACAATCAGGCTTCCAATCTGGATGTGGATTATTTCATAAATAATGTTTGCAACTATGTAATGAATACAGAGAGATAAAATTCATATCAGTCTTCACACCTGACCCCAGGTTCGACGGTCAACAAGCGCCTTTCAAAATGCAGGACTGCACTAAGAATTCCTACGTGACCTTTCCACCACGCCACAGAAAAAAAAAAACCCCACCCTGACATGAATAATGTATTTTCACAATCTCTCACCGAGGCCACGCTTCAGTTTTTTTTTTCTTGTGGATTTAAATTGAGTTTTAATCATCACATTCACAGGTTCGGTGCCCCCTCGTGACATCTCATGAAATGAAATTCAAGCTCATTGAATTTCATAGCAGCAGCGTGGGATGGGCCAAATTCCTCTGTTCGACAACCGTTTTCTCACTGGGAGACGCTCATCCTCCTACCGACAGAATCATTCTTACGCCAGCTGCGAATGATCCCGGCGCAAATGGAGCTCTCCGTATTATCATAACGGACTGAGGACAAGTGGGAAACAGCAGGGGTGCTACCCTGAATCCATATAAATGCACAACCCAGACACACTCAATACTGCAACTAGAGGCTTCATAACATATCACTGCAGTTTCATAGCTTATTGTGACCTTTTTGAAGTATGCATTCATTCTAGATCTGCTGACGCTTGGCTGCAGCATCCAGTGATTACATTTTTAAAGACACGGTATGTAACCATACCACTTCAGACCACATGGGGGTATCATAGCGCAAGAAAGGAAAAAAAACTAATGTGTCAGCCTCTGGTGTAAGATACAAAAAAAAAAAACAGGTTGAACGAATGACTTTCACCTAAATGCGGTGAGAAACATTCCCTCATGCAGGCACATGCAGCCGCAGTTTTCCATGAGCGCAACACTCAAACTGAGCTCCTCCTCTCAACTTGGTACATCGGCAGTGGTTGTGTCTAAGCCAGGGATTTACGATCCTAGTCCTCGATGGCCGCTGTCCTGCATGTCTTAGAAGTTTCTCTGCTTCAGCTCATCTAATACAAATAAATGGATCGTTAACGGTCTTGTGCAGACCTGGATGACAAGCTGATGGTGATCCATTCATTTGAATCAGTTGTGCTGTAGCAGGAAAACATCTAAGACGTGCAGGACAGCGGCCCTGGAGGACTGGGACTGCCCACCCCTGGTCTAAGTGCAGTGGCAACGAGGCTCGTCACGGTACGAAACACAAATCACAGCCGTACGTCCCACCTTCTGTCCTAATTAACTGTGATAGTTAAGTCCAAGAACACATCCATCCTTGTGCAATTTTTCTTTAAAAAAAAAAAAAGAATTTCTTTACCAAAGGTGGCACAGCAGCCTCAGTCACTTAACAGCAAATTGCTGATAGCTTTTTAATCAATGCTATGACCTAAAAGAATTTAAAAAAATAATATTTTAGGTGCAAGATATTTAGATTCGCTGTTGAGATGGTGGCAGATCAAACTAGCATGAAATCTAAGCATTCGCCGGACTAGTAGTTTGAACACAAAGTCAGAGAAAATTAAACCGCGACTAGATGATGGACGTTCATGCTAATGAAAATGAATAAAGCTTTAGTTGTTGTTTTCTTTGTCTTTCCTCTCAGTGGAACAAGTCTTAACCTAATATTGATTTGTGAAACTTGCCGACATTAGAACTCCACTTTTTGAAAATACGTGCGCTGATGGGCCTTAGCACATGCAGCATCAGGACTGGGCGTGTCATGGCTTATCGTCCTCAACCACTTATATTGATGCAAGCGTCTTTGATGTGTCTTTGAGTTGTTCACACATAGTGATCCGACGCTGACCACAGTCTCCCAGCCAGTCTGCAAGCTAAGCCTGAAAGGTCCATCAGGGGCGGGGCACTCAGTATGATTGACATGCAAGTAGTATCCACCCGCGGCCTTCCTCTTCTTCATTTCCATATTTGGAGGCGGGACAAACGGTAAAATGACCTACATAAAATCTAGTGGAACAACTCGGTATCTCGAGGCCTGCCAGTCCAACTCCACTCATCAACACAGTATTTTAGTGGTAAAATACAGTGTTTTCATCAATTGCTTTTTTAAAATGACATCAAAACAGATGTTTAATTTCATACACTGGCATTCCTTCGGTTAGTTTTTAAATATCTACATTTCTAATTGTCGTCAGCTCAGGTTTTCACTGGCTTTTGCTGTAAAAACGTGATCAAAGACGATGCAGCGCTTTATATTTCAATCTGCGCGAAGCTGAGAAATTTGGTTATTTCTTTGTACGCCTGCGTGCACGGCGGATCCCAAAATCGGGTCGTGGAGGCCTGTTTTATTTAGCCTCAGATGATTTTTGATGTAACATGCAGCAGCCGGCGGTCCCCAGGAAATCCAGCGGCTTCCAATCCCACTCTCACAAAGATCACGTCACGTGCAATTAACGTGTGAGCTAAAGGGCTCTAATGGCTTCATGCCCAAGCAGATCAGGATTTATCGAGGATGTTTCTTTAAATAACAAGCTTGTCCAGTGGGCTTCATCGATAGAACAAGCTTCCTCGGATGAACCGCGGTCTTCCTGCATCCTCGCTGGCATCCGAGGTATTCCGCTGCACACTTGACATGCACTCCCATCTGAGACTGCAAGTGTCACACTTTGGCCCGCGGGCTACAGCGAGTCAGAGGAGCAGAGGAGTCAGAGGAGTCAGACTCGCCGTCTCATCTCCCGGTGGAATAGAAGCACATGTGCACTGTGAGCATGAACTTGACTGGGTTTGTCACAGCCCTCCCCTCCCCTCTCCTCCGCTTGTCTCCCACTTGCTTAAGCGTGCATCCTCTGCATCAGCTCTTCTGTCACCGTTGGAGGTACAGCTTCAAGTGTAGTGTGAAATTAAGAAAGGGGGGGTGGGGTGGGGGGGGAAGAAAAACTGCTTAAGAAAATCACAAAATGGTGAAGAGAAATCGTTATCTTGTTTGTATGCAGTACAAAAGTGTCCCTACTTCGCTCTGGCTTGAGTAGCTTAATAGGCGGGCACATGTGCTTCACTCATGCAAAATTTAAGCCGGGGGGGTGAATATCACCACATTTGAAAATAAAGATGCTCTTCCATTCAGCTACAATTAACACGTTAGCACTGAAAGCTCACAGCTGGCGAGTTCACTGCGTCGTCACGAAACATCAAAGCGGCAATTGAGAGGGCGGCGTGACCTCGACGCGGTCTGCTGGTTTCGAGGTCCCAGGCTAAAGGTTTTACGCCGTGGAACAAAGAGTCCGCACAGCTGATGCCTCAGCGGGTCACAGCCCAGGCCAGTCGGATCCACGCGGAAAGACTCACACTGAGAGCTGTTATCAGTGGCAACGTTTGCTCTTGTATGTCCTTCCAACCGGTTATTTTTGCTCTGCTGTCTTCACCTGACCAGCTGATGCTGCCCTGAAGAGTCCGAGATGTTCATTTAAAAAGGGAAATCCAGTATGGCTCGGGAGGTTGTGGACTGTCCCTGATCCGTCCTGAGTGAAAACAGTCATTAAAACAGAGCCTGTCAGGAAACAGTCAGTCCATCCCTGATCAACAATCAGCAGCGTTATATGGAGAGATTTTTAGATCCGTGCATGATAGAACAAAGGGAGTCTGAACGATCCCACCGATCGGGTTGATTAAATGTTGAGGTGACGTATTTTCAGTTCCAATGCTAATGCCTGTTTTGGGTAAACGTGCATTGACAGTTTTTGAAATTGGGACAGCTGTCATTCAGATAATGCACGTCTGTTAGGATTTAGGATTACAGTGATCCCTTATTTTTCGCGATTAATGGGGACCGGCGTCCCCCCGCGAGAATCAAAATCCACGAACTGGAGCCGGAGCCCCCCGAGCCTAAATAATGTGTTTAAAATATGTTTAAAAACTGCAAAAAAGTAGTGAGACACTGCAGCGAAACAAGACAAAGGCTCAACTGTGGTCTTTCTGTTACCTTCACAGCCTCTGATCTCTGAACCGTAGTAAAGAAACCGCTCTTTCATCTAACCTTGTTTTTATTCTGCCGTACCACGACACACACACTACATTACCCATAAGGCCACACCATTACCCATAAGGCCACCTTCTTAAAGGGGTCAGGCTGGCTCACAACATTTCTTCGCTGTGAGAGAACCTGCACAACATCCTGTGATATTTTTGCATTTTTTTCTTGATTTTTTTTATATTATATATTTCTGAAAAAAATCTGCGAATAACTAAAACCGCAGAACTTAAACCGTGAATTAACGAGGGATCACTGTAACTTATAAGAACAGTTTTAAACTGTTAAAGCTAAACTTTATTGCTTTAGGAATGCTGTCTCCTTTTATGACCGTGAGTCCTCAGTTTTGCTGCTTTATGACCTAATGACTGGGACTTCCTGACTTCCTGACCTGCTCTCTTCCAAGGAAGTTTGTGACTTGCACAGATAAACACATTTTAGTGACATCTCATCTCCTGGACAAACAACACTACAGCATCTGTCTGGACCTGTGATTCAGAGCTGTTGGCCACCTGAATTCTGAGACAAAGAGCAATAAACTCAGAAGAACGCAAGGATCCATCTTTCTGTAGCTATAAGAACGGAAACAATCCGACATTCGGGGTTCCATTTTCCTGGCATCTCTTGTGGTGTTAAGAAGCTGTACCATCGGCCGATTAAAATATTGTGCATGGCATATTGAATCTTTGTATCAATCGTTGTATATTAAACTCTTTAATTTGTCTTTGTTTTTAGTCTCTTCAATGGCACCAGATAAAAGAACACAGAGAATTAATTTCTATCTTTCATGTCAAGGATCTCCTTCCGGGCACGGAGGCTAAACTGCTTTTATGACGCTGGCCGACATGAACTCGCTGGGTCCTCTTGTTCGGTCTTTCTCATTTTCACGTCCGTCGATGCTTTCTTGACTCTCGCAGTCACCCCTGCTCCTCTGTGACACCGTGTCAAAGTGAACAGGACAGGACACAAACATAAACAGGATCCCGGAGTTACTTTTGGGTTTAGTTGGAACAGGAGAGCACAACACTTCCTGAAAGCAATCAAATATCCCTTCAAATGAAACTGAAAGGGATATTTTGACATTGTAATTTCATCTGCGGTGCTTTAACACGAGACCTGATTGCTTATATCTTACTTAGATGAAGTGATGACCCCAAACACGTCTGTAACAGCTGGCTCGGACTCACGGTTTCACATTTTCAAACATGTGACACACTGACATTGACTTTCATGGTCTGCTGGACGTTACGTCAACAGCTACAGAGAACCTGGAGAAATCTCTGTGCACATGGGACAGGGATGAACGTCTGAATAAATACTCAGGCAGTCTTTGGCTTTTTTCGGTCACCACAGAAGCAAAATGCTTGGATTTTTAACTCTACAGTGGTACCTCTACTTACGAACGTCTCTACATACGAAATTTTCAGGTTACGAAACACCTCAAAGGGAAAATATTGCCTCTAGTTATGAAAGAAATTTCAGGATACAAAAGGCAAAAATACAGTAGCGCTGCTACTCGCAGCTCCAGAGTTTACCGAACATAAACATAGCTGTCGGATTTGTATCCCAGTTTGAAAGCGGTGCCTCAGAGCTTCTCTGCTATTGGCTATCGCTTAGCATCTTCCTGGCATCCGATTGGCTAGGAGGGTCCCTTGTCTGTATGACCGTAACCCAGCAACCAGGTAAACAAACAATTTTTACCTCCATCAAGGAGGTTATGTTTTTACCGGCGTTTATCTGTCTGTGTACAAGATAACTCAAAAAGTTATGGATGGATTTTGATTAAAAAAAATCCCCCAAAAATTGCGGAACATCACAGGATGTTGTGCATGTTCTCTCGCAGCAAAGACATGTTGTGAGCCAGCCTGGCCCCGGGGGGGGGGTCCCCATTAACCATGAAAAATAAGGGATCACTGTACATCTCTTGACATAGGAAGGAAGGATAATGTGCTCGTACTTCCTGAAGCTGTTCGTCCATTTAATTTTAGTGGGCCGGTGGGCCGACGCACATCTGTGGGCCGGGCCTGGGCCAGGTCTGTCATAAAAAAAAAAAAAAAAAAGTATATAGTTTTTATTGACCGCGACGGTAACGGACTGGTAGTCGGCTCATAAAAACCTCCGAGGGGGGGGGGCACGACGACACACACTCAACAAACTCAAGAAAGAGACACTGACAGCTAATCAGACAAGCGCTACAGTGCTGCGCTGATGTGAACGCAGCATGAATGTTATTTTCTGCTGAAGGGAGGGGGTGGAGGCGGGACGGGGCCTTGCGAAGACATGAAGTGGCCCATTGGTTGATTTTCTTGACGGATATTGGGCTAGTCCAATGAAATTTCTCAGCTCTCGTTGGCCCGCCCCTCCCATCCCTCCTGACCAAATTTTGCCGTTTGGCCTGACCGGAGAGTGTGGTGGCTCGTGGATGAGTATGGAAATGGAGAAAAAAGCACAAAAGCGAAAGGGAGGAGCAGAAAAGCTCAGAGAACGGAGACAAAAAAAATTAAAAGTGGATGCAGCAAAATGTGCCAAAATCACGGAAATGTTTTGAACCACAAGCTCGGGGGCCAGGGCCGCGGGGCCGTCGAGTGAACAGGTGGTTGTCGGAGAAGAAGCGGACGAGGAGAGGGAGGAGGAGGAGGAGGAGGAGGAGGAGGAGGAGGAGGAGGAGGAGGAGGAGAGAGATGAGACCCAGCAGCAGGGCGAGATTGAGGTCAGAATAGCTATTTGGAGGTGATCACTTGTGTGTGTGTGTGTGTGTGTGTGTGTGTGTGTGTGTGTGTGTGTGTGTGTGTGTGTGCACTTTATTTTAATTTTTGAAACTTCACTATGTGCACATAGTATACAACATGCAGCATGTGCTTCCGCATATCGTATAAATAACCGGCATTTTTGATACCCGGCGTATGGTGGGCCGCCAGGGATCAAAAATGCCCGGGCCATTTTTTGGTCCCAGTCCAGCCCTGGTCACAGGAATAAAACATGACATCTGCTCTCCCGTCACCTGAAGTATGTGCCTGTATGAACGTGCACATCTCCTTCTAATCTGTCTGCACCAATTAGACTTCACAAAAAAAAAGACTGAACCTTTGATGCAATCTGAGGCAAAGAACATTAACGACACGATTTGCATGAGATTATTAGGAGCTACGTCACCTGAGGGTTTTATCTTCTGGTTAGGTGGGTTTGGAGCCACGCTGAGTGCTAACCACCTCCAACAAACACACGTACACTGATGACTCAAGACAAATCTGTTCGTGTAGTGAAGGTGAAAAGGGATTAGGCTACCGGAGGGAAACAGATTGGCTGCAAGATGAAGGAAATTAGCTCTAATGAACACATAACTTTTTCAGTTTGATATATTTGATTGAGTTGCTCCGTTCTGAAAATAATTGAGATAATTAAGCAGTGGCCATTAAAGAACACACTCTCTGTACAATTTCTACATCCACACAAAACCTTTTCAAGTAAAATCCCATTACAGAAACATAATTTTTTTTCCTGAGACTGAAATGTCTTGGGATGACGAATAAGCGAGCTCTGATTTTACAATTATAAGATTGTAATTAGTTGAAGGCCATTTACCTTTTGGACATAAAACAGCCACAAAATGAATGAACAAATATGTTTCCTTGATTCTAAATTCATTGGAGAACGACAGTGTATGAGTCCGATGGCGACGCCAAGTCACGGAGCTCAACGGGACAGAAACGCTCCGGACATGAATCACTTTTCACGCTTGCTTCCAAAGCTGCTCCATCGGTGACACATCAGTCAGGAAATGAGGAAGACGAAATGAATTTTCTTTTCAATAGAAATGTCTTTATTTGTGAAGAAGCTTGAGAAGTCGTCCTGACTGGATGTTAAAGTAGGGCCCTATGGAATCCGCAATCACAGAATCGCGGACAGAATCGCAAAATTGGAGATTAAAAACGGAATTCACTTTAAATGCGCAATATACCAGAACTGAACGCAATTTGCGTAAAAGTTTTTTTTTCCTCCCGGACTAAAAGAGGTTTTCTTTCGAGAAAATGTTCCAACAGGAGTCACGAAAAGCTGGGACACTGCGCGCTTCTCCGCCCCCTCCTGCCCCCGCTTCCCTCATTAATTAAAAAAAAAACAACATGTCGAAGCGGCCATCTGAGAAACCGGCGAAGAAGCGAATGAACTACCGGCTGATTCCCAGGTACAGGACAGAGCAGTTTCTCAGAGATTATTATGTCTGGTGATTCAATGTTCTGCTAGTTTAGCCAGCACATGATTGAATGGACACGAAAGATACATGTAAGGATCACTGGACGAATGAAAAACATAAACATAAAAAGGCGAGAATCACTCACTGAGCTAAACACAAAGAAAGAAAGAAAAAAAAAACACTGACACACACAACCAGTGTTCAGTGTTTTGGATTTCATAGCATCTACATCAGCTGTAGTAAATATAGTTTTTTCTGTTACCAGATATGCAGTTTGTCCTGACGGACCTGAAAAATGTCAGGTACGTCATGACAAACTATGTTTCACAGAAGAAATTAAACAAGCTAAAATGATTAATTTACTGCTGTTGAAATTTATTTTTTGCACTTTAAATGGATTTCACCTACACTGTAAAAAAAAATCCCGTAAAAAAACGGTAAATGACTGGCAGCTACGGCTGCCAAACAAAAACTTTAAATATAAAGTAAAATATCGTAACTCAAATGAAGTACAAATACATTAAATTTACGGAAATTTTCATTAAGAGCTTTACAGAAAAATGCCATTATTTTACAGATTTTTACCAAATTATTACGATCAAACCTCTTCAATAAAGTGATAATACAAATAGTTCTGCAGAAAAATACCATTATTTTACAGATTTTTACCAAATTATTACGATCAAACCTCTTCAATAAAGTGATAATGCAAATAGTTCTGCAGAAAAATACCATTATTTTACAGATTTTTACCAAATTATTACGATCAAACCTCTTCAATAAAGTGAAATACAAATAGCTCTGCAGAAAAATACCATTATTTTACAGATTTTTACCAAATTATTACGATCAAACCTCTTCAATAAAGTGATAATGCACATAATTCTGCAGAAAAATACCATTATTTTACAGATTTTTACCAAATTATTACAATCAAACCTCTTCAATAAAGTGATAATGCAAATAGTTCTGCAGAAAAATACCATTATTTTACAGATTTTTACCAAATTATTACGATCAAACCTCTTCAATAAAGTGATAATCCACATAATTCTGCAGAAAAATACCATTATTTTACAGATTTTTACCAAATTATTACGATCAAACCTCTTCAATAAAGTGATAATCCACATAATTCTGCAGAAAAATACCATTATTTTACAGATTTTTAAACTAAATTATTACCATTTAACACCTTCAATAAACTTGAAATACTTCCTTTTAAAAACAGTCAAATGACTGGCAGCAATGGCTGCCAAACAAAAACTGTAATATTAATGTAAAATATCCTAATTAAACTGAAAACATACATGAATTCAGAATGCATTTATTCAAGACTTTTATTTTTCATTGACAGAAGCTTGTTCAACATAACTTTGCCAGTAAGGCCACAATGGCTAAAAGTCACAAAGACAAGTAACATTGGGGGGGGGGTTTACAAGGGCCATGTAAAGATTTTCAGTCAAACTGGGATGGGAAACTTGTTTACAAGTAACATACACACCACTATTAATTCTAAAATGCTTCCATTTTGTGCATTCAGGTGTAAATATACTATCTCAAATATTTATTCAAAAACAATTTTTCAGAGGTCCCCAGGTGTCAGTCTTATCCATTGGCATTACCGTCATGATGAGATCATGATTTCACCTTTGAAACAGGTAAAGAACTGTGAAGAGAAAATCGACTCAATATATCTGTGCATGTGTCCGACTTAATTTGTGTATGTAAACCTGTTTGTGTTTAGTTTTGTGTACCTGCATGTGTAAAACATGAGTTGTAAACTGTAAACAACATTTTTACCATGACTTGCCTGAAGTTACGTTCAAAATGATTATTACAAATTCAAAAAGTCTCCTACACACAGAAATCGTAAACTACGCATGCACCAATCACCTGTTAAATTTGGATTACAAAGTAAGTGTGTTATAACCATGGGGTGGGAGATGGTCTTTTTACACAGATTCACAAGTTTAGCATGAATAATATATCAAGGGAAATAATACTTGGAAGAAGAATCAGATGACCCAGCTTTACACCAACAATTAAACACACCATGAACACATGAATCTGTGAGGCTTTGAATAAAGAGTCTCAAAACTCCTCGTGTTGATATGTGCGTAAATGTAGCTTTGTGTGTGTGTGTCAGGTGATTGGTGCATGTGTAGTTAATGATTTGTGTCTGTAGGAGACTTTTTAAATCTGTAATAATCATTTTGTCTATGACTTCGGATAAGTTACGGTCAAAATGTTGTTTACAGTTTACAACTCATGTTTTACGCATAGAGGTACACAAAAATACACACGCACACACACACACCATTTACACATGCACAAATCAAGTCGTATGCGTGCACAGATATATTGAGTTGATTTTCTCTCCATACAGAGCTGTTGAGCTGAGAGGGTTGTACTCTGCTGTTTTTAGTATTTTCCAATTCTGTTTTATATTGTTTTCCACAAAATTGTCCTGAAACCTGGGTGCTCAGTAAACTTAAGTTCTAGAAATATTGGTGGATAAGCAATACTGTCTTTTAATTTAGTAACTATACAGTGTATAATTTAGTGTATTATTAAGTAAAATCTAAACGTACCACAAAAGGTCAATGAAGACACGTGTAACAGAGCAACATAGCAGATAAAGTAGAATCAGCTGGCGAGGAGGATTAGCTGGAGGATCTGGTGTATCTGGAGGAAAAATGGAAAGAAGGGCAGAAAAAATTATTCACTGAACAGTTCTTACCTCACTGTAGGATTTCATTTTCTTTTTAACCATTTCTTTTAACAACCTTAAATGAATGTTTCACTTTAAATGAAAATTTACTGTACTAGTAATAACAAATACAGATTCAGGCAGTTTTCATAAACTAGTTCAAACTTGTACACAAGACCACATTGATAAAACCAAAAACCAACCCAACTCCCCTTAGTTAATTTGTAAGACCAAAACCAAAAGAAAGAAAGACAAAAAAGAGTAAAGGTTTTTTACTCAGAAAACATCCTAGGAATGACTAGCCAATTTATTTACTAGTACAATTTAAAAGCAGTAACCAGATATTCTGTTACCGCCATCAGCCCGAGCTGTATCGGTGGCCTTAAAGGGATCATCACTGTTTTTTTTTTGTTATAAAGAGCAGTTGTATGAGGTGCAGTAGATTTGGGTCAGTATTGTCAGAGTTTAGAGAAGCAGACAGAAATTAGCTGCTGTAAATGGAGTTAGCAGTTAAACTTATTTTAGCCACCTAAAAACAAATCAATATCAGTTGATGGGGTTTAATAGTGCATTGTAATACATTACATTGTGATATAAATGTGATGGTGTGCGTTGTTGAGAAAAAAAAAAGTATTTTGTTATCAGCTTTTGTATTACTTCTACAGGGAAAAATGAAAATTCTGTCATGATCTACTCACCTCATGCTAATGTGTGCACCATCTGATTTGGTGTGTGTGGGACACATGCACACATGCAGCTTGTAGTTTGCACATTCCCCATAGACCCCAGTTCAGAAGTTATGCAACAAGCTTGTAGCTCTGTACAACGGTGAATATGTAGGCTAATAACGTGGCATAATTGACATTTTTTAAAGTAATTACATGTGTCAACTTCAGGAGACTTGGATATGCATGAGCAGTGTTAAGGAATTTAAGTTTTAAGAATACTTTTATTATGCTTTTTGCATGGTCATAATTGATGTGCATTATTTGGAAAAATGCAGCAACCGCTTTCCCATGATTCTCTACGGGTGTTATGAGGATTTAAAAAAACTACCAGATATCTCATTGGCATGAGGTGACTGCATTTTTTATTTTTGTCTAAACTGTTCCTTTAAGAAATTAAAAAAAGAGCTGGTATGATATATATTTTGTCTCAACAATGTACTGTGTGACATTTTCATATTACAATGTATTATGTTACAATACACTGTTAATATAACATACACTTCGACTGATATTGATGCTTTCTAAGTGGCTAATATGAGTTTTGTTGCAAATCCCATCCATAGCAGCAGCACGTCTTGTCTTCTGTGCTGGCACTTCTGCCTGTCCTATCCCAAATCTACTGCAGAAAAGGGCTCTGTACTTTTAAACTGACAAACTGCATAGATGAGTCAAATATTGTCTGCAGGGTTAGACCCAGACCACTGTATTGAAGTTAGCATATTCTGCCTGCCTCTGTATTCACATGTGTTGTGTTACTATATTGTATTATAATAACGAGATAGAGAGAGTGACTTGCTGTTGACCGTTTACTTCCAGCTCTGTAACACAGTACCACCATGACAACACATCCGCGTCCACATACTAACAACCAGCCCTCTCATTGGCTGAGGCATAACCAAGCCTATACTGTACTGTAACAGGTTAGATTAACTTCACACAACATCTCCCCCTTTTAAGTAAGAAACGTTAATTCACTTCAAACATTCTAACCCAATTTTTTTTTTTTTTTTTTTTCTCAAATATTATTATTATTTCTTTGAACCTGACTTAACCAAACCAACATGCCAAAACATTTACAGTTATATTCTCCTTAACATTTAAATAACTTTTTTTTTTTTTTTTTTTTTTTCTTGAACATTGTCAATTACAGTCCAGAACCACTTTTAAACTGTCAAATCACAAATCCAGTCTTTTAGGCGGACGTGAGTGTCTGCCTGAGCTTGTAACATATGCCGCATCTGGCTCAGCTGCAGGTTGGTCTGCACCATCTGAGTCAGTGTCCTCTCGGTTGTTTGGATCAGGAGGTGGATGCTGGAATTCTCGCAAGTGTGTACGGTTTCTCCTCAACAGCCCATCCTCTGTTCTGACGAGGTACGATCTCGGGGCCGCTGTCTGTTGTATGACTGTCCCGTGAGTGCTCTCTGTAGTGATCCATACATTCTGGCCTGGGTGTAACTCCGGTTGATTGTGTGTTCTGTGGCGTTTGTTGTAGTATTGCTCTTGTTTTTGTTTCCTTTGTGTTTCTGTGCTTCGGAGTTGTTTGATGTTTGGCCAGCGTGGACACAGTGTTTTGGGCACTTGTGGGAGTGTGGTTCTTAACTGTCTTCCCATGAGTAGCTGGGCTGGAGAGTATCCGTTCACCAAAGGGGTGGCTCGGTAGCTGAGTAGTGCTTTTGCATAGTCTCCTCCCTCTTTCCATAAGCCTTTGACAGTGGCTACTGCCCGCTCAGCTTCGCCGTTGGCTTGTGGGTATCGTGGGCTGCTGGTTGTGTGAGTAAAACCATACTCACTGGCAAAGTCTTTGAAGAGAGAAGAAACAAACTGCGGCCCATTGTCTGACATGAGAACCACCGGAACTCCATGCCGGGCGAAGATGCTCTTCAGAGCCGAAATTACTGTTTCGGCTGATGCGACATGAAGGTGCGCCACTTCGATATAGCGAGAGAAATAGTCTATCACTACAAGGTAGGTTTTCTTGTTCCAGATGAATAAATCCGTTCCGACACGTTGCCATGGTCTCTCAGGTATAGGGGTTGTCAACAGAGGCTCCCTCTGGGTGGTCCTGTGTTTGATGCATATGGGACAGTTTCCCACTTTTTCCTTTATTTCAGTTGAAAGCCCTGGCCACCAGACCGATTGACGGGCCCTGGCTCGGCACTTTCCTATCCCTTGGTGACCCTGGTGGAGGATGTCAAGCATGTCATCTCTTAAGGAGCTGGGGATGACAATCCTCTGTCCCTTTAAGAGAAGATCTCCGGCCACAGACAGGTAAGTTCTCGCATACCAGTAGGGTCCAATATCAGGTGGCAAATGAGCTCTGTCAGGCCACTTTGTTTGACAGTACTGTCTCAATGTTCTGCAGACAGGGTCATTTTTCTGCTTCTCTGCTAGCTGTTGCAGTCTTGCTTCAGTGGCTGGGAGAGACTGTCTGATGGAGTCCACGAAAGTTTGAACATCTGCCTCCAGCTCTTCCTCTTCTTGTGTGGCTGTATGGCCTACTGGTGCTCGTGACAGTGTGTCTGCTGTAATGAGCTGTTTTCCTGGCACATGTACTATGTTGTATGTGAACTTCAACAGTCTTAATCTAAATCTCAAGACTCGAGGAGGAAGCTCATCCAGCGCTTTGGAGCTCAGCAAAGGGACCAAGGGTTTGTGATCAGTCTCAATTGTGAAGGTCATACCTAGCAGGTACGACTGTAGCCGTTCACATGCCCAGGTCGCAGCCAGTGCCTCCTTCTCGATTTGAGCATAGTGTTTCTCAGCATCAGATAGTTGTCTGGAGATAAACACCACCGGTTTCCAGTCCTCACTCTCTGGCTGTTTCTGGATCAGAACCGCTCCAATCCCGAACGATGATGCATCAGCCGACACACGTGTCTCTGCGTATGGAGAGTATACGGCCAGGACTCTGGGTGAGCTCAGTTCTGATTTTAGCTTCTGAAAAGCTTCCTGCTGTGGTGTCCCCCAGCACCATTCTGTCTTCTCTGACTGAAGAATAGTCAGGGGCTGTGTATATGAGGAGAGGTGAGGCAGGAATTTGCCCAAGTAGTTAGCCATGCCCATCACTCGTCTGACATCAGCGACGCAGGCGGGCTCTGGCATATCCAGTATGGCTTTGACCTTACTCGGGTCGGGTTTCACTCCTTCTGTCGAGAGGCAGTGTCCGAGAAACATGAGTTTGTTTTTGGCAAATTCACACTTTTCCTTATTCAGAGTCAGCCCCTCCTTACTGAGTCTCATCAGCACCTGGTGGAGTCTAGCATCATGTTCAGTCTGATCTCTGCCATACACCAAAATGTCATCGGCGTGGCACACCACGCCCTTACAGCCCTCCAGAAGTTGTGTCATGCGGCGCTGAAAGTGTTCTGGAGCTGAGGATATTCCAAACGGCAGCCTGTTGAAACAATAGCGACCGAATGGAGTGATGAAAGTGGTCAAGAGAGCGCTATCTTCGGTCAAGGGGATCTGCCAAAACCCTGACGTGGCATCTAATTTGGTGAAGATCTTTGCTCCTGTCAGCATCGCTAAAGAGTGATCCACATTCGGCAGGATATGTCTCTCCCGCTTGACCCACTCATTCAGGTGTGTCAGATCTACACACAGTCTGGGTCGTTCCTTTGATTTTGGTTTTGGCACCACCACGAGGCCAGCACACCATGAAGTGGGTTGTGTGACTTTTGATATCACCCCCATTGCCTCCATCCGATCCAGTTCTGTCCTCACCTTATCACGTAGTGGGAGGGGAACTCGACGTGGGGCAGACAAAGCATATGGTGTGGCGCCTGGTTTCAGTTCAATTTTGTATGGTGCTGTCAATTTACCCAGTCCTTTGAAGACTGTGGGGTAACACTTCATGATATCTTCACCCACTTGGACTGTGTGCACTCGCTTCACAAGAGTCAAAGCCTTAATGGCTGGAAGTCCCAATAGTGGTTTTGTCAGATTATTCACCACATATATGTCTTGTTCAGTGTGTTTATCTCTCTCACCTTCAGTTTCCCTGTGAAGTACCCTTTTACCTCCAAGGGGTGCCTGCCTGGACCATACAGGGGTATTTTGGGCGGCTGCAATGTCCCATGTCTTTGTGTTGAGTAGTGGTGAGTCGGGATTGCTGTAACTCCGGCTCCTGTGTCTAATTTAAACTCTTTTGTTTGTCCATTTAATTCAAGATTTTCTGTCCATTCATTTTCCACACTGTCTATGTTGATTGTCACCTCTCCGAGAAAGGTGATGTCTGAGTCATACTCTGTAGACTCCTCTGTGATGTCGTGGATACCACCAGCTGACCGGCATTTGCGGGCAAAATGTCCCTTTCTTTTACATTTGCGGCATTCTGCATCTTTAGCAGGGCAATCCTTCCACTGGTGGGTTGTAGTATGTCCACATCGTCCACAGCCTGTGACTTTGTCCTTGTTTCCTGGTTTGAGACGTGCGCTATGTTTGTGTCCCCCCTTTGGGCTCCACTGAGTTTTGGGCCGTGTACGCATTACATCTATGTTTTCAGACTGTCTCTCATTTATACTGCCACGCAGCACTGGCTGCTGCCTCTTTATTTCTTCACTGTGGCGGACTCTGGATATTGTCTTTTCCAGTGTGAGATCGGGGTCCATCTGTAATGACTCTGACAACTTTGCATCTCTCAGTCCAACGACAATCCTGTCTCTAATAAGCTCCTCTCTTAGGGCTCCAAATGCACAGTGTTCAGCGAGGCTATGGACGGCAGTGATGAATGATTCTGCACTTTCTCTTGGTTCTTGATTTCGTCTGTTAAACCGTGCACGCTCAAAAATGACATTTTTCTTGCTCACACAGTGGTTCTCAAAAGCTTGTTTTACATCTGCATATTTCTTTTTCTGATCACTGCTTAAGGGCAAAACACTCAAAATGTCTTCAGCTTCATCTCCCAGAGTATACATCAATGTGTTAACTTGATACTCTTCAGACTGTTTATCCAGGCTTGATGCTATTCTGAAACGTTCAAAACGTCTTATCCACTTTGGCCATTCATTGGCATTACTGAAGTCAAAGTTACCGGGTGGAGTCAGTTGGACGCTGCTTGCTGGCACTGGAGGGGTGTCTACCATCTTTATTTCACTCCGTTTCTTTTCTTTTTATTTAACTGCTCCTTAGTTTATTTTCCTCTTCTTTGTTTACTTGCCCGTTTACGTCTCGCCCGACGCACGCTCGGCTGGGTCCACTCTCCTCTCTCTCAGTCTGTTTGGGTGCGATTAGCCTAGCGTCAGCCGTTTTAGCCGCTAGCGCTAACGTCTCCCGTTCGTCCGGACAACTTCACTTTTTTAGATGCTCGTCCCTTTCCAAGGTGCTTCTAGTTTCATTCTGACACCATGTTGTGTTACTATATTGTATTATAATAACGAGATAGAGAGAGTGACTTGCTGTTGACCGTTTACTTCCAGCTCTGTAACACAGTACCACCATGACAACACATCCGCGTCCACATACTAACAACCAGCCCTCTCATTGGCTGAGGCATAACCAAGCCTATACTGTACTGTAACAGGTTAGATTAACTTCACACAACAACATGGGTTTCTTCTCACAAAAAAGTAATTGCCAATTCTTGGGAAACAAAAATTAGACATGTGGCGTCAAACTAGCAGCAATATGGCCATGGGTGTGCACGTTATCCATTACTGTCTTTATGTCAGGATAATATTTTTTTTTCTCCCTACGTGGGAGTTTTTTACCTGCCATTATCACTGATTGGATTTAATATTATAATCTTAGTTAATGATATTTGCTCGGGGGTCATGCTCTGGGTCTCTGTAAAGCGCCTAGAGACAATTGTCATTGTAACAGACGCTATACAAATAAAATTGAATTGAATTGAATTGAATATAAATACTCACTGGCTCTGAAGATCTTGTGGCATGAGCCTTTTCATTCCCAAGATTTCTGGATCATGAGGAGAAAACACACAGACATACAAAAAATATTAACTATTGGCTTACTGTTTGAGATATGGGCAATGCTAAAGACTCCTCAGCAGCTTCACACCAAACATCCTCATTATGAAATTGAACTCGTGAAACAAATCCAGTCTCTGGATGTCTTGCCTGTGTTTGCCTGTTCCTGTATTTAAATTGGCACTCTGGTGGCATCTTGTAACCAGTGGTTCTTCAGCCCTCATGATCTCACAGGTGATGCACTGTTGTGGGACCTTCACTGTGAAGAACAGTTTGGACATGGTGAAGTATATGGTAAATGGACTCTATATATATATATATATAGCACTATTCTAGGCAAGACAAGTTTATTTATACAGCACAATTCAACAACAAGGTGATTCAAAGTGCATTACAGAGATGTTAAAAATAAAAAGCATAATTTAAAATTTAAACAAAAGGAAGAAAGAAGAAATGTTCAAATGTACATTTTAAAACTTAAGCTTAAAAGTTAAACAATGCAGATTTGTGTCTTTATTCAAATGCAGCTGACAAAAGTGAGTGTTCAACTTGTATTTAAATAAAATGAGTGTTTCAGCTGATCTGAGTCTTTCTGGGAGTTTGTTCCAGACATGAGGACCATAGAAGCTGAGAGCAGCTTCTCCTTGTCTGGTTCTGACTCTGGGAACTTCTAGTCTCATCAACCACTCAAAGCCCTCTACAATAAATAATAACAATAATAATAATTTTTATTTTTTTAACACACTCGTCATTCAATCACAGAGTGCCCACAATACACAATCTAGCATTCATTTACACATATTCATACACTGGTGGCAGACCAATGGTGCCAACCCTCTCATTGGGGAAGCAAATCAATTACACACACACACACCCACACACACACATATATATAAAGCCACACCAAATGGGAGATGAGAATGGTTTTCTTAAGCTACATTTTTCTTACTTACTTACTTTTCTCTCTGACAATTGCCACCTTGCCTTGGGGAGACATGCTCTGCAATTAGAACAAAGTATCAGTAAATTTGTATATTATGTATAGAAGTACATGGAACTTTATATGTATTGTTTGGCATTCACTGAGAGAATAACATATCTATTAATCACTAACAGGATTAGGCTAAATCAGGAGTCTCCAAAGTCAGTCCAGTCCTGGTCTAAACTGATGTCATATCTGACCATCTACAACTAACAGGGTGGGATAGGCAGAGGACAGATGAAGAAAATGATTCAGTCCAGTTTAAATTTAATATCAGAGCGTTATGCGCGCGCGCACGGACACACGCACACTAGAAATTAAAACCCGATGAGACGAATTGATGAAAAGAGCAATGTTTTGGTGAAATATTAAGGTTGTCTACTATACATTAACCCGCTACCATAAGCGTTTGTACAAGCGATGTATGTTAGCCTCCTTTACCTCTCAAATTCGTTCCCCACAAGTGCTGAACGTAACATTAACGTTATAACATATTACAGCTGAACCATCAGGTTAACTCCACAACAACCAGCTGTATTACTAGTAAATTACTGTTAATGTCATGGCAAGGATTTGCTGCCTGCAAACAGAGTAGAAACCACATTCAATATTAACGCAAAAGATAACGTTGAAAACCATGGTTTTCATCTCCTTAGCAAAACTAGCTAACATTCAATATTAAGTTACATGTATAGATAGCTATTTTTTCAACA
Organism: Hirundichthys speculiger; assembly: GCA_018398805.1. Lineage (NCBI taxonomy): Eukaryota > Metazoa > Chordata > Actinopteri > Beloniformes > Exocoetidae > Hirundichthys > Hirundichthys speculiger. Next base: position 1,585,962 of record JAGFBZ010000489.1, read on the forward strand.
GTTAACCAAGCTAAAGGTTTGATAAGGTTACAGTCGTTAAGTTATGTACATGAAACCACAAGCATTACCTTTTGTTATCAACAACATTACAGAAAAAAAAGAGGGAAATACTTTTCTTACCTGATGTTCCAATTTAAGTCTAACTCTTCCATTGTGTCAATATTCCAATTTTCTGTTACTTATTTTAATCTTCGTTGACATCCTACAACTCAAATTAGCTCAAAATAAAAAATATGTCAAGCAGTAAAATACTCCAGGTAGATTACGAAAGAACAACCGAGTCACAGCGATCCCGCGTTCACCCAGTGAAACCGATTCTAACTGACGTACTTTCAAATAAATTCGGGCCCAGTTGTGATTGGCCTTAGGGCTGGGACGACGCGTCGACGTAATCGATGACGTCGACACGAAAATACGTCGACGCAAAAACTGCACGTCGATGCGTCGTCACTCAGAATCAAAAAATGGCGGCGGCCGCGGCATCGAGTAGCAGCGAGTCGGGGGAGAAGAAGCTATCTCGTAACATGTCAAAAGTATGGAAGTACTTTACACCTAAAGGTAACGATTCGGTGGTCTGTGACCTGTGCAAAATAGAGATGGCATATCATAAAAGCACTACCGCGATGCACCAGCACCTTAAGAGGAGGCACCCGGGAGCTGCTTGTGTGAAGGAGAAGACACGTAAGTTTTCAACTTTTTTTTCTTTCCTTGTTTGCAATGATTAACCCCGTCATTCATCCAAACCGAACCACGTAACTTGTGCTCCAGCCTCGCACACACAGAACATGTGCCCACTTAAAAAAAACACACACACGCCCCTCACACACTTGCCTCTTGCTGACACACTTTTTTTTAACTGACACAGACACACACTCCTCAAATACACGCTAAAGTTTTTTTTTTTTTTTCTTTGTCTGGCTCTTTTTTTTTTTTCAAATGCAACATTCATTGTTGTTTTCTAACTTTTAACTTTTAGGTTAATGCATTATTATTATTATACTTTATTGGTATGGGCAGATCATTTAGAAGTGTATATTTTTATTAACCTGTGCACTGTGTTTGTGATTTATGTTTTCAGGGACAGGGATAAGCAGAAAAGTTTGGAGGACTACTATCAGATGAAAAAAAAACACACCCCCTGCACCCCCCAGGATTATTGAAAGACATTTTTATTTATTTTATTATTCTTTGTAAAGTCTTGGGAGCTCCAGTAACTACTAAAAGTTAAACTACTGTTCACTTAACTGTAACAGGCCTAATACTTGAATTTATTTGTTATTTATTTCACAGATTTAAATGATTAGGCTAAGTTGCTGCTGTCACACATTGTGTTGTTTTGTAAATTGCAGCTGTCACCGCTGCTGTTCTTTTTTTATTTATTTTATGTTGATACGATTTTGGTTCAGATTGTGTTTTTTGCAGTTTTATTTATTGAAGGAAAGTATTATTTTTTTATTATAGGATTCCATTGCCCTACAACTGTGTGCACTTTATTGTTGTATTGTTCAATACAATTCATTTTTGAACTTGAATAAAGAAATTTGTGTTTTATTCATGGAGATAAATTAGCATTAATTGCTATATAGGTCAAATTATGGGAAGATAATCAATAATCGAATTGAAATCTAATGGAATCGGATTTAAAAATGAATCGTTAGATTAATCTATGCATCGAAAAACTATTTTCTAGATTAATCGATTACAAAAATAATCGTTTAACCCAGCCCTATTCCTGGCTGGACAGAGGAGCAACATGTCTGAAAGTTTCAACTTCAACAGATAGCAGCTTTGGGTATTCACTCTTTATTTTTATGTTTTAATGGCATCATGTTTGAGGTCATAGAAATGTAGTTTGTGAAATTTGTGTACAGAATTAGTTTGAATGTAAAAGTAAACATAAATATAAAACTAGTGAGATTTACCTTGTAATTACAGAGAAAGACATGAGATTATTCAGATGGACATAAACCTTTATATAACAAGCTACATATTTACTTACAGATAATGATCGTAAATTTACATAGATTTGACTGTAATTTAAGAGAACAGAAAAGATCATGTATAATTATACAGTAATTTTTCCATAAAAAAAATGAGAAATAAACATAGTTTGTCATTACTGGTATAATCCTTAAAAAAAACAACTGCATTGTTAATTTACAGGAAATGTCTGTTATTTTACAGTTTTGGAGACTATTTTTAGAAAACAGATAAACTACCGTAAAAATTTAGAGTTATTAACCATTAAATTAGGACTTTTTTTTTACAGTGTATTTGAGTTATTTTTTTCTTGAATTTTTTTCTTTGTCAAAAAAACTAATGTTTTATTGGACACAATATGTTTAATTGTATGAAAACATTAAAGTTTACAGTTAGAATTGCATAAATTGTCTATATTTCATTACTTTATATACTGCCTTTGGGTTAAATTTTCATAAAAGACTTAAAACGGAATTCTCAAAAATTAAAAACCGAAAAACACCGAAAATGAAAAAAATTATAACCGAATTTGAGTTAAAATAAAACGGATTTCATAGGGCCCAAATAAAGGAAGACATGGTTCAACCCAGGGCCTGTGGCTCAGCTGGTCACTGTCTCCTTCGCCCCGGACCAGCTCTCAAGGATGGGATCTGGGCCTCCTCCAGGATCTGGGCCTCCTCCAGTCCTGGTTTGCATGTGTGTGTGTGTGTGGGCGTGCTTCCTCAGGTTGGCTCCTCCCTCTGCTCCAGCAGCCCTGACTCACCTGGTTCTCATCTACTCATCACCCTCAGTGTTAAATACCCTGGTCGTCACTCCCCTCACCACCAGACTGTTCAAATCCTCATTGGGTTTGAATTCTCCAGTTCTTGTTTACTGACTGCTGCCTCATCCGTGCCTCAAGTATATCCTGTATTTTTTACCTGCTGGCCAACCATCCCAGGATCCTCAGACTACTCAGCTCCTCAATCAACCCTCTTACCTGCTGCAGTTGTCGGAGTTCTGCTCTTGAGTCCAGTTTAAGCTCAAATCACTACAGATTCAGTCAGATCAAGCCAAGCTAAAACAGGCACTTTCTGGTAACTGAGTTACAGTTCTGTTCTTTCTGACTGCCAGGGTTGTTCTTTCTGGCCATTTGCCCTTTTTATTTTATTTTTTTGTTAATTGGGGTTGGGCGGAGTCTACTCTTCAGGAACCTCCTGGTGATCTCAGAGGGTTTATCCAGATCTAATACCGCCTGTAGCTTCAGCAGAGCTATAACTGTCATTCAGCCTGGCTACAGTGCTGAAAATAAATCTGGGCTTCTTCTTCTTTTTTTTCTTTACATGATGAAAAATATTGTGTTTTTAGCTTTGCAAAGAATTCCCTTATCTATTAAACGTCTTTATTTCCCCACTAAGGAGATTCTTCGAGTATAGTGGAACATCATGTCATTCCTGGCGTTCTCAAGTCTGATACAAAGAACACCGTCTCGTGTTGTTACGACACAGGGACAGCTTGTTCCATCTCATACAGAAATATTTACACCTTATTTTTCCATCCACAACACAGTCGAGGTACAGTTGCAAACAATGACGATCTCAGTGTGCTGTCTCGGCATCAGTGCATAACGTACCGCCAGAAACTCCAGTGTTTTGGTAAATTCCTCCTGAATTTTGTACCGCAGGCTGCATCATCCAAACGTGATTAAAAGAAATGACTTTGCACTGGAATTTATACATTTTCAGAAATCTATGGCGCTGCGGTCAGTCCTCACAGCCGTGCTGAATGTCGAGCCCTGTGTGATGGCGTTGTACTAATTCATTTTTTCTTTTCTTTTCTTTTTTCCAAAGTTATGCCACTTGTCGCTCTGGGGAAAAAAGTGAACGGCTTTTCTGACTCTTCTCATCAAATTTGATTCTCATTAAGTTTGAACGGCGCCACTTTTCCTTCAGCTCAGGGATTTCTAGATGAGATCCAACTTTTTTGGAGAAGTAGTTATTTTTAAGTGGGTTATCTGGAAGTTTGGCAGGTCTGAAAATGCCATCAGCACAGCATTTCAAGCAGAGCTGGATGGTGGGGAACTCCATCACTCAACTCTGAACGACAGAGTTTTTGCCACCCCTTTTTCTCTTTTCTTTCAGGCCAGAGTTTCCTGAGTTTAAAGCTGACTTGCAGTTCCATCCCAGCGTTTACCTCCACCTGTGTGTGTAGATGTGCTGTCGTGGTGACCGGTGATCTAGTCCTCTGACCATCTCACCTCAGTGCTGCTACCTGCATCTGTTTATGTGGTCATTACATTCAGTCATGTGTGCTCTCCTCTCTGTCCTCCATCCTCTCTCTGTCCTCCATCCTCTCTCTGTCCTGTCTTTCCTCTCTTTTTCTTTCTTTACCCAGCTGGTCTTCATCAGGAAGATCCCCCCAATATGATCCAGATCCTGATCAAGGTTTCTTCCTCTTAAAGTGGAGTTTTTTCTTGCTTTCTGCTTAAAGGTTTTTTCTCTCACTGTGGGAGTTTTTTATTTGCAATTATCCTTGATTAGGATTCAATATTATATTTTTAGTTAATGATATTGGCTCGGGGGTCATGATCTGGGTCTCTGTAAAGCGCCTAGAGACAATTGACATTGTAACAGACGCTATACAAATAAAATTGAGTTGAATTGAATTAACACGGTACATGGGAATTTATATAAACTGTCTTGTGCTTTGATGACCGTGTAGACCAGGGGTGTCCAAGATCAGTTCTGGAGGGCCGCTGTCCTGCTGGTTTTACATGTTTCCCTGCTTTAACACACCTGATCCTAATTAATGGCTGTCACCATCTTGTCATCAAGGTCAGCACATGTCTATTAATGACACAGTCACTTGTATCAGGGTGTGAAGAAGGAGGGAACATCTAAAACCTGCAGGACAGCGGCCCTCTAGGACCAACTTTGGACACCCCTGGTGTAGAGTGTTTGCCTGATTGGCTTTTGAGTTGAATTAATCCAAACGTAAGCCCCATGTGTTTCCTTTCTCCACCTCTTTATCGTTTTGCCGTCTGTCCTGTGGGTTTTTTTTTTCTAAACAGCTCTGTAAAAAGTGGGATTTTGCTGGAACAGACTGTGAATTACGCAGCTGACCTTCCGCGCACAAATCCTCCTCTTGTCTGTGTGAACTCTCAAAGAAGAGGCCAAGGCCCTAATCACGCACAAGGACATTTCATTGATATTCCTAAAAGTTCTCTCGCCCTTTCACTGCAGAAGAGTTTCACTGGGGGAGTTTGGTTTGTGTCATTTGGGTTTATTGGCAGCACAGTCACAGCCAAAGGGTCCGCAGTGATTGCTCCAGTTAGATTTCATCACAGAAAGTTTTACACAGTCTTGTAAAATGAGAAAGTGTCAGGCCTCATCAGCCTGGCTGAGACGGACTAATGAGACGTGACAATATAACGGCCTCTCCGTCACATTATTTCTAGTTCTGCTGCTGCTGCGCGCTTCTACATGACAATCATCGGAGTGAAACTCTCGACTGCGACTCCCGGAGAGAGGCTTAATCAGATCAACAATCGATACAAATTACCCCGAGCTACTTGAAGTAGGAAAATAATTTCAGAAGACGGCAAACACAACTGCTTCCTCAAAGAAATTGTTCCATACTAAGGAGATATTCTCCCTCTAATTAGATCAAACCTTATTGTTGTCATTTATCTCTGAGGAAAAAGCTTAAAAAACTTGTAAGATTTCAGCCTTCACTTTTAATGAGGTATTTCATCTGTTTTAAGACGGTTTCCAAAGGCTTTATTAGAGTCTTGCTCGCTAATGAGGATTGACCAGTTGGCCGGTTTTTATTATTAATTGAGATGCGCACGTCAGCCGTGTCAGACCGGTGAAATAAACGAGCATCCGAGTTCCAGCTCTCGTCTGATTCACCGGACTGACCGGGGACATTACATAGGCGACTGCAGGTAATCACATCCCATCTGTGTGGACTCGCTGATGTTCCCAAAACCACATGTTTTCTCTGTTCGGTGGCCGACACACACACACACAAGCACAGAAGTGATGTAAACAAACCAAAATGAAGGGTGGTGAACCAGCTTTGCTGCTGTTGTATGTGGTTATGGGGACATGCAGTGCAAATTTTGTAAAAGATGGGGGGAGAGAGGACAAAAAAAGTATCAGAAACAGAGGAGGCGACTGCATACTGCTTCATCCCTGCATCTGTAGGAAAAAATTCACAGAAAAGAATAAGAGCCAAACCGTAAAATATGACACCACGACCCTTTTTAAGAAGCTCAAAAAGAACGACAGCCTTTCAGAAGTTTGGCCAGGACAACAGAGCGCCTCGTTCAAACGTCATCCTCCTCTTCAGCGCAGAGCTGGAGAAGAAGCTGTTGACTTATTGTTCCAACTCACGCAGAAAAAGGAGAGCCTTCCCTCCAGAGCCCCGTAATCAATGCTTGACTCCTTTTTAATGATGTCAGCTTATTTTGAGTCCACAAACATATCCAACCTGCTAGGGTCTAATGATTTTTATAATTGGGAGCAAACAGCGTGCCACGTTGCGTTCAGCTGCTGCTTTATTAGGTACATCGGCATATGGCTAAATTAAAGTAGAGCAGGTCAATAAAACTCAGCAAAAGATGCCGATCACATTAGAATCTGTAATGCACCGGATCAAATACTTCTGCTAAATATCACGTCGCCAAGGGTGAATTAAATTTAAGAGTTATGACTTAATCCAACCTACAATAACACAGTCTCTGCAACGTTGCATTGTGGGCCAATGCATTTAGCTTTTCTGTCATGCATATTTACGTGGAACTGGGTTGTTGCAACAGTAATATACGGAGTAAGACAGGGGTGTCAGACTCATTTTCACTGAGGGCCACATTAGCATCATGGTGGCCCTCGAAGGGCCAGATTGACAGCATGAATGTAACAAAATGCAATGTAAATCGAAAATAATTTAAATTACACCTTGTTAAATAACGGTTTCTGTACTTATTATGTATTCAAATATCTGACTCATTATCATGTTAAACTCAGGATTTGTGGTTGTAAACCTGCTCTCGCTCAGGTAATGGTTAGAAGCGGAAGCAATTCTTTGTTTTTCTTGCAGGCTAAATTTAGCATACTTAGCTTCGTGTTTGCTGTCAAAACGCCGACGTAGATTAAACTCTTTTACGACTGACACCTGCCTCATAACACAAGAGACAGGCCTACCGCTTCTTCACCTTGAGATAAAAGCTTGTATTCGTTTCCCTATCGTTCATGAAACTGCCTTCTTTGTGCATCACATTTTCTATTCTTGGACATGTTAAAGTTAATTTGTAGAGGTTTTTCTTAAGTTCGTCAGTTCTGAAAACCGTCGTCATGGTTATATACTGTTATCGTTGTGGATAATGATAAAATGCATTATGGGAAATGTAGTTTATTGTCAATATGCGCTAAGCGTATTTTAAGTCTTAAAATATTGGTTTAAATTTTAAGCCAATAATGCACAAGCTCTCGAGGGCCGCATAAAATGACGTGGCGAGCCATATTTGGCCCGTGGGCCTTGTGTTTGACACATGTGGAGTAAGGCATTAATACTGAATCTGAAATGAAAGAAACCCGCGACTAGACGGACATTTGGCGTTCAGAACAGGACCCCCTGTCATTCACTGCAGCCAGTCGGCGGTGAAACCGACAGTTTGTGAGCAATCCAGCTCCGACAGAAACAACTCTGGGAACCATTCTGTCGAGGTGTCCCGTCACTGATCGCCTGTGACGCAAAACTCCCCTCAGATGAATGTGTCACAAACAAGCCTACGGTACTGACAAATATAGGCCGGTGTATTTATCGCCCGCAAGTCTCCAGAAATACTCCTCGGCCGGGGAATTCTCGGTGGCCTGGATCCGAGCGGACGGACAGCTTTCGCAAACCCACGGCGCTGCCGCTCCGAAAGGATGACGAAGAGCACGTTTCTGCCGCGAGCAGACGCAGGAGTCGCATCCTGGTGGTACCGTCGGCGCCAGATGGTGTAGTCTCATTCACTGCGTAGAGGGATGAGCAAAGCAGGAAACTGGAGGTGTGACAAAAGTAGATTAATCAGACTTTGGGAGAGGAAACTATATTATTCTGCTTTGAAGTGGCAGTAAAGTAAAGTACAGTCGGTGACAGCCCACATGCTTCAGATCACAATTACGCTGTTCAAAATATTACCCAGCAACTAATGTGAAACGAGCCGGAATCAGAAAAAGATGGAAAGATTAGGTGGAAAAAAGTGATTCTTACGTCTACTTGGACTTTTATGTTTTTGCTGACAGTATGTTCCAAAGATATAATGGGAATAAAAATCATTTTTTACATTTCAGGCCTGCAGCATTTTCCAGAAGATGTTTGGTACATTTATTAACTTTAACTTAATCTAAATAAGGAGGTTAAAAATAAAAATGCTGTTTTAAGCAGGTGATGACAGCTGAGACTAAAAATAATAGTAAACACTTTACTAATGTATAATGTTAAATTCAACTCATGTTTTTATTAGTAATTAACAACTGTAACTGGGTTGATTTATTCTATTACCCACTGTATTTGTGTCATTGATTTTTTTTTTAATTGTATTTAGTTTATTTTATTGTATTTTAAATGGCAGACCACGGACAAAGACTGCAAATTAGCTGAAGCTAGATGTCTTACATGCATCACATTGTCCCTTTTTTGTAGCAATGTTGTATGTATCGTCCCTGCCAAATAAATATTAAATAAAAAAAAAAAACAAATAGCAACTAGAAAAGCACTCAGAGGGCAGACCGCCAATCGCAACAGTTCTCCAATATAGCGATTTACAGATTGCGATAAAATTTACCTTCTGGATCAGATCTGGATCAGCCTTTGAAATTCGATAGAGGTTCCCATTGTCAACCCCTGAGTCAAATTTTATGAGTTTGGGGCAAGGAATAACGGAGATTTTGAGAAACAAAATTTTGGGCCCCATTGACCACAATGTTATGGAAAATTTGAAAGTGATCCAGAATCCAGGATTTCTTCTGGATCACACCCAAAATGAAATCAGATCTTCCTTTTCACATTTCTGACAACTCCTGAAAATTTTATCAAAAATCCATCTAAAACTTTATGAGTTATCTTGTACACAGACACACAGACAGATAAACGCTGGTAAAAACATAACCTCCTTGGCGGAGGTAATAAACAGATTTATTTGAAGATTCGTTTCCTCATGACTCACAAATTTAACTTCGTAGCACAAAAGCAGCCCATGAAAGGTGAAGTCACTGAGGAGAAACGATGGAGGCGATGGAATGGACGTGCACACTTGTCTTTCTGCAGAGCCTGATGTGGTTAAATGACTCCTGGAGGAATTTCAGCGTCTAAAGGGAAAGTGTGCACACCGATGATCACCACCGTCCATCAGTCGCTGATGTGACCGTATGAACGGGCGTTTACTTTGGGGGGCTAAGAAGAAGAAGCCTTTCAGAGGTGGTGTTGGCGGTGCCAAGAAAAATGTTACAATCATGAGTCAGAAATTTCTTTAAATGTCATTTAGTGAAAAACGGCACTTCATGAATGTCTTTTGTGAGACAAAGAACAACCCGATAACCGTCTGACAACGGCTTTGAAAATTAATCACAGAGAATCTGACAGCTGGGAGGACGTGTGCAGTATAAATAATATTCATGAATGACAGAAAATACATGCACACATTCCAGTTTATGTTCCAAGACGCCTGATAATTACGCAAGAGATGCAAATGAAAACACTTCAATCGATTTTATGATGATATTATTATCACACCCAGACAGTTTTGATTTTTGGCAACTGTGGAGTCAGAAGAACTTTGGCGACAGAATCGTTAGTTTTCTAGTTGCAGGTGTATTTCTGACTCTTTCATCATTCTTTACACATGCAAACCTATTACCACCAATTTATACAGGAAAAAAAAATATAAATATATGAGGAGCAAGTAAATGAATGATGAGATAAATCATGATATTACCCAGCAGCAGGACACCCAGCCATAACCTTTGCTCCTGCTGACCATATTAACATATATCAATCGTTGCCCGGACGACGCCTGGCATGGACGCTTCTCGCTGCTGCTCCGGGGACTTATCCCTGCGACGCTGGACGCTGGACACTCCAGTTTGTGGTGATCTGCGGTCGGATGTCTACATACTGTCTGCAGTGGGCGGATCGGTCCTCTTGTGGCTGGTGGAGACCTGCCGCCGCGGACATGGACGGTGTTGCTGGAGGCGAGTTCAGGAAAATTAAGCAAAGTAGCCCTGAACTGCTACCCGCAGCAACCACCACCACTGGATCCGGGCTGCAGCGTCACGGAGCCGGGACGGGAGCCCCCGACGTAGCAGCGGCGGCATGCTGCCCCCGTCCAGCAGTCTACACGCCGGATGGGTCAGCTGACCTGGCAGGGGCCGTCTGGTGACCTGGTGGGGCCCAGCACCGCCGGGGGAGACGACAATGGCCTGGTCCGGTCCGCATGATGAACCGGGCTCTGGGACGGTCGGTCTTCCCAGGAGAGACGGTCTGGTTCATCGGTGTTTCCTCCTCTGACCTGGAGATATCTCATTTGTCATCATTATGGAGATATACTGGTTCTAACGGCTGTTAACTGTTTTAACGCCTGTTAACTGGAGTTAGCACTCGGACCACAGGACCTGGCATGAAAAGGAGCGCTGGACGCTAGCAGCTCCCCTAGTACACCAGACTGTTGTACTGAAACTTGAATTTCCCCCTTGGGGGATTAATAAAGTATTTTTGAATTGAATTGGTGTTGGTTCGTACCTGCATTTGAGGTGTTTGCGTGCATTCGTGAGCCTTTAGCCCCGCCCACCGTCGAGCCTCCAGGAAATTCAACCAATCAACAACTCTGCCGGTTTTCAGGAAAAGCCTCTCCTTTAAACATTCTGTCTCTCGTTCCTTTTTAGAAATAATTAGAGGCTCTGGGTGCCGGGCTACTCGAGAGGAACCGGAAATTAAATTTAGAAGGTTTAAAACGAGCATAATACGGTCAGTTTAATCAACCTGTGATGGATTGGCATCCCAACGAGGGCGTACCTCGCCTCTCGCCCGTTGACAGCTGGGGTCAGCTTCAACTCCCCTCACTCCCCCCTCGTGACCCAAAACTGCATTAAGTGTTTATGGATTACACTTAATAAAAACTACAGCATCTTCTCCTTTTTTCCTGCTCTTTTAAAAAGAGCAGGTTAAATGAGGAAAAAAAATGAATTCCTCGTACCTACAGGAATAAAAGATGGTAATAAAAGAGTGGAGCATAAAGCGGCATACTATTTCATCTGAGGGCGAAGAGTAAGTTTTACTAATAATAATTACAGGATAGGATGAACTGATCTGTTCTGTCATTTGTCTAAATTCCTCCAAGCTAAAAAGAAGTTGGCTGATTTTAAAATCTGAAAGCTGGTGGGCAGAGAGATGGTCCCACTCTGGAACCGATTGGTTCCACTTTGGAAATAATTTCCTGACTTTCACTGTATTTAATTGTTTTTTTTTGTTTTTTCCCAACTGTGAATCATGTTGCTTTCCCAACATCAAGATTGATTTCAGTTTACACACGGATGAGACGGTGATATCTGGAAATTACGATCCCTTAGTGTATCTCTCAGCGCACACAGACATAACAGGACATAACAACGTAGGATAATTAATCAGACAAGAAGGAGACTTGAACTTAATGTCCGTGACAAGAACAGACATGGATGAGCGTGAACCAGACAACAGATGGAGCAGCTTCAGCTTCAGAGTTGGGAATTAGTCTACTTCTTCTCCTTGAAGGAAACAGTTTGAAGCTGTTGGCTGTAGGAATGAGTCTGGTGTAGTTTCAGCATTATCTTCAATCCATTCGCTGTTTTTTCCACCGTCAGTTGATGATCCAAGAATCAAAGAATGAAAAAGTGACTGGTGGTACAACTGACCACGAGACCAAATTTGATTTAAATATTTAATTGGTCGGGCACTTCAGGGCATCGTTCTCCTGCAGCAAGCAGGAAACTTCTGCACTCTTCACCTGTTCGGGCCAGCGCCAAAGGAGTTTCGGTCAAGGGCAGCGTTGCCAGGTGGGAAATGTAGAATTATCGTACCAAAGACTCAAAATGATCGTATTTTGAGGGAAATTATCGTACATCTGTCATAACCAAAATAACAAGCTCAATGATGTGCTCTAGTCAAATTTACCATATTTTCCGGACTATAAGCTGCTACTTTTGTCCCACGCTTTAAACCATGAGGCTTATACAGAGCTGCGGCTTTTCTATGAATTTTTCTTCAGCCCTCAGGGGGCGCTCTAGCAGGAAGTGCAAAAACAAACCAAGTAGTAAAAGCTATTCGGTTTTTGTTAGGTAGCCTATGTTGGCTATGCTAGTCTACATTCATTTTGTGAGCATCAATACCTATTATTAACGGACAAACTGATTAATAAATTTGTCCAATTTGTTGGTTTCCCAGCAGATTTCCGGGTTCTGAGCAGACCCGCCACGGAGGTAAGGTTTTAATCACAGATGCGGACCAGACACAGCGTGGAGCCAGCAGGTCCGCGATCCGGCTCCAAAGCAGATCCAGCACTAGTGCAAGTGGACCCCGATACGGGTCCGTTTTGCGGGTCCGTTCCGGATGTCTTTGCTGTGTGGGGGGGGTTTCAGTACACAGGAGGAGGGAAAATAAAGCAACTTGGTTTTAGTGTACAGGAGGAAAATGAAACCATGAAATAACCATCAATGACTTTTCTGTTTTGTTTGATCAGCACTTTTACTGCCGTGTTACAGTTATCAGTTCAGGTAAGTGAATAAACACTTATGGTAAAATCTGTCGATGTAAATGTCTTATTTCTCAGCCTGGATACCGGCAGCTTATAGTCCGGTGTGGCATATATGTGACAAAATATATATTTCATTTAAATTTTAGTGGGTGCGGCTTATATTTAGGTACCCTTTATAGTCCGGAAAATACGGTAATCACTCTAGTGTTAAATAGCGGGCGAAGTTGACCATTTAACCCTTTCAGCCCGTCATGCTCGTTGTTCTGAGACTAACATTCTTATCTCACGCTCAACAAAGCACGATTGACTGAAAACATGTCATATGGGAACAGATGTTATCAGGGTTCACAAAAAAAAAAAAAAACTCTCCGGTAGACAGCTGTGGCAGGCAATAATTTGAAATAGTCAAATTATCGTACATTTGGCCTTTTTTGGATTATTGATTGTACATCGTACAGAGGGACAAATTATCTTACAAATACGATAATTATCGTACACCTGGCAATGCTGGTCACGGGTGCGGTTCGTCCAGGTCAACATGAACACAACGTTCTGGTGCGCCCTCTTCAGATTGCTGTCGACGAACTCTGGTGCAACACATGTTTGGGCGAAAGAGGCTTCTTTAGTCCGTTGGTTATGAAGGAGCTCTAAACAGAACAAAAGAAAGTAACGCCAGCAGTCGAGGACAAACAGCTCAAAGCCTCTTCGTTTACAAGCCTTTCTGCTCGTCTAGAGTGGCACAAACAAATGACGTAGAAAAGAAAAAGCCCAACTCTTAGTCAACAACACATACTCGTTGTGTCGCCATGCTTCTGTTGTAGCGTATTTAGCATCTTAATCCCTTTGTTCAGACTGACCATGTGGTGCCGTATGAGGCTGTGTCCCTGGACCTCATCATGGGCTCTGAGGAGACCCTGAAGTTGCGCTGTCCTCCAGGCTTCTTGATTTATTTAAAAACATTCTCAATGCACTGCGAGATATAACATAATGCAGTCTGTGTGTGTGTTTCCAGGTATAGATGCCTGAAGAAATCCCATGTGGCGCTTGAAAAACAGTCTTGTAGCTCAGAGAGATCTCCCTCGGGTCACATTTCGATGATCTTTTAAGGTGAGTCTTGCAGTTCTCCTGAGGTGGGGGGTGTATGTTGGGAAAAGAGCAGTGGGAGGTGGTCTGACAGGCTCAGCTGTGGAAGGGACAACGCTCTGCAGGGATGCTTCAAACTCAGATACTCTCTCCATTGTATTTTTTTCCCCTTTGGTTTTACATTTAATGTACTTTTCATGCATAGCTTCAAAGAAATGCTTGGTTGAAGTCGGCTACGATGTGAGTACCTTCTGGTTGGATCTGGCCGTTTAAAATACTGCGCAGATGTGCAACGGCTACGCTGGTGTTAGCATAGGTGGAATATAAACAGCCATGATAATTATCACACAGACCACGTCCCTTAGTTTTCTTCCAGATTTCTAGTTTGCATCCAGACAATGGAGCGTGCAGCCCTCTATCTGCACCACAGTCGTTGCAGCCGGCGCTCCATTAACAGTCATATGCAGCAGTCTCTGACGGTCTTGTTAGCTGCATCTGTAGCTCCAGGCCTTGTGAATGATGGATCAAGCACTGGAGAGAAAGATGCTTGGTGGCAGAGGTTTGTGCAGCTGTTCCTTCAGCCTTGCTAGAAGACCCGTCCAGCTTCCCGTCTGCTGCTTCGCCCCCCCCCCCCCCCCCCCCCCCCCCCCACCTCTGATGCTGACATCATCACACAGAGATCCCGCCGGTCTGTCGGTACCTCCCGGGATGTTCTGTCTCCCATCAAACTTGCCAGTGACAGGGGACTTTCATTTTTTTATTTTTATATCATCCGTTGTCAGTCAAATCTAGATGACTGTACATCTAGATTCACACATGGCTTCCAGTGGTACGCTTGAAGAAATTAAGGGTTTTTCCAATTATCTTTCAGGCTTTCCTGCATATTCCCTGCAGACACAAGCTTCTTCCATGTTTAGTGGGTGGGATGTTTTGCACAAATTTATTTTTAATACAGGAGATTTTAGTACGGGAGATCATTTGTGCACCCGACCGCTAAACAATCCTCTCGCCCGCCAGTGTTTTCAGAGAGAGGGAACTACATCATGGCTTTAATATATTTCTTTTAAAAAAAAAGAAGAAGGAAAATAAACGCCCACAACACTGCTGGCCCAGGGCCAGAGAAGGACCATGGACAGATGGTGGTGGTGATTTGGAATGGTGGGGATGGATTGTTACATTAAAGCACTGATGGAAAGACCAGCAAAGACAGAAATCAATATTTGCAGGGTGTATGAAAATTCCCCGGGCTTCCACGTTGGTGTCTGGAGGAGCACGGCTGCATTTCCTCTTGTTTCTTCTCCAGCGTTTCTCTCATCTCTTTGCATTCACTGGTCTTACTCCTGGAGCATTTTATCATACAGATTGAAAACCGACGGAACGGTCAAGAGATGAATCACGTGCGATTGGAAATCCGCCGTCCGTGACATGAATGTGCACCTACTTCACACTCTGAGCAGTGACCTTTTCGGTTTTGCCTCATTACTAACACATGTGGGTTTCAATATGTGGGCTCACAGGTCAGTGAAGCATCGGTGTCTCGGCCTCTGCTTCTTTTACCCAAAGCTGATAAATGATGGCTAACTTCACCTCCTCCTCCCAGGGCCCTTTAAAGCCTCAGGGTGCTTTCTTTGCTGTATTAAAGGAAATAACTCCTTCCCCCATTCAGATACACTGGCAGGGAAAACTATGTTAAACCTCTTGGAATTAACTGGTTTTCTGAGCTAATTTGCTGTAAAATGGGACCTGATCTTCATCTACATCACAATAATAGACAAACAGTGCGCTTAAGCTGATAGCACACAAACATCCTCAACCTTGCAGGAAAAAGTAGGCAAAGCCTTGGAGTTAAAGGTAGGGTATGCAATTTCTGGATGACCTCACCTCTGTTGATGGAACACAGAGAACTTTCCATCAACATGAACCCTCTCCATGTTGTGGTTTCCTGTTTGTCATGGTTTCTCTGTTTCCAAGTTACAGAGGCAGGGCTGTGTACGAAGACCAACTTTTCAGTGTGCTCACGAGATGGGCGGCTCGTGGATGGTAAGAAGATGTGACAAAAAAGTGCTCTGGGTTAGGAATGGTACAGAATTGCTCATCTGCTTGACAGCTGGTCAAATCTCCCTCGGCAATAACGGCTTCAAGCAGATGATTTTTGGTTTCTCTGGATCAGATGTACAGATGTTCCAGGGGAATGATTAACAGCTCCTCTTTCCAAAACAACTTCAGGTCAGACACATTTGTAGGACGTCTGGTGTCTCTTCAGGTCGTTTATAGGGATCGACCGATATGGATTTTTTTTTAGGGCCGATGCTGATACCGATTTTTTTTTTTCCCATCACCCTTAGCTGATAACCAATTATGGACTGCCGATTTTCTTGGGCCAATATTTGTGGCCAATACTGCTTTTTTCCCTCAATTTACATTAAAAAAATGGCACAATGATAACAAATATTACAAGTCTCAAGTTTAAGCAAACAACACAGAGCTGCCCGTGGATGCCAGTTGGTAAGTCATGCCGTGCAAAAATACATTGACAAACCCACATGCAAATCAGCCGATGCCGATTCAAGTAAAAAATTGCAAATATCGGCCCAATGTATCGGCTGGCCGATGTATCGGTCAATCCTTAGTCATTTAACAGCATCTCTGTGGGGTTAGGGTCTGGGCTTGGATTCAGCTATTTTATTCTTTTTTGCTGAAACTGTTCTTAGTATCCTGTAGGATTGTTTTTTTTTTGGTCATTAGAATCAATTTGGCCCTAGGAAATGACAAGTGGTCCTGCACCTGAAGCAGCAAAGAAAGCCCAAATCATGATGCTCCCTCCACAGTACTTTCTTACTGATAGCTAAAGATATAGTTCCCAACGGTAATCGCCCTTATCACAGCACACAAACTGGTGAATATTCCTCCTGGGCATTTCCTCTTTTTGTTTCATCAGTCAACAAGCTATTTCCCCAGTAGTGTTGGGTTGCCTTTCGTATCCTGAAATTTCTTTCATAACAAGAGGCAATATTTTCTCGTTGAGACGTGTCGTAACCTGAAAATTCAGAATGTAGAGACGTTCCTAAGTAGAGGTACGACTGTATATAGAAAATACCACAGTTTTTATGCCGGTCGCATCAATTTATTTTGTTGTATTTATCTGCGACACATTTTACAGACTGATCCATGGAAATATTACGTGACATCAAACTGGTCTGTGGAGCAAAATAGTTGGGGGGGGGCACTGATCTTGTGGCTCTCGAGGACCAGCGTTGGCCACCTCTGATCTAAGACCTGTAGGACAGTGGCCCTCCAGGACTGGATCTAAAGACTCCTGATGTCTTAGCTGGGCGTTCACTTCTATGAAGCTCAGCCACGATAAACTGCTTTCATTTATGCAAAATCTGTCTCACTGCAATGATGGATCCTGAAACAATTTGAGATCATTTTTCTATTTTTCAACGACTCTCGCTCATACGTCTTCAGAGATCTAGCTTTCTGTGTGGTCGTTCAGACCAGTCGTAGCTTTTTATGAAAGAGCAAACCTAAAATATTGATACATTAAATTGTAATTGTTTGTGTCTTGTCAATTTAAGCACATTGCGCTTGTCTGTAACTGTGCTTTTTACATGAAGATCAGCTCTCATTTGATTCCAAATCAACGTAGAAAACCAGTAGATTCCACGTTATTTCAGTCCCAGTTAGGCAGCACGTGTGCTGCACGTTATTCTGCACAAAATCACTCAGGGCCATCTGCATAACTGGCAGTCAGGCAGCCAGTCAAGATGTCACAGTGAACTGGTCAGCTGGTGACAGTGATGGAGAACATAAGAATGTGTTCGCAGCGGGCGTCTGGGGTTTTGCCTGGATTTATCTTCGGTGGCAGCCCCCGACCGCTTCGACCAAGACGTTTAGAGGCATCGAGTCCACGAATGAGCCTCTGTGCTCACATCTTAGTTTTACACTGACGAGAGCTGTGCTGGGAGGATAATTGTGGGTTTTCATTTATTCTGCACATTCATGTAAAAGGAGGAAGTGAGATGAAAAGCAAAGTAAACAGTGCGGGAGGATTAGATATGATAAAACAATCAGATATCCACAGGAAAGCAACATTTTGTCCTGGATTGTAATTGCTGTTTCATACTGGATATTGAAAAAAAAAAAGAGCTCCTCCAAGAGCATCACGGCATATTTTGATTGCATTACACTCTACCAGAGCGTGTAAGTGCACTTTCAGTCTACATTGTGCTATTAGCAATTCTCATTATATTATTCTCCTCCATGCCATACTCGTTGTGTAAGTAATGACAGCGTACCGAACCAAATACTCTCAGTCACATCAGCGTAAATGAACTAAAATCCAGATAATTAGTCTGCGAATCAGTGCGTCTGGCTCTTCAGGCCTTCAACTGAAAAACATGCAGACGGAAGATACTTTCTCGATCTCTTGCTCTGTTGTGAGCTCCAAAGCGCCATCTCTTCTGTGTCCAAACCCAGTTCTTTTACTTCCCCGGCCGAAACCCTTTCTTCTTTGTCAAAGTGACCGTTACATTACATTTGCCTGTTCAACACCCGTCTGTTGAGGATCTCACAAGGAAACTGGTCCTTCTGGCTGTAAAAACAACCCCGAATCATCATCATCATCCCTCCACCACCGTGCTTGACACTGGGCGTAGGATGTTTCTGCTGAAATGATGAGCTTTGGTGCCCAAAACTTCATTTCGGTCTTATCTGTCCGCAGAACATCGTTACAGAGGTGATGTGGTTGGGTAACTTCTTTTTAGACCAATGAGGTCCATAGTGCGAATTACGGGGGGGGTTGGGGGGGTTTGATCCCCCCAATTACAACTTCGACCCCCCTAAAGAAGGGATAAATTGTCATTTTTGTCATCTCTAAAAAATGTTGACCCCCCCCAATTGTCATTGTATAATTCACACTCTGACATGGTCCATCAACCGTTCCACATGAATCACCCTCTAACTGTCCTGTCATGGACTTTAACATGCAACGTGCTCAGTGAGGCCTGAGAAGTAGTAGTTGGTGGGATTTTTTTTTAGTTTCCATTGTACTTTTTATGAGTATTAGGTTGGTCTGATCTGATTGGATGACTGCTTTAAAAAAAGAATTACTTGAATCTTTCTCACTGTTGAACATTGAACTCCAAAGTCTAGAACAGCAAAAAGCCCCAAAACATGCACTTTTATAAAAATCCACACACCTACTGATGGTTAATTAATCAAGTGCTTCCGATCAGTCGCACCAAACTGCAACTTGGAGCAGTTTGGTGCAGTAAGGAGATATTCAGGATGATTGTTTTTCTTTTTTTTTTTCCCCTTTTGCCCTTATTTTTGGGTGAACTCCAATTCCTCCCTTAACCCTCAATCTCAACCCTCAATCTCAAAAATGTGCGCTCCCGCTAAGTGCAAGTGCTGTCCCGATTCTTAGAACTTGAAGTTGAGGGACAACTTTAAGGGCTGTATCTCCCTCAATATTGAGATTCTCCGGCACCACCCTTGGAAGTAAGGGCTACCCAGAAGGCATTGCGTATTTTCGCCAAAACATCTTCGAAAAGGATTGCGCTGAAAGGAGCTAGCTACGAATGTAAGTATTTTCAAAGTTAATGAAGATATATATGTTACAAAACCATCTTATTGTCTTTCTGTTCATTACCTCCGCCAGGAGGTTATGTTTTTCCCAGCGTTTATCTGTTTGTTTGTCTGTCTGTGTTCAAGATAACTCAAAAAGTTATGGATGGATTTTGATGAAATTTTCAGCAGTTGTCAGAAATGTGAAATGGAAGAACTGATTTCAGTTTGTGTGTGATCTGGTAGAAATCCTGGATTCTGGATCACTTTCAAATTTTCAATTACATTGTGTCAATGGGGCTGAACATTTTGTTTCACAATATCTCACATTATTGCCCAAAAACTCATGAAATTTGACTCAGGGATTTACAATGGAAACCTCTATCAAATTTCAAAAGCTGATCCAGATCTAAACCAGAAGGTGGACTTTATTGCAATCGCTATATGGGAGAACTGTTGCACTTGGCGGAGGTCTGCGCTCTCTGAGTGCTTTTCTAGTTGTCTTTATCTCCTTCTTCTTCTTTTTCTTGACACACTGAACGTAGCTTTGGTAAAAGTCCGCCCCCTACAGTCTGAAGATGTAACTGCACTCAAGGAGCGTCCCATTTCTAAGTCACAAGTTTAGCCCTTACACTTACTTTGGAGGGCCAAAGATTGAGGGTTAAGGGCGAGGGTTGAGATTGAGGGTTAAGACAGGAATTGAAAAAAAAAATGGCACATCAGTGTCTGTGTTTTCATTTGAAGTTGTATTTGCTTGTGACATGTTCAGTAAAGTCATCCGTTTGTGGAAAGATTGGTTTATGCCAAATAACTCCTATGATTTTAAAAGGAAAACTCTGTCTGGGGTGTCTTCACGCCTGTCAGTTGAAGTCTGTGAGGTAAAACAGTTGGCCGTTACGGTCGAGAAATTAAATAAGGAATAAGATTTATGAGTGGGTCAGATTTATGAGTCCGGGCCCACATCCTGTCAGGATTCTGTGGAAAGGCCAAAAACAATATTGACTGGATGTCAATACAAAAGAGGATTGGTTGATGGAAGAAAAAAGAGAGAAATAAAATATGTGGAGGTATATAAAGGGTCTGTTTGGATTTATATGACTTTGATGAAGTAATTTATGTCTGCTCTACCACTGGCATCGAGCTGACGCTGTCGCCAACCACAGCACTTCATCAGACCGCTTGGTCTGATTGTGAAGCATCACCTGACTCACAGAAGTCACCCTCTCATTCTCGCCATTTTTCTCGCAGGCCCACCGCACTCATCTCCCTGCCTCCCTCCAGCTGGTGTCTCCACCACACGCCAGATGGCCCCGAAAAACATTTACCCTTTCGGCCTGAACGTGACGGGGTTCGTTGCCAAGCGCGAACGTCCGCGCCACCGCTCTCGAGGTGGCGTGGCCGATGAGTCGCCGGTGCCCGTCGGTTGGCTCATTTCTGAGTGAACGTTTTACACGTTCACACTATCCGTGTGGTGCTCTTCATTTACAGAAGAGCTGGCTCATATCTGGGGGGCGTCTTTGGCGTCCTACGTTTGCCCCAAGAAGTCTTCTGGCAAACGTAGTCCGTCACACGTGCGATCCAGTTTCGGATTAGATAGGCGGAGATATTCTGGCGCCAATAACAGGCTGAATAAACTGGATGCTTGTGACGCCCTGTGATGCTGCTGGGCGTGACGCCTTTCTCCAAGGAACCCATGTATCTGTTGAAGAAGAAAAAAAATATAAACCTGTTGGGTTCGGCTACGGCTGATCAGAAGGAGCAAACAACTATTCCTGTTTCCTCCTCACTCTATTTTGGCCTCTGGAAGCACAAAAATACAATCTCCATAAAGGAAAAACATAAGATAAAAAGAAATGGAGGACTCAGTATCTTAATTTAAGCATTTCCTTTAAAGAATTAAAAGAAGAAAATCTTTTACGTGCTGTGTGTAAACATGACCTTTTGAATCCAGAGCTGAGATCCAGAGAGATGAGAATTTTTAAACACTAAAATTGCTCAGAGCTGCAATTATACGGTTGGATTTTTAAAATGGCTTTGTATCGAGCACTCGGTCTCGTGTAATGACAAAGTGTGTAATGACTAAATCAATACTTAAAAGATGTTAAAAATGTATTGGCACAGAACAAAATGAACTCATTAAATCAATGAGAAGATGTTTTACAAGGCTTTAGAAATGAATCAGAATCCCACGAGGAGATGTTGCGAAACCTGCGTTATAAATTTTCACACCATTCTTGGATTGGAACGCTGGATTACTGTGTGTTTGTGTGTGTGTGTGTGTGCATGCACAGTTTCATAGATGTGCCCTGGTCCTGCTTTTCATTTGTCTCGCTGGGCGTCGAACTGTTGCAGGACTCACCGAAACAATTAAAGCAACTGCATCTTTTACCAGCCTCAAAGCGGCGCGTAACCGTTTGTTTAATGTCAGTAAATCAATTTCAGTTTCATTTGAGGGAAATTTGATTTACTTTTAGGAAACGTCATCTCGCTCCCTGTGGTCTCCCGTGCCTACTGTATCACCCAAGGCAACAGCGGACCCCCCCAGTGGACGGTGGACATCATGGCAGTGGAGGCAGACGAGCAGATGGGAGTGGCTGGGCAAGACGTTTTAATTTTGTACATCCGTTTCCACCAACATAGAGTCCCAGAAACCTCTGCTTGATGCATTCGGTGTCACGGAGTTGATGCTCAGGTAGAAATAATGGCAGCTGAGTTCCGTCCCGTTTTGTGCCTCGTTTGTTTTG
Source organism: Hirundichthys speculiger (assembly GCA_018398805.1). Taxonomy (NCBI): domain Eukaryota; kingdom Metazoa; phylum Chordata; class Actinopteri; order Beloniformes; family Exocoetidae; genus Hirundichthys; species Hirundichthys speculiger. The sequence continues at coordinate 1,608,090 of JAGFBZ010000489.1, forward strand.
AGCGTTAATTTTGAGCGTTAATTTTGAGCGTTAGTTTTGAGCGTTAGTTTTGAGCATTAGTTTTGGGCGTTAATTTTGAGCGTTTGAGTGTTTGTTTTGCAGTTTTAATGAGAGCTATCCTGATGTGCACAGAAAGGTAATGTTTTTTTTTTTCTTTTGCTCATGCACCACATCTCCACTGTACTTCATCAATGTTGGCCTGGTGCTTTTTGGATGATCTTGCAGTGAGCAGCAAAGCTGACAACACCGCCTCCTCGACACAGGAATAACCACACGGTTAATCGCTGCTTGAGGTTAAAAGGCTCCCGTCGTCTCACAAGAGCGGACGACAAACAGTAGTAGAGGTATGAACATGTAATTTGACTTTTTCTTGCAGTGAGACCAGCGTCTGAAACACAGATTCAAGCTTTAATTATTATTGGTTCATCATTCTTCTCAGGTTTCACTTTCTGTTCAATAAAAAGATTATAAGATTCTTTTTTTTTTTCACAATATTTTTTATTAGTATTTTAACTTGAAACAAGAAATATATACATATATACAAACACACATATGCATATATAAAATAAAAAGGAAAAATCAATAAAAATGGCTGCAGCCTAAAACCATGAATTATCCAATAATCCTGTTGATCATCTTCCAGATGCCTGATCAGCTGATCCGTTAACTAAATGTCAGGGGATACTGAAAAATTATGATGTTTTCCAAAGTAGCTCAGGTTCCAAACCCTGACCTTTCTAAAGGAGGACAGTACTCAGACTGATCAATTGATCATATATGTATTAAAAAAAAGGAACAGTAACCATCAATTCAGCAATTCGCAGCCTACCCAATGATTGTTGTAGCTCTATTAAAAAAGCAAACAAAACAAAAAACCAAAAAACAACAAAGAATGAACACAAATTCAACAACAACAATTTGCTTCTCATATGTTAACAAAGGGTAATCTATACTAAATGGATCTTAAATTCAAGTAGATACAAAATGTAACACCTAATTTAAAAAAAAAGAGTAAAACTTGTAAAAGTTTAGGAACTGCACTACTCACAGCAATCAGTCATCTTGATCATCTGTTAAATCATGGTTCTTGACATAATTAATGAAAGGTCCCCATATGTTCTCAAATATGTGCTGTTTAGCTTTCAATATGTAAGTTATCCTTTCTAATGGAAGGTTTGAAAGCAACTGTCTCATCCATTAAGCAATATTTGGTCTGTGAATGTTTTTCCATAACTGTGCTATACATTTTTTGGCGTACAGTAAGCTGAGGTCTATAAATGCTTCTTCTTCTTTACTACAATTATGTGTCTCTGGATATAAGCTCAACAAAAAGAGCTTAGGATCCAGTGAAATCTGTTTTGAAATTATCTTCTCAATTATGGCTCTTACCTCTTCCCAAAACTCTTGAATCTTTGTGCATTGCCAGATACAATGAAACAGTGTCCCTCTATGTTCCATACATTTGGTACATAAGTCTGGTATGTTTTCATTGTATCGATTTAGTTCCACCGGTGTCACATATGTTTGCATTAACCACTTATATTGTATTAGTATTAGGCGTGTATTAATAGATTTAGACTGGGCATCAGCACAGGCTATTCTCCAGTCTTCATCTGAAATTTCACTTTGCAAGTCCTCTTTCCAGGCAAATAATTTAAGTTCTGAGCCTTCAGATGAGCCAGATGTCAGCAAACTGTGATAAGATTCATTTTTATGTGCATTTCAACTAGAAGAAGGCTTGTTGTTTGTTGTTTGTTACACTGTCAACATTGAAATCCAGAAATACTGTCCGTAGCACCCAGAGATCGACAGTTGAGTTCAACATGACAGCAGTGTTGTTTAAAGAAGTGAGTAAAGCTCAAATTATTGGCTTTTCCTTTCTTTTCTTTCATTGGAAAAAAATCTATTTTTTCCTCAAATTTATTCCTGTTAACGGTTTACTTTACAGAAAGCAAAGGAAAAGGAATATTACACTCTAAAAAGTGTGACTGGGTGAAATTAGTATTTACAAAATATATACTAGTAAACTATTCATAAAAAAATGACTGTGTGTTGCTTGGCATATTAATATGCTGATTTATAAAATTTGAATAATGAAACAGTTACATTTTACTCATTTTTGTATGAATAATATCACCAGAAAATCATTGAGTAGAATTTAATTATATTCCATTGGTGGGTTCAACAATATCGAAAAATTAAAAAATTCTACTCAATGGGAACTCATTGGTTTTAATAGCCGTTCACTTCCGGCCGGGGACTTTCCCAACACAAGCGTCTGCAAGAGCCTGTTGACTACCAGTCACTCAAGGAAAGAGGCTCTAATAATTACACTTTATATTAGTGATGGAACATTTCAACACATTGCCAAACTGTATTGATACGTGTCGATACTGTGTCACTGAATACTGACACCTGCTGGACATTAAAAATCCCTACAGGCAACCAAGTTGCCAGACTCAACTGACACCAATTTGATGACCCAGTATGCAATAATAAAAGTATATGGTATGATTGCATATCTTCATTTAAATTTAAAATATTTGTGATATCTTCAGATACAGATACATGTATCAAAACTTGAAAACCTAAGTGGCCGTGTTGTGAATGAAGATGCTTGTGGGCTGTGATTTTTTTTTTTCATAAATTTTTATTTGAAAAATTAGTTTTTTCCAATGTATTGAACTTCAGTCTATTTCGCTTTTTGGACAAAAGTTCTCCAGCCTTGGAAAAGACCCGCTCACAAGGTACAGATGATGCTGGTGTGCAAAGACACTGCAAAGCAAGCCGGAAGATGTGCGGATACATTGGCTTTGGGTTGTACCAGTATCTCAAAGGACAAGTTCCCTGAACCCCTTCTGTACTTCTGTAAACTGTAATTTCCGTTTCAGCTTCTCTCTACAGTATATTAAAAATATGAAGAAAAACTTGCTGCCAAATGGTCTTTATTATAAGACAAAAACAGGTCCTTAAGGTGCAAATGTTTTTTTTTCCCCATTTCAATATCGGGGGTCTCCTCCAGCTCTGGGTAACTGTAGCTCTCATCTTCCTGCTTGTTTTAAACATTTGATGACGTAATTGTTAGCGTGACAGCAGCGACAGCCGTGCTGCCATGTTTGATTGATTTCCTCAGATACATATCAGGCTCGATTGTGGTGGATTTTAAATGGGGTTCACAGGAAACCTGGAACGGTTTTGGCCTTGCGTGAACTTTAAAAGAGCGTCGTTCACAACTGCCCAAATGAACTTGTTCACGCCCCCCGCTGGTGAAGGAGAAAGAGAACGAGTTCAGTTCACATTTGCACAAAATATGAACTAGTTCGTAAACTTTTGTTCAATGAACGCATTCAGGTACAACACTGAAATTGATGCGTTCAGTTGTCGACTTATGATTGTCGTGATGGTACATTGTGTGATTTCTTTAATATTTTAATCCATACGATGTTGTGCAATAAAAGGTGAAGCCAAGCATTTCTGAACTGGTTTCTCAAAGGCAACAGCAGAACTCACACTGATTTGCAGTAAATAAATATTATTATGGTACCCCAGTCCTTCTCAAATAGTAGGGCGCGATCCCTTGGATCGCCACGGGGGTCGTGTGTGTGAACAAGCCTTTTAAGTGTATTTGCAGATATACTCCAGTAGGGGGCAGTGGTGCTTTCATTATCACAGTGTGCGCAGGGAGTAATAGTTATATTGTGTCTGGGTTTTTTGCATGGACATGCGTGCACACAGCACAGAGCAGGAGATATGAAGAGAACAAACCCTCAAGAGACACGACAGAAAAATATTCAGCAGGGATGAAAAGAAAGGTGAAGAGAGATGGAGATAAAGAGACAAACGAAAGTCACCAAATTTAACGCCGATGGAGCGCTGGAAATGTAGCCCCAACTGCTACGTAAAATGCGTGAAGGTCTATGATTGCTAAGGCAACGTGAGGGGCCAGAGATAGGTTTTTTTTCGTACAGCTACTCCCAGAATCTGTCTTCTGTTGGGAGAAAAAAAATTGCGGCGACGAGGAAGAGAGATGGCGACGGCAGTTACAACTGGAGTTCGAGAGCAACTTCCACCAAATTCGGTGAAATCATTATTAATGTACCCTTTTGCAAGACAGACGAAGGAGGAAAAACGTTTCGTTAAGGAGCTGGGACCCAACAAGCCTGAAATTAACATTTCCCAGCAAACGAAGAACAAAGATAAAACAGAGTATTTATGGGAGCTGGTCCAACCGTAAGACGTGACTGGCAGGTTGTGGAGCAGCTAATGCGCTTTTCTGTTTCCCTTGTATCCTCTTCAGAAGTGACAGGTGTGATTCGACTTGGACAAAGACTGGACTAACTGACTTAAAGCAAGTCTGAACGGATCAAGAAGCATGAGATCTCCAAAGTTCACATGGAAAACTGCATAAAGCTAGCAGTGCTCGGAAAGGTTAGCATAGCAACGCAGCTAGATGATGGGCACCACATTGCTGTAAGAAGGCACAATGACGAGGTAGATAAAAACCGCAATATTTTATCCAAGATAATCAATTGTGTAAAATTTTGTGGTGCTTTTGAATTAGCGATGCAGGCTCCAAGCAAGCCGCTCCAACGTTTCAGATGCACCCGTGTTAGGGACATGACAGTGAACACAGGGACACAGAAGAGGGCTGAAGCGTTTCCACACTTCCTCTTTTCAAAATAAAATGTGGTATTAAAGCATAGATACTGTGTTAAAACTGTTAAACTGCTATTTAGTTAATATTTTCAAAAATTAATGAAAATTGTGAACTGATTTTAAATGCAAAAAACAAAAGGTGTGTCTCATGCAGCCAGTGGAGTACTACAATCCAAAATTGATTTTGAGTCAATTGATCACATGATCTGGAAGCTTTTGATCTAAAATGCTAATTGTTACATATAAAAAGTCATTAAAAATAATAAAAGCTTTTAAATGCAAAAACAAGAAGCGTATCTCATGCAGCCAGGGGAATACTTTAATCCAAAATTGATTTTGAGTCAATTGATCACATGACCTGGAAGCTATTGATCTAAAATGCTAAATTTTACATATAAAAATCCAGTAAAAATAATAAAAGCTTTTAAATGCAAAAACAAGAGGTGTATCTCATGCAGCCAGTGGAGTACTACAATCCAAAATTGATTTTGAGTCAATTGATCACATGACCTGGACGCTATTGAGCTAAAATGCTAATTTTTACATATAAAAATCCATTAAAAATAATAAAAGCTTTTAAATGCAAAAACAAGAGGTGTATCTCATTAGTAAATTTGAATACGTTTTTGCTGTAAAATCTATTTAGATTTACTTCACATTTGCCATATTATTAGTAAATCCAAAACATTTTAACCAATAATTTTAGTATTTTGTATTTAATAGTTTTGTTTAAATTTAGTTAATTAAATCAATAGTTTTTAATCAATGTTCAAATTCTTAAAATCTATTCAATTATATTAGTTGTCACTTTGTTGCCATAATTTTTTTTAAGTAGACAATGGTCAAACTTTTCTGAGTTTATGCTGTTCTTTTCATACTAAAACATCTTCTGTATAATCTGAGAAATACTTGAAGGCTGATCTTTCCTGTGACTTTCTGAACTGGTATTTAGTTGTGTAACAGGTGTTTCTGAGTTCATGGAGTCCACCAGCTTCTGTCACCTGTCAACAGGTGATCCTGGTATGAGGTAAATAGACCCGACACCATCCCCTTATCGTGATGCTCCCTCTACCGTGCTTCACTGTCTTCAGTGTTCAGTCTGTATGTTCTATGGTAAACTGTAACCTCTTCAGCACATTTCGGGTTTTTTTCAACAGTGGGACTTTGCAGGTTCTTCTTGATGATATCTCAGCTTCACATAGACATCTCCTGATTGTTCCACTCCTCACATGTAACTTCTTTGATCACCCTGGAGCTGATCATTAGCTGAGTCTTTGCCATTTTAGCTTCTTCTTTGATCCATTCTAATTGTAGTTTTCCATTTTCTTCTGGGTTCTTTCTGGTCTTGGTTGCCATTTTTAAAGCATTCAAAATGATTCTAGCTGAGCAGCCTATGATTTTTTTGCTTCTTTATGTTATCCCCTCTGCAGCCAGCATCTTAATCAAAGTATACTGTTCTTCTGAAGAATATCTGGAATGACCCATTTTGTTCAGACTGTCAAAGAAGTGCTCTATAACCAGCATGAAGAACATTTCCTCCAATCATCCATAAATAAGGGTCAACCGTTTGACACCTATTTATTTATATTACCTTTGCCAGCGTTTATCTGTCTGTCTGTCTGTGTACAAGATAACTCAAAAAGTTATGAATGGATTTTGATGGAATTTTTCAGGAGTTGTCAGAAATCTAAAAAAGGAAGAACTGATTTCACTATGAAATCCTGGATTCTTGATCACTTTCAAATGGGCAGAGTTCCCGTATTTAGTTACGTGTTTGGAAATAACAGCTGCTGTGATGATTTTGAGGAGTTTTTAAAACTTGGTGCTGCTATTTTGAACGCTGATGTATTCATTGAGTTGTATCAAAAGAGTTCTGACTCTGGCTTTAACAGGAGTTGTGAGCTTTATTCACACGAGAAGGTTTTAGATGGTTTGAGTCATTTCAACAGACGTTCATCACCGTCAAAAAGGGGGGGGGGGGTCTTATGTTGAATCCTGGGCAAAATCCATGAATGAAAGTGATCCCTTGACAAAGGACAACATGCACAGCCCACGTATAAGGACACGGACATTACAGTTTGTAATGATGCACCTATCAGTGGTGCAGAGCTGCTGTCATGAACGAACGCTCCTGCGATATGTGGAGGCAAAGTGTGCAAAACAAAACTGAACATCTGGGCTTCAGGAAACAAAGCAAACCTTTTCCTGTTATACCAGCAGAAGCCTTGCCTGCGTGGTCCAGCTCTGACTGATCCAAGGAGGATAAAGCATGAGGAAATGTGGCCCTGTCTCAAGGGGTACAAGTCAGAAGGCATTGCCATTATACAGCCTCCATTCATCACGCATGACGCAACACCCCAGGTTTAATAAGTCCGTGTCACACCGTGCGGCTCGCGCTATACTTATGAGATCCCCTATATCTCCCAGTCTAGGGAACGTCTTTATTATCTGGCGTCCATCCAAGACCCACTAATTTATAAGAGCTGTTATTTAAATATGAATTGTGAAGTGTCATTGAGATGTTCGGCAGAAACTCGACGCCGCCGTGATGTGAGCCACGTGGTCGGACGCTTGATAACTTCAAACTTGTAGAGGTAAGACGTCATTAAAAAAAAAGGAAGAAATGAAGAAAAGAAAATGGGGCTTTTTAAGGACTACTCGCGGCACATTTTTTGATTAAAGATAAAAAAAACAAATAAAAACCCTTCAAATTGTTCTCAAGCCAATGATGGCAGCAGAGTGAAAGAGATTAATACTTGTCTTCCCTTTGACAGCCGAAAAGAAAATTAATAAAAATGCATTTATTTTCTCTGTGCTTTAAGGTGTTACTATGAAAGGTGATACATCAGTCTTCCAGCTGTCTTGAGCAGAGGCTGCAGGCTGTGTTTCGTACAGGGAAACAATAATGCTTCATTTCCATATGCCCTCTCTAAACCCATATGAAACGTACAGAAATGCCTCAGTCTTCAGTGCACGGCAGCACAGTCCTTCACAGATCGCTCGATGCTTGAACGCCAACTCATTTCTGAGGAAAAGTAAACCTACCTACCTGTACCTCATATAGATTCTGCTGTAGAGATAAACATCTGAAGGAACTTTGTTTTCCCAAGGAAATAACTTGCTAAATACTCATGTTTTTTTGTTTTTTTTAGTGCTGGCTAACATGGCACATACATTCTCCAAAACTGACTACACAAGTTAAAAAAAAAGTAGGGGGTTTTGCAGCCACGTCAGAGATGTTGTCGCATGAATGAATGGACGGATGTATCATATGTGAGCTGAGAAGCACGTGGAAACGAGGCGGAGATGCTACCTGGACGTGGGCAGCTCACCAGCGTGGTCATTACCGCATAGTGGCCTCACAGCAGCAAGGTCCCTGGTTTCAGTCTTGGTGGGGCGCTTTCTTTGAATTTGTTTTGCATGTTCTGCAATTTTAAGCTTCTGCTATTTGTTTTTAAATGCCTGAACAACCTTGCTCCTCCATATCTCTCCAGTCTGCTTCAGCCTTACTGCCCACCTCGATCCCTAAGATCGGCAGATCAGCTGTTGCTAACAGTCCCTAAAACAAGGCTGAAGCTCAGAGGAGACAGATCTTTTGCTGCCGCGGCTCCAAAGCTTTGGAACGAGTTGCCTCTGAATGTTAGACAGGCTTCCTCGCTTCCGGTTTTTAAATCTCTTTTAAAAACATATTTATTTTCCTTGGCTTTTAACACTTCTTAACTTATTTTGACTGGCATCCTACAAAATAGCATGAGCCCATCTGTGTCTGTTTTCTGTTTTTAAGTGTTTTATATTTGCTTGAATTTTTATTTATTCCTTTTTAACTTTTATGTTTTAACAATTTTATGTTTTTAATGTACAGCACTTTGGCTGCCCCTGTGGTTATTTAAATGTGCTGTACAAATAAAGTTGTATTGTATTGTATTATGTTTTGTCCAGAGACCGTTCAGGTCATCCGGCTTGTTCTCGGCCCCAAAGACATTAGGGATGCAACGGTACTCTAAAATACGGTACTGTTCGGTTCGACCAGCCTGTTGCCTTTTAGGGCCTTTTACTGCATGTCAATGTCCACTCGCCTCCGCTCACTCACAGTGACCAGCCGATCACACTTTGGCCGGTTGGCTGCAGCTCATAGACACAGGAAAAAAAAACAAGCAGGCATGGCCAGCGGTAGCGGACATATTGGGAAAAACTTTTTTTAATCGCCGGTGTGGGAGCATTTTGGTTTTGCTGTTGAATACACCGGCGAGGGAGTGAAAACAGTTAACAGTTAACAACGCAATCTTCCACCTCCCTAAACCCGGATCTCACCTGCGTAAGATCCAGTTGTTACCAGTTGTGCGTCTTGGCGCAGCTGATGTGCTTTTTAAAATACTGCAGAACAAATCATTGGATGCGCATTAAAAGATCACGAACAATTAATGTTCCTGTCCCTCCTCGACCACCAACAGTTTCAGACATATCGGAAATAAATTCCCGCATCCAACTTTTTCTAGCTTGACACCAGAGACAAAGATCTCCTTGGTTTCCTCCACAGCAAACATCTGGATGAGATCATGCCACAGCTGCACATTTATGTCATTTGGACGCGCTCTTTTACGCCCCGACACGCGAGTTGCGCTTTCCGCAAACTCAGTATCTTGTGATCGCTTGTTTAGGGTAGCTGGTGGTCTGAACTACCGAATCCGTACCGAAACCGTGACACAAAACCGCGGTACAGACCATACTGTGAGCCACCTCTACTGTTGCACCCCTAAAAGACATGCGCGGGAAATTGCCTGGTGCTTTTAAACCGACTGGGAGGACAGTTTGTTTTCATGAAACTGTTGTCATTCAAGACCTTTGTGGCCTACACCAGAAGCCGTCTTTGTCTTTTTCTTTTCTAACTTGTTCCTTCAGGGTTCACCACAGAGGATCACTCTGTGCTTACATTGGTTTTTCTTTCAGATGCTCTTCCTGTCACGACTCCTCCCATCCATCAGGGCCTCGGACCGGCGCTCGGGAAACACCGACATGTGATGAAGCTGCTGCTGCCCACTGCTGGGTGACTTCCCCCCTGTGGGCCCACTTAAGATCTACGGAAAAAGGGAAAAGAAAAGCACGCCTCCAACTTAGTGCTAACAGTTAGTTAAAGTCCTGAGTTTATGTGGAAGAACTTGACAAGAAATCGCAGGCAAAGATATCATTCCCATGCATCAGATCTGGCTTGAGTCTTCGCCATTGACGGTGATAAACCATTAATTAAAAAAAAAAAAAAGAATTAGACCACATAGATGTTACCAACACACTGTAGATAAAGTTAGCTGCTTCATCCCAAACTGCCCCCATACAGGAGCAGGATGTTAAATGACACACTTGTTTCCTAATGATTTTGCTGCTCTGCTGTTATGCATTTCCAACACTAGCTGGTTTGAGCAGATGAAGACAGGTGGCGGGCAACCTGTGAGAGCTCGTCCCTATGGATACTCCCCGACGACGGCGAAAACACTGACAGACATTGTATTAATCCCGTTTCATACAGTGTAGCTGTAATGTGGAAAACCCAGCAGCTGTCTGTGCTTGAAATAGAAGAGCCTGGGGGCATAGGAAACCTGCAGTGATTCAAATGGCACAAAGGCACTGGGCCTGAAATACAACACTTCTCCCCTGGTATATAGATCTCTCCAGCTCCATTTTTTTCTGCCTCTCTCTTCCCATCTCTGCTTAATTGTACTTTCCCTCCAGTTTCCTCATTTGCCCTCCCTGATGCTGTCATTGTATCTTTGCTTATTTCTCTGCCTACAGCTTCCCATCTTTTATCTTCGTCTAACAAACCAATTGCCTCTGCAGCCACAGCTCAAATCCATCTTTTTATCTCTGCATTCGCTCGCTGTCCTGACCTGTCCTTCTGCCATAGCTTTACTTTCAACAGGGACTCTCAGGAGTGGCTTGGAAAGCTGTGCAGATTTCAGTGGGAAGGTTAGGTCATCCAAAAGAATTTAAGATATCATAAACGTACAGTATATATTGCCTATTTAGTGAGTGTACTGTAAAGCATCTGCAGAGTGGATATGAATTAAGCATCACGTCATCTCCTGGAGGCAGCGGCCAGAACCACAAAATTCAGTTAAGAAATGCAACTGAGCATCATATGCATGATTTGAAACCATGGTAGAACACTGATGTCCCTAATCAATGTACTTTGCATCACAGTACCTGCACCTTTACAAAACAGCGAAGAGCAAGAAAACGAAGCAAGTGGCAGGGATTTTTTGTAATGCTCCAGCCGCTCTAGTTTACACATGAGTTGGGGAAAGAACAGATAATCTTCCCATTAAGGGATAAAGTAAATCAGTTGTTTGCAATGGGCTTTATTGATGGATGATATGAATGCTCATTGTAGAAATGTTTCTCATAATAAGAAGAGCTAGAATGAGACAAAAGAAATGCAGACACACCCAACATGCATGTCTCTGCCTTGGGGGAGGAAACTGGGCAATTCAGAAAAAAACTCTCAACAGTGCTCGAACATTTGACCTCAGGAGAACAGCAGCGCTGATGTTCCTTCAGGCGAAGTACCAGGAAGATCAACTGAAGTGTATGAATAAAAGAAGGAAAGGAGACTGATTCTGACTTGGTGCATTAAGAGCCCAGGCGCTCTGCGGTATCCGCCGGAGAAAGGCAACACTACGAACAAGAACGAGACGTTGGCTGGCTAGCATTGACTGATGAGATATCGTCTATGACGCGTTCCCTTTTAACCAGCCACCTCGCACAACCGACGCACTCTCACCGAATCAATCATACGCTGAGATAGAAACACACTCGGAGATTAGTTAAGGTATCAAAATAACCAACTGGAGCCAAGGGAGCTAGCCTGCTATCCAAGTTTGACAGATCTCACCAGGCATGGTCATTTTGCTAAAAATGTATTAGACAGAAACAAGCACATATTTTCACTTTTTTTTTTTGTCAGAAGCGTTACAAGTCATCGTGGAAGTGGGGACATTTCCACACTAATGGATGCCCAAATCCCGAATCTGTGTGACTCTTTCACCACTCACACTTGATTATATTCAAGCTCCATTATAAAACTACAAAGGAAGCTATTTATAAACCTGAACTGTTGCATCACCCAAGTTTTGGCTGTCGGATGGATAATCTTTTATTTGCCTCCAGAATACTGCGTGAAGCTTGAATGAGTGACTGCATGGTGCCAAGACTGTGGCAAGTGTTTAGCAAAACCATACAGCTCCTCTTTGGTCTCATCTGTCCTGAGATCATTGCTCCAGAGGTCTTATGGTTAACGCATGCTCATTGAGGTCGGTGGTGTCGGAGATGTGGCTGTTGGGTTTCTTTGTACAGATCTGATCTGATCTTGGGGTTAATTTGCTGTGAAGTCCTGGCTCCCGGGAAGACTCAAATGCTTTCCACTTGTGAATAAACGTTCCCTCTGCAGAACACTGAACTTCAAATTATTTGGAAACGGTTCCTTAACACTTTCCAGCTTCTAGCAACAACTGCTCAACTACGACCGTTGCTTATGTCTTACCCTCTTGGCATTGTGTCAGCACACGCTTGATTTCTCCTGACCAGCCGGTAATATGCTGCTGCTCATCTGAGGTTGTATTTGCTTGATACAAGGAACAAAACATCTGTTTTGAAACACACAATTAAAAAAAAAACTCCTTACCATGAACCCATATTAAACCGATGGCGGTTTTCGGATCATTTCCCCTCTGAAATGTAGCCTCAGATGTGACGCGCTGTCAGACCACGAGACCAGTAAGACCCCCCAGCAAAGATCCAAGTCCCACATGTGGGCCGGGAAGTTGAGGAAAAACTGGCCAGGCTTTGGTTCAGGCTTTGGTTTAGCATGCACAGCCTGCTATGTTTTGTTGGCAGGCCCAGCCTTGACAGTTCCTCTACTTCAAAGACTCATCGAAAGGACAGGTGGGAAACCCCCAGGCTGCTGCAATTCGGAAAAAGCTTGCCCTTGGTATGTCGCACGCAGCCAAGAACCGAAACCTCAATAATTTCTTTGTTGTGCGTAGAACGTCATCAGAGTAAACAAAGGAGCATTTCGTTTCTCGGCACGTTCATTTTTGTATCATGTTTGACATGGGGGGGGGGGGGGGGGGCTTGTTGTTTGTTGGGATCGATTCACGGCAGAAGGACTGCTAAGCCCTTTCCTCTCTGCTGAGCAAAGAAGTACTTCTGGGATCTTGGAACGCAACCGTGCAGGCAGCAAAGAGATGCTGATTAACCGCACAAGCGTTTCCTTGGAAGATGCATTCAGGACGTCAGACTCCTCAAAGCACGGTGAGTGGTTCAGCTGAAAATCTTTGAATGTTATACAGAGTTTGTCAATACAATGTCTTTGACCTCATTTAGCAGAATGATGCCTGACACCTCCTCATGCAGAAAGGACGGCCGGCTCACATGCAGAAAAACCTGCATGCATCTCTAAAGCATGCAGCTCCCCTTTTTTTGTTTTCTTTAAAGTGTTTGATGACTGGAAGGAGAGGGTAGCGGGATCTGGAAGATATGGATCAATAATCGATGTGGGACGCAGGGAGAGGGAGGCAGCTCGGCTTCTGATGAACATCCATTAACTGCTTCGTCTCCATTAACTGCTTCATTACGGAGCTGGGCGTGACTAAAGCAGTTTAACAAAAATGCCGGCACCTGCCGTACATAACCAGTAACACCGAGGGTCTTCCTCGGGGGTCTGAGGGAGCCTCGGCAGACTGCTGATGACCTGAGTACTGACCACGTCCAGTCTCTGTAGTGGATCATGATCATGCAGTTATAGAAGCAGGAAGTCAAGCCAAGAGAAAGAGAGACCCTCAGTTAAATGACACAAATTTATACAATACAATACAATATAATAAGGCTGCAGAATTATGCAAAGTAACGACTTTATGTTGTAAAATCATGAATTTTCAGTAATTTCCACTTTCTGTTCTAAAATAAAGAATTTCTGCTGTAAAATTGCAATTTCACAATCTGCAGCCTTTTGTTTTAAAAAAGCAATTTACTGCCATGAAATCTCAAATTTTGCAAAATTGTAACTTTCAGCGATAAAACTATAATTTTATGTCACAAAGTTGCAACTTTCATGGGACTTGTTGGTGCGTGTCTTGACCACTTGACCACTGCATTGTAAATAAAGGCTACTAATTCTTTAAATATGAACGTAGAATAAAAAATAAATAAATAAATTGCAACTCTCATGTAACTGCATCTTGTGTCCTGTGATCAGATTTGATCGTAGAATACCAACGGTTGCAAAATTAAAATTTTTTTACAACACACATTTTGTTGCTAAAGAATGAATTTTCTCAGATATCAAAAATCTGTCCGAAGAAGCAATTTCGATTTAAAATCTCTTGATTTAAGATCTCTTGACTTTTCTTGGTAAAATCACAACTTCTGCAGAACTGCACATTTGAGATATATTTCATGAAAATCAAATTCTGTCACCATTTACTTGTTACTGGTTTTCTTGCCACAATGATTTTTTTTTTTTTTTTTTTTAGAAATTACAAGCCTTTTTTTTTGGCATCACCTCTACACCCATTAAAGACGTTGCCGCACCTCATAACCAGCACTATATTCACAGTTTGCACTCAGCGAAACAATTTTTCTAGTTTTATTCTTGCCTTGAAAGCAAATTCACATAAAAGCACAGCAGATGTGACGCAGAATAATGGCGTCCTGTCAGGTCTGAACAATCAGAGCAGGTTGGGCTTTTTCAGGAGTGACTCATCTCACCAGCCTCTCTTTGTGCAGTAACTGCATAAAGATGAAGACGTAAACAGCACTCAGCTATTTCGTGGGGATCTTTGAGTGTATTTGGTCCTACCTGAATGTGAGAGGGTTCAAAGAAATGCACTCAATCTGACTGGGGGACCATCCTCAACTGAGCTCAGCTTCAGGCGGTGTTTTGTGTGCCCACGAACCAGCGACGGCAGTGGCTGGAACCGTTATGTTTTGGGGCTTTTTTGGACAGTCAGCCATCCAGATAGCAGACAGTTTTGGGACTAAAGTGGGCTACGTTCAGCAGTGAAGTCTTAGGGCTCCTATACACTACAATTTCTGCAGTCCCATAAGATTTTACCATCTCGCATTGTACGATTTGCATGTGCTTAATCCTAGACTAAAGTCCCGATCGTACACTTCCCCTTACCTGTTAACACTATAGTTGGGGGCAGATATGGTTTGACCCTAAAAAAATTGACACAAAAGGTTTCTCAACTGTTTTTTGTAGTGTTAGGTGTCCTTATTAACATACTAAAAGTTTACCAAAGTTTGACCACCCGAAAGGTGTTATTTTCAAGATGGCCGTCACCAGTACTCAAAAGACCATTACTCCACCATTATTCATCCTAGACGAGTAATTTTGGTGTCTAAACCTATATTTTGGTTATCTATCCATTTACCTCATATAAATGAAAAAAAAAAATACTACTAAAATGATTACTGTGGTACTGTAAATTTAGTTAAAACAGGGCCGCCACGTGAAGGCTCAGTACCGCTAACCCCTCTATTTTTTTTTTTTTTTTTTTTTTGGGGGGGGGGGGAATCCACACCAGATTGACAATTAGTCTTCCTCACTCTTCCTCCCATACAAGTTGATTGTGTGGATTCTCACAATTTTGAACTTGACATGGTCCACAAGCAGGCATGCATGGCAATCCGTATCGTCTGCAACTACAGCGGTGTGTTCGGCAGGCGGTTTTGCAGTTACAGTGGACCATATGTAGGAGGCTTTCTGGGCAGCAGTTATATCAGTCATAACTGGCACAAAGTGATTGTCCTCCAATTTCCATCCCCGATCAACTGGATTCATGCCACTCTCCATTTGAGTCCACACCATGACCTGGTAATAAACCCTTTGGCAGTGATATTTAGTCGAGGACTCTGTAGGAGGGAGATGTTCTGGGTTGACAAATGATTTGGCAGACACAATTTTCTTATTCAGAAGTTTGTAGCGCAAAGACACAAGAGAATCTGTACTCCTGCCACCAAACATAACTGCCATCGCCTCTCTCCCATGGTCTTCTATGACATTGTTTGCTTGATTTGGGAGCAGAAACTCATTTGCACAGGTCTGAATGGTTGACTCACCCTTCACAAGCTTCTGGAACACTGTCTTTTTGCCAACACCAAAAATGCGCGAAGTTGTGTCACATCCTGTGTAAACATGAACAAACAGCAACTGAGAACGCAAGTCTCTACCCAGGACTTTTTTAATCTCACTGATGTCATACACTTTTGTGTCCTTGGATTTGTCCGAACGGAAATAGAGGCCTCTATTGTTCGTCTCTGCATAGTGTAGAAGAAGAACGAGCAAATCTGTGTCTTCCCCTATCAAGGTTGTGGACTGATGTTGTGACGCCTTGATTGCAACCTTGACAATTTCCACGTCTACATCCCCTGGTGCATTGATAACAGTGCAGCCCTTTTTCTGCAGTTCCTCGGTGACTAGCATAATAAGCCCTCGTTTGTTAGAAGATACGGAGAGGAAGTCATCCTTTCTTCCCACAAACTTGGTTTGTGCAGTAAAGCTAATGACTGGGTGGGTGATTTGGCCACGTCGCTGATGGGTATTGTCTTTGATGGAAGGAGTGTCACTATAGCCATCAAAAACCACAGCTGCTTTACCATAATGGTTTAAAGTAAAGTCGGCATAAGACTGTGCAAGGGCACCATAACTGTCACCACTTTTCCATGGCAAGCGATGAATCAGGGAGCCACCGTCAAGGACATACTGTTCAGTTGGTGGGATCGAATCCAGTATAGTTTTGTTTGATTCCTTGCTTGACAGTTCAGCCACTGCCTGTGCTAATTGGGGTTTGTCAGCCTTACGCAATATTTCTTTGGCTTCAAACAGAGCTGCAGGGAATGGGCTGAGCTCATAGGTCATTACCTCTTCCAGTGAAAGGTCTCCAGTTTGTGACATAATGATAAATCGCTGGAACAAGAGGGCAGGATCTATCTTTCGGTCATGGGAAACTTTGACACTAGACTCATCTGCAAGGGTTTTTACCCGGTCTTTTCGTTTGAATGAGATCCCAAAAATGGGGTTTCCAACCATTTTTTCAATGATCTCATTGCCGACAGTCTCAAACTCATGCACATTCACGTCTGCTTGGGTGACAACACCAGTCACAATGTTTCTCAGAGATGGATCTGGAGAGAATGTTTTGAATGTGCTAAGCATTTCTTTGATCTTGTTGCTGGAGTGCACACACACACACACACACACACACACACCCACACACACACTTGCCTAGTCTTTTAAGCTTGAAACAGGAGTCCATTTCATAGTTTTAATAGAGTCACACACATATATATGGGATTTCACAATGATCTAATTTTATCTCTGTCATTTGGGCAAGTCCACTGGATTCAGAAGCCATGAAAACATAGGGTTAGATACAAATAATATGTTTCTATGATAAATAATGAAGGAGTTAGGCGATTTTTATGTTTTTTTTCTGGCCATGGACGCCATCTTGAAAATAACACCTTTCGGGTGGTCAAACTTTGGTAAACTTTTAGTATGTTATTCAGGACACCTAACACTACAAAAAACAGTTGAGAAACCTTTTGTGTCAATTTTTTTAGGGTAAGGTGCTTTTTTTTCATAACTGCCCTCGCCTACTAGCCGCTACCTGCAAATTGCAGGTATAGGAACCTCTGCTAACAGCTAATGCAATCTTCCGTTCGCTAAAGCCGCTACCCATTATACCAACTCCCTTTGTAGGTGTGGCAATGGGCTTTGCCTTTCCGCAAACTCTGTATCTTGTGATCGCGGGTTGCGGGGGGGGGGGGGGGGGGGTCGGACCACCCACTACCCGCAAGTCGGCGCATACAAGAGCGTGTACAAATGGCATCAATGCACGTCCACCTGGTCACATGTGGTCGTGCACAAACGGCTCTGCCTCTAGAATTAACTCTTATATAAAAAGCATTATTTGGCCTCAGTTGAACCCCTGAGAAAATGGCAGAGATCGTCTTAAACAACTTGCTCGCCAGTTAAACCATAGACGACCAGAGCGTGTTTACTGGGAGGACACCGACTATCTGGGACTTTCAGGTAGCTGATAGGAATTGTCTGTGTTAAATTATTTATATGTATATATCAGTGCAGAGGAGGAGGGAGGAAGAGGAGGAAGCTCTACAGCAGAGTCCCAGACAAGCTGCGAATGAGAGCTGCTCTGATCTGGATGAAAAGACGCTCCATAGCGGTTTGCAGATAGCGCAACCTGCTCTTAAAGGTAATGGCTACTGATGCACTGATTGGTTTAACAGGTGGAACGCCCTAACCACTCCCATGCATAATGTAGCGGGTAGGGCAGGTGGGATAGCGGGTTTAGGAAGGTGGAAGATTGCGTTCTTTGCGGGGGAACGCCCCTCCCGCTACTTGCTATCCCTTAATAGCTGCTTTAGGAGATCTGGCAGAAGATCAGGCCCTAAATGTCAAGAATGGTACGCTCACACTGTGAGTTGATCAGCCTTCTTGAATCGTAGGCTACGACTGATGCAGAGATGCAGGCGGATGTAGAAGTGCATCATCAGAACGGGGCGACGGTAACCGAGCAGCACGTGAAACCTCTCTTTTAGCATTTGTGCACTGAAAATGTTTTAAAAGGTTAAGACATGGTCAAGGTTCTTACGTACTCTACAAGAACATAGAAAGGTGTTAGTTTTCTGGAGGAGACAAGAACAAGAACAAAGTCTGTTCTGGGCAGGACATTTCATACTTCGAGAGAAACTCGAGCACAGACTTCCCAGGAAGTCCTCATCAGGCCATCCCACTGCAACGTATATCACGCGCGGTAAGCATTGTGGGAATCTGATAGAAACAGCAATACAGCCATGGTATGGTGACAGTGGCAGTGATGGCGATTTTTGACCAGATAAAGGAGGAGCTGAGCAGAGCGAGTAGAGTGTCTTGATTCAACAGATGCAGGAGACGGACGACAAGAGGCACTCTTCTTATTCCATCCATTACATCCTCACACGTCCCTGACATGGATTCACCAATTACAAAGATATTAGAAAGAAGCCTGTGTTTCTTCTTTTGTGTTACCTTTAACTATACAAGCTTGACTTAAACTTCTAGCAAACGGGAGTTGTTTTTCACCGGAGCTTTGGCTAGCTCTGACAGTGTTCAACGCAAGCTGTAGCGAACGGCAGTAACATTGTTTTACCGCAAAGTATGAAAATGATTGAAACCATAACTCACCAAATTAAATCCACTGGTAAATGTAGGTAGATAATGTGTACATACGCTTGTCTGCCTTGTCCTGGCGTAGACAGCACTAGCTCCTGCTTCTAGTCTCGCTTAGCAATGTGACCTCCAAGCACTCCGAGTAAACATGGATGAAGAATGTTCGTATGACTGGAATAATGGAACAATTTGGCCTAACTGGTTCTGGACAGGATTTACTGACCATCCAAGTGTCATTTAAAGGGCCAATTTCTGAAGTGCTCAGTTTGCTTATTAGGTCAATTATATGATAATTAAATAAAAACCTCCCGACTCCGTCAACTCCTACTGATCTACATGATTCACGTAGGTCACCCTTTTTGACTTCAAAATGGCAAAATTTGCCAAAAGGTGAGGGATTTTTATGCCTGTGTGGCGGCTCGCTAAAAAAACAGGGTTGACCAGTGGGTTCAGTTGTATCTGACGTGACCAAGGCCATCTGGTTGGCCTTGAAGAATGACTTTATGGCCTTTCCATCACCAGCACAGATGGCTGATGTTGCCCAAGACTTTTGGCAGTGGGACTTTCCCACTTCTGTTGGCACTATTGATGGAAAATGTGAAAATCAAAGCCCCACCAAGAGATAGAAGTGATTGTTTTAATAATAAAGGTCAGCACTCTGTTTTGATGGCTATAGGTTCAAGATGGCTGACTTTGGGGCCTCTGCTAAACACAGCAATGGTGGCATGTCAGACCAGAGCCCCTGTGAGTGATCTTCTCTCAAGAACAGACAACTTTCCTTTGCCACCACCAGCACGTCTCCCTGGCACAACCATCAGGACCCCACATGTGATGCTGCATTTCCCCTCCATGTTATCCTCACTCATCCCTATTCAGGTATGTTGCTATTAATGTTGTGTAAAAATGTCAAAAGAAACATAATTTAAATTAAATCCAAATTGGTGTAAAAAGTAGGGCTTGGCAAGTTAACGCGTTATTATTGCATTAATGCATTAATTTATAAACGCCAACATTTATTTTATCGCGCGTTAACGCATGTTGCTCACATGCTTTTGTTTTGAAAAGTCTGTTACTGGCTGCTGCAGAACCGGAAAACAGTAAACATAAGTAAAAGATAAAACGGACATCAAGAACGGTAAAAATCTGTGAACTTTACAGTTCGTGGAGCAACTCAGGTAACAAAATTAGCAATTCTGTCTAAAAAAATATTCCGGACTGCAAAAATAACTTTCCTCCATGTTCCATCAGATCTGCTCCATGTGTTCACTGTCCTGCTGTTCTCTAGCTGGTTACTTCAGTGCGGCTCCATCTAGTGGCACAGATGTGTAATGACAACAGAAAGTCCATATTTCATATTTCATATTTTTGATCCAAGTCTAAAATTGAAATATAAAAAAACATAGGACTATAAGACTTGTTTTTTGTGTTGGATTAAAAAACGAAAAACGTAATAAAATGTCACTTTTTAATTGTTTTATTTTTTATTTTTTGATTGACAATTGAAAATGGAAAGAATGATTGATACATGGATTGGTAAAGTTACTGAACTTTAACATGGACATTTTCATTTTAAAGTTCTCCCAGACGGAGGATTCAACAGAAACAAGGTTATTTGTAACAACTGACAAGTTGAACTCCCCGTTAAAAGTTTCTGCTGTTACCTCAGAAATTACCTGTTTTAATGTTCTGATTGTGCTGAGACACAATCTTTTTGTTGGATTTTGTTTGTAGACTTTTTTTATTTTTTATAAAAACAGGATGACATTAATGCCCTGGCAGTGGCAATAAGCTTTATTTGATTTTATATTTTTTAAGATGAGATTTACACTAAATATTTGTTACTGACAAGTACAGATGTTAAAAGTGTTTGAACAAATGTTATGGTACTTTAGTTCATATGGCAGCAGAACATTTCAATAAAAGTGCATTTTACACTACTTTTGAATTCATTATTTGATTTTGCTTATACAATCCGATTAATCGTGATTAATCAGGGAAATCATGTGATTAATTGTGATTTAAAATTTTAATCATTCCCCAGCCCTAATAAAAAGAGTATATGCCAACATAAAACATGTTTACTGTCAAAACTGTTTTGAAAAAACTGCTAAATGTGATGTTATTTGACCACTTGGGCCTATTTCGGAGGAAACTTTGCAGAAATACCACCACTCTTGTGCCTAGCGAGTAACTAAAAATGCTTTTGGCGTCTTGGCAGCAGGATGGAGGATCCTCAGCCGGCTGATGGACCATTTGCCAGATAAGGTCGAAGATGTGGTCAAGGCCCGTGTTGCCCTCCACAACTGTCTTGGCTGCACAGCTGCTGCTAACGCTCCAGCTGCAAGATGCATTCCTGGAGACTTCATAGACGCAGCTGCTGTTTCTGCAGCGTGGAAGGAGACAGCAACCTCCAGGACCCAGGGAGACTGTCAGATGCCTGAGCATCTCACAGGGAAAGTACTTCCAGACACCTCAAGGACTTGTGCCATGAAAAGAAGACATTATGCAGAGGGAGTGTCTACAATAGCCAAGGGAGATAAATTAATCCCGAGGGGTGAAATCAGATGAATATGATTATAATGGTATACAGTTTTTCCTTGTTTTTGTTTCTTTTTTACCAAGCAAGGTTCTAATTAAAATCGTCTGGCATTTTAGGAGTGGAGGCAGTGTATTTGTAACACCAACCCACTACAGAGATAATAAAAATCTCTCAAAAGTAACTACATTTTTACTTAAATAGTATGCAGATAGTCTGACTGATCTTGCTTTGATCTTGTTGTTGCTTTTGTGGGCGTACACAGTAAAGCAAATTTTTTTTTCAAACACTTTTAGGTTTGTGTTTTTTCAAAGTATAAATCTCTATAAATAAATATCTAACTGCGGTTCTGAAAAAGCAAATTTATTCACATCAAAAATAAACAGAGACATAAATAAAACAGCAGGAGTCAATGATGTCCAACTTTCCAAAAAAGTCGTGGTGGGAGGAAACCAATATTTCTGCTTCACTGACTCGAAGCAGTGCAGCTTTCTCTTCAGTCTCATGCGTTGACTTTTGTAGCTTCCATCTGAAATCTGACAGCAGTTCTGGTGGCAGTGGCCTCATAAAGTCTGGAACATGCAGGACGTGACCTCCACTGCAGCTCCATGCCCAGCTCTCCTTCTGCCAGGGCGGTCCTCAAAATCCAAGCATGCTGCGCTGTCTTGCTTCCTGTTTTTTGAAGCTGGTTCTGGACCAGTTGAAGGCCGGGCGGAAACTAGAGTTGACGTTAGAGACGCTGCTGTTAATGTCGTGGGTGGGGATAGGGCTGGTGGTGTTGGGAGGTTGAGCTGTGAGTAGGGTTGGTGGTGTTGGGAGGTTGAGCTGTGGGTTGGGTTGGTGGTGTTGGGAGGTTGAGCTGTGGGTTGGGTTGGTGGTGTTGGGAGGTTGAGCTGTGGGTGGGTTGGTGGTGTTGGGAGGTTGAGCTGTGGGTTGGGTTGGTGGTGTTGGGAGGTTGAGCTGTGGGTTGGGCTGGTGGTGTTGGGAGGTTGAGCTGTGAGTAGGGCTGGTGGTGTTGGGAGGTTGAGCTGTGAGTAGGGTTGGTGGTGTTGGGAGGTTGAGCTGTGGGTTGGGTTGGTGGTGTTGGGAGGTTGAGCTGTGGGTTGGGTTGGTGGTGTTGGGAGGTTGAGCTGTGGGTTGGGCTGGTGGTGTTGGGAGGTTGAGCTGTGGGTTGGGTTGGTGGTGTTGGGAGGTAGAGCTGTGGGTTGGGTTGGTGGTGTTGGGAGGTTGAGCTGTGGGTTGGGTTAGTGGTCTTGGGAGGTTGAGCTGTGGGTTGGGCTGGGGGTGTTGGGAGGTTGAGCTGTGGGTTGGGTTGGTGTTGTTGGGAGGTTGAGCTGTGGGTTGGGCTGGTGGTGTTGGGAGGTTGAGCTGTGGGTTGGGTTGGTGGTGTTGGGAGGTTGAGCTGTGGGTTGGGTTGGTGGTGTTGGGAGGCTGAGCTGTGGGTTGGGTTAGTGGTGCTGGGAGGTTGAGCTGTGGGTTGGGTTGGTGTGGTGTTGGGAGGTTAAGCTGTGGGTGGGGGTTGGTGGTGTTTGGGAGGCTTGACTGTGGTTGGGTTAGTGGTGTTGGGAGGTTGAGCTGTGGGTTGGGTTGGTGGTTGGGAGGTTGAGCTGTGGGATGGGTTGGTGGTGTTGGGAGGTTGAGCTGTGGGTTGGGTTGGTGGTGTTGGGAGGTTGAGCTGGTGGTGTTGGGAGGTTGAGCTGTGAGTAGGGCTGGTGGTGTTGGGAGGTTGAGCTGTGGGTTGGGTTGGTGGTGTTATGAGGTTGAGCTGGTGGTGCTGGGAGGTTGAGCTGTGAGTAGGTCTGGTGGTGTTGGGAGGCTGAGCTGTGGGTTGGGTTGGTGGTGTTGGGAGGTTGAGCTGGTGGTGTTGGGAGGTTGAGCTGTGAGTAGGGCTGGTGGTGTTGGGAGGTTGAGCTGTGGGTTGGGTTGGTGGTGTTGGGAGGCTGAGCTGTGGGTTGGGTTGGTGGTGTTGGGAGGTTGAGCTGTGGGTTGGGTTGGGTGGTGGTTGGGAGTTGAGCTGGGTTGGGTTAGTGTTGGGAGGTTGAGCTGTGGGTTGGGCTGGGGTGTTGGGAGGTTTGAGCTGTGGGTTGGGTTGGTGTTGTTTGGGAGGTTGAGCTGTGGTTGGGTTGGTGGTGTTGGGAGGTTGAGCTGTGGGTTGGTTGGTGTGTTGGGAGGTTGAACTGTGGGTTGGGTTGGTGGTGTTGGGAGGTTGAGCTGGGTTGGGTTGGTGGTGTTGGGAGGTTGAGCTGTGGGTTGGGTTAGTGGTGCTTGGGAGGTTGAGCTGTGGGTTGGGCTGGGGGTGTTGGGAGGTTGAGCTGTGGGTTGGGTTGGTGGTGTTGGGAGATTGAGCTGGTGGTGTTGGGAGGTTAAGCTGTGGGTTGGGTTGGTGATGTTGGGAGGTTGAGCTGTGAGTAGGGTTGGTGATGTTGGGAGGTTTAGCTGTGGGTTGGGTTGGTGATGTTGGGAGGTTGAGCTGTGGGTTGGGTTGGTGGTGTTGGGAGGTTGAGCTGGTGGTGTTGGGAGGTTGAGCTTTGAGTAGGGCTGGTGGTGTTGGGAGGTTGAGCTGTGGGTTGGGTTGGTGGTGTTGGAAGGCTGAGCTGTGGGTTGGGTTAGTGGTGCTAGGAGGTTGAGCTGTGGGTTGGGTTGGTGGTGTTGGGAAGTTGAGCTGTGGGTTGGGTTGGTGGTGTTGGGAGGCTGAGCTGTGGGTTGGGTTAGTGGTATTGGGAGGTTGAGCTGTGGGTTGGGTTGGTGGTGTTGGGAGGTTGAGCTGGTGGTGTTGGGAGGTTGAGCTGTGAGTAGGGCTGGGAGTGGTGTTGGGAGGTTTGAGCTGTGGGTTGGTGTTTGGTGGTGTTGGTGAGGTTGAGCTGTGGTGGTGGTTGGGAGGTTGAGTGGGTTGAGTTGTTGGTGTGGTGGTTGGGAGGTTGAGCTGTGGGTTGGTTGGTGGTGTTGGTGGTTGAGCTTTGGGTTGGTGGTGTTTGGGGAGTTGAGCTGTGGTGTTGGGTTGAGCTGTGAGTAGGGCTGGTGGTGTTGGGAGGTTGAGCTGTGGGTTGGGTTGGTGGTGTTGGGAGGCTGAGCTGTGGGTTGGGTTGGTGGTGTTGGGAGGCTGAGCTGTGGGTTGGGTTGGGGGTGTTGGGAGGTTGAGCTGTGGGTTTGGGTTGGGAGGTGCTGGAGTTTTGAGCTGGTGGTGTTGGTAGGTGTTGAGTAGGGCTGGTTGGTGTTGGGAGGTTGAGCTGTGGGTTGGGTTGGTGGGTGTTGGGAGGGTTGAGCTGTGGGTTGGGTGGTTGGGAGGTTGGAGGTTGAGCTGTGGTTTGGGGTGTTGGGTGTTGGGAGGGTTGGCTGTGGGTTGGTGGTGGGTTGGAGGTTTGAGCTGTGGGTTGGGTTGTGGTGTTTGGGAGGTTGAGCTGTGGGTTTGGGTGGGTGGTGTTGGGAGGTTGAGCTGTGGGTTGGGTTGGTGGTGTTGGGAGGTTGAGCTGTGGGGTTTGGGCTGGGGGTTGGTGGTGTTTTGTAGTTGAGCTGTTGGGTTGGGTTGGGTTGGTGTTGGGAGGTTGAGCTGTGGGTTTGGGTTGGGTTGTGGAGTTGGGTTGGTGTTGGTGTTGAGGTTGAGCTGTTGGGTTGGGTTTGGTGGGCTGTGGGTGGGGTTGATGTGGGTTGGGTTGGTGTGTTGGGCTGGTGGGTTGTTGTTGGAGTTGAGCTTGGGTTGTGTGGGGTTGGTTGGTGGTGTTGGGAGGTTGAGCTGTGAGTAGGGTTGGTGATGTTGGGAGGTTTAGCTGTGGGTTGGGTTGGTGATGTTGGGAGGTTGAGCTGTGGGTTGGGTTGGTGGTGTTGGGAGGTTGAGCTGGTGGTGTTGGGAGGTTGAGCTTTGAGTAGGGCTGGTGGTGTTGGGAGGTTGAACTGTGGGTTGGGTTGGTGGTGTTGGAAGGCTGAGCTGTGGGTTGGGTTAGTGGTGCTAGGAGGTTGAGCTGTGGGTTGGGTTGGTGGTGTTGGGAGGCTGAGCTGTGGGTTGGGTTGGTGGTGTTGGGGGCTGAGCTGGTTGGGTTAGTGGTGCTGGGAGGTTGAGCTGTGGGTTGGGTTGGTGGTGTTGGGAGGTTGAGCTGTGGGTTGGGTTGGTGGTGTTGGGAGGTTGAGCTGGTGGTGTTGGGAGGTTGAGCTGTGAGTAGGGCTGGTGGTGTTGGGAGGTTGAGCTGTGGGTTGGGTTGGTGGTGTTGGGAGGTTGAGCTGGTGGTGTTGGGAGGTTGAGCTGTGAGTAGGTCTGGTGGTGTTGGGAGGTTGAGCTGTGGGTTGGGTTGGTGGTGTTGGGAGGTTGAGCTGTGGGTTGTGTTGGTGGAGTTGGGAGGTTGAGCTGGTGGTGTTGGGAGGTTGAGCTGTGAGTAGGGCTGGTGGTGTTGGGAGGTTGAGCTGTGGGTTGGGGTTGTGGGAGGCTGGTGGTGGGGTTGGGAGGCTTGAGCTGTGGGTTGGTGGTTTGGTGTTGGGCGGTTGAGTGGGTTTGGTGTGTTGGTGGGGTAGTTGGCTGTGGTTTTTGGCTGTGTGTTGGGGTTTTTTTGTGTTGAGCTGTGGGTTGGGTTGGTGGTGTTGGGAGGTTGAGCTGTGGGTTGGGTTGGTGGTGTTGGTGGTTGGGAGGTGTTGAGCTGGGGTTGGGTTGGTGGTGTTGGTAGAGCTTGTTGGTTGGTTGGTGGTGTTGGGAGGTTGAGCTGTGGGTTTGGGTTTGGGAGTTGAGTGTGGGTTGGGCTTGGGGGTGTTGGAGGTTTGAGCTGTGGTTTTTGGGTTGTGTTGTTGGGAGCTGTGGGTTGGGTTGGTGGTGTTGGGAGGTTGACTGTGGGTTGGGTTGGTGGTGTTGGGAGGTTGAGGCTGTTGGGTTTGTTGGCTGGTTGGTGTGAGCTTGGTTGGTTGGGTGTTGGAGGATTGAGCTTGGTGGGTTTGGGAGGTTAGCTGGTGTTGGAGGTTTAGCTGTGGGTTNTGGGAGGTTTGAGCTGTGAGGGTGGTGATGGTTGGGAGGTTGAGCTGTGGGTTGGGTGTGGTTTGGGAGGTTGAGCTGGGGTTGGCTGGGGGGTTGGGAGGTTGAGCTGTTGAGTGGGTTAGGTGGTGTTTGGGAGGTTTGAGCTGTGGGTTGGGTTGGTGGTGTTGGGAGGTTGAGCTGTGGGTTGGTGGTGGTGGTGTTTGGGAGGTTGAGCTGTGGGTTGGGTTAGAGCTTGGTGGTGTTGGGAGGTTGGCTGTGGGTTGGGTTGGTGGTGGGGAGGTGAGCTTGGGTTGGGTTGGTCTTGGGAGGTTGAGCTGTGGGTTGGGTGGGTTGGGTTGGTTGGTGGTTGGGAGATTGAGCTGTGGGTTGGGTTGGTGTTGGGAAGCTGTGGGTTGATGTTGGTGAGTTGGTGGAGTTGGCTGTGGGTTGGGTTGGTGATGTTGGGAGGTTGAGCTGTGGGTTGGGTTGGTGGTGTTGGGAGGTTGAGCTGTGGGTTGGGTGGTGGTGTTGGGAGGTTGAGCTGTGGGTTGGGTTGGTGGTGTTGGGAGGTTGAGCTGGTGGGTTGGGCTGGGTGGTGTTGGGGAGGGAGGGGTTGGGAGGTGTGAGCTGTGGGGTTGGGTTGGTGGTGTTGGGTTAGGTTGGAGCTGTGAGTAGGGCTGGTGGTGTTGGGAGGTTGAGCTGTGGGTTGGGTTTGGTGGGTTGGGGTGGGTTGGGAGGTTGAGCTGTGGGTTGGCTGGTGGTGTTGGGAGGTTGAGCTGGTGGGTGGGTTTGGTGGTTGGGAGGTTTGAGCTTTGGGTTGGGTTGGGTCTTGGGTTGAGGTTGGCTGTGGGTTGGGTTGGGTGGTGTTGGGAGGTTGAGCTGTGGGTTGGGTTGGTGGTGTTGGGAGGTTGAGCTGTGGGTTGGGTTGGTGGTGTATGGAGGTTGAGCTGTGGGTTGGGTTGGTGGTGTTGGGAGGTTAAGCTGTGGGTTGGGTTGGTGATGTTGGGAGGTGACCATCCACCACGTCGCCTCCTGGTTCCCGTCTTGGTGCTACGGCCGTCCGCTTGAACATTTGTTTTCTGGCCTAGAGGCCTAGTGACTGTTTTTTGGTTTCTTTTTTCTTTTTTTTTTCTGTGTGGTTAGTTAAGTTAAGTTTGTCTTTTTGTGTTTATGGATTTTTATGTATTGGATTTCTGGATTTTAGGATTTTGAATGTCTTTGTGTTTTTGATAATAAACCCCTTTTAGTGTTGTACTCCTGCTCCTGGGTCCTCCCTTAACACCTGCAAAACATGACACTTTCAAACTAAAAAAATTATCAACATTGTAATAATGTGCACGACTGAAACTCTTGTTATAAATGAGCCGCAGTCACGTATGTCTTTGTTTCATGGACATTTTACATTTTTTAAACACATGTGCAGTGCCTGCGTGGTTCACCTTCTTATTCCATGTTTCTATTTCTACTTTTGGGACACATGCATGGACGATTTTGAAGTCTTGCATAAATGTCAGTGTCATAAACCAACAAATGAGGTCCTGTAGGGACGCAGAATGGTGGGGTTGATGAAAGGGTCCAATGCACTTTAAACAGAGACTTGTGTCGTGTCTCTTGGCGCTACCAGCGTGCTCTGGCTGCACTACCAGGTGCCCTCCTGATGGGCCTGGAGGGAAATCCAGTCCGCTGGTAGAGGTCTGCTGCATGACGCTGCCCCAGCACACCGGCATTGTGATCCAACCTGTAGCTGTGGCCAGCAGTTTGACGTTGTGCCAGCGTTGGAGGTCAACATCACTGCTTTATGTCTGGCTGATGGGCCCCGACTGGTGGGGAAACTGCATCAAACATCACAGCACAAACCACCACACCATCACTGCTCTTGTGTCTCTGTCCTTTAGTGTTTTTCTCTGTCAGTGAGTTTCGACCTCCCGTACAGAACAAGGATGTCAGCTGTCGATAAAATATGTCGGATCAGACTGTCAAAGGCGGCTGGTGAGGGAAACCCTTACTTTCAGTCTCACCTACGCACAGAAAAAGTCACATCTGCTCCAACATCAAACTGCATACATATGTGACTTAAAGAAAAGGTTACGGCTAATATAAATTAACTAGGGCTGGGCAACGATTAAAATTTTCAATTGCGATTAATCACATTATTTCCCTGATTAATCACAATTAATCGCATTGTATACACAAATTCAAATAATAAATTCAAAAGTAGTGTAAAATGCACTTTTATTTAAATGTTCTGCTGCCATATGAACTAAAGTGTCATAAAATTTGTTGTTAAAAGTGTTTGAACATCAGCACTTGTCAGTAACACATATTTAGTGTATATATCGTCTTAAAAAATGTAAAATAGAAAAAAAAACTTATTGCCACTGCCAGGGCATTAATGTCATCCTGTTTATATGTAATTTTTTTAAAAAAGTCTACAAACAAAATCCAACAAAATGATTGTGGCTCAGCACAATCAGAACATTAAAACAGGTAATTTCTGAGGTAACAGCAGAAACTTTTAACGGGGAGTTCAACTTGTCAGTTGTTACAAATAACCTTGTTTCTGTTGAATCCTCCATCTGGGAGAACTTTAAAATGAAAATGTCCATGTAGTAAAAGTTCTGTTTTTTAATCTAACACAACCCCCCCCCCCCAAAAAAAAAAAAAAAAAAATTCAATTTTAGACTTGGATCAAAAACACGAAATCAAAAAACGGGCCGCAGAACTGAATTTGTTTTTATAATCGAGGACTTGACTTTCTGTTGCCATTACACATCTGTGCCACTAGATGGAGCTGCACTGCAGTAACCAGCTAGAGAACAGCAGGACAATGAACACATGGAGCAGATCTGATGGAACATGGAGGAATGACGCGAAAGTTTTGTTGCAGTCTAGAATTTTCTTTTTCATACAGAATTGTTTCTTATTGCTACCTGAGTTGCTACCTGAACTGTAAAGTTTACAGATTTTTACCGTTCTCCTTGTCTGTTTTAGCTTTTCCTTATGTTTACTGTTTTCCGGTTCCACAGCAGCCAGTAACAGACTTTTCAACAAAAAAACAAAAGCATGTGAGCAACATGCATTAACGCGCGATCAAATAAATGTCGGCGTTAATAAATTAATGAGTTAACAAGATAATAACGCGTTAACTTGCCCAGCCCTAGAATTAATATA
This sequence comes from Hirundichthys speculiger, assembly GCA_018398805.1. Lineage (NCBI taxonomy): Eukaryota > Metazoa > Chordata > Actinopteri > Beloniformes > Exocoetidae > Hirundichthys > Hirundichthys speculiger. The sequence goes on from JAGFBZ010000489.1 coordinate 1,637,607, forward strand.
TATGTAAACAGGAATAAATATATAAAAGTTTGACTATGAGAAGGTTTTTTTTAATTCTATTTCAGAGGGACTAAGATGTTTCCATGCATTTTAAAAGTACTATTTCAGTGGCCAATGATTTGTTTTGTATGCATGTCATGTAGTTGCTCTGACTGGGGGAGTAGGAATTCAGACTGGGAACCAAAAGCACTGCTACCACTGATACTTAGCGGTCTGAAGCAGAAGTCAAAGATTTCCAACAAATTACTGTAATTTTAGGCAACAATAAGGAAAAAGGTCAGGGAATAATGCTTTGCATAGTCAATAAGTGGGACTTTTGGCAGCCGTTCCGACATTATGTTCATCTTCTCCTCCTGGCCTCCACTAGCTTTAGGAAGTTGTAATGTCCTTCCTCCTCATTCTATCACTTCCTCCTCCTCTGCTAACAGTGGTGACCTTTCATCTTTACCGTACCAATAATTGCAGTGCCCGAGGTATTGAGCTTTAACAGCCAGAGACAGAGGACTGAGAGAATGAAAGAAAGATGGAATGAGCCAGGAAGACAAGAAATAGCTGTTAGCCAAACCCTGAACACACTGCCGCTCCACCCCCGCCCCCCAACCCGCTCCTCTCATCTTTTCTCATTTCGATTGAAGGCTAACGTTCAGGTGCCACATGCCTCTGCCTCGTGAGAGCCCCATGCGATCTCGGATTTGCCCCGCGGTTGCAGAGATTTCTCATTTCACGGTGGAACAAAAAGGGTACACACTCAAAACAAAGGAGGAAAAGGTTAACGTATTCAAAACACTTTATCTACATTGGAAGTAGACATGACATCTCATTGACTCACCGCCTCTATAGGACTAAACTTCGACAAGCAGACAACATCCCGGCTGCCCTCGCGTACTTGAATTATACGCTCCAAGAGAACTAATGCAATGACTGTTTTCCCTTCCCAGTGGACCATAGTGAGCCTATTAAAATCACATCGCCTCTTGCCTCTCTCTGCAATGTGGCCCTCGTTAAAAGCCCATGGCGGCACTAAATGAACAGGCCTGCAGACAATGCTAAGAACTCGCGGATGTGGTGCAGCTTGATTGTAATATCTAAAATACCCCCCACCTACACACCATGGGCGACTGCATCAAGAGAGGGTGAAGGGACTCATCGGCACTGTCATACTTGAACTCCTTTCACAAAGCAGCAGGAGGAAATCTCACGAGCCGGTCTGTGTCAGGCTGCTTTAAAGACTCACAATTGTCGTCGTGATTGCGGGGACGATGGCCACACCTCCAAGGGAATAATTACTCACTCCTGCATGAAGTCATTCTGGTGACAGTCTGTTAAATTTAGGGTTTTTTCTTGTTTTTTTTTTTATTTGGTCAAATCACTTGAATTTCTCAACAAATGAAACTTAATTTTCATGTCCGAATGGACATTTCCCCAACAAAAAGTCAATTTTGAGTCATGATAAGAGCAGTTTTCTTATTAGATTCGATGTACTTTAGATTGTGAGAAAGCAACTGGTACAAGCAGAAGCTGTTTAACTTCAAATTATTGATGGTCCTTGTTTAAGAATAAATGGTAATACAGTGGTACCTCTACTTACGAACGTCTCTACATAGGGGATTTTCAGGTTACAAAACGCCTCAATGGGAAAATATTGCCTCTTGTTACGAAAGAAATTTCAGGATACAAAAGGCAAAAATACAGTACGTGGTGCTACTCGCAGCTCCAGGAGTTTACCGAACCTAAACATACTTGTAGCTGTTCTGCCATTGGCTATCGGCTGGCATCTTCCTGGCATCCCATTGAGAGTTTAGGAAAATTCCATGAAGTTTCGGAATTATTTGAAAAGAATCACCCAGAAAAAGTGTTCACTAGTCGGGCTATCGCTCATTATGATGACGTTTGCCTTGCACATTTTTGAAGGATTGTTAAAAGCAGACAAAACGTCCTTGGATCAGTTCTTTACAAAACGTCAGTTTTATTAAGGTGTACATAAGGTGTTTATTCAAAACACCTTATGTACCTTTTGTACACGTTATGTACATTGGAAGTAGACATGACATCTCATTGACTCACCGCCTCTATAGGACTAAACTTTGACAAGCGGACAACATCCTGGCTGCCCTAGCATACTGGCTTACTTGCATCAGGCCGCTTTAAAGACTCACAATTGCTGTGGTGATCGCGGAGACAATGGCCAACCTTCAAGGGAATCATTTCTCACTCCGGCATGTGTGGGAGCCCGTGGAGGACCCCGCCAAGTCGAAATGCGCCTAAACGCCGGTGCGGTTGCGCAGCGGTCTGTCACCAGGTGGGCTCGGCGCTCGGTTGTGGGGCTGAGAAGAGGGAGGCCAGGGTTATGTAACTCAGCTTAGACGCCTGCAGGAGCAGAAATGTCACTCAGCTGAAACAGGACGCATTTCCAGAGACAGACTTTAGTACATCCCTCTCGTCTCATTCTGTCCTTTTTGGTAAACAATTAACAAAAACAACCCTGATTTAATCTGTTGGGGTTTTCTTAATCTTTACAAAGGTAATTTATCAATGGGTCAAAGAATTAAGGTTTGGGTGGCTGAATTGATTGCTCCTTTTTATCTCTGCCAAACCCTTGCATTTGTAAGGCCCCTAAAGAAGATACAGGAGATCACAAGGCTGTGTCAGTGATCAATGTGGTTTAACCAGTAATGCAAAGGATCTGAATGCAAAATAAAAGAAAACCGTTAAACATATTTATCTGTGTAATGCAAGATGGAGGTTGTGTTTGTTTAGCAGTTTCCAGATGCTCGAACTAGGACGTGGCCAACCAATCTCAGGAACAACGTAAGGACTTTCAAGCATGAAATTAGTGCAAATCCCATCCGCATCATCAGAGAGTCAACCTCACATTTATTTCCAATCTTCCATCTTTCTAACATTTTAGGCCACTTGATTAAGTGCCATTTATATTTGGTGCAGAAATCAACGCAGTAATTGTTTCTCGTGAAGGGCTTAAAACCAATTTAAGCAAACAGAACGTGTCGTCGTCAGGAAGCACTGTTTTCTCAGATCCCATTTAACAGTTCTCTGAAGTTAAGGAAGGAAATCGCCTGCGGAGTGTGAACGAGGAAATGGGAAATTAATAACAAAACACATTATTAAACTCATTCAATTTCAAATATAAAAACACACAAGGAGCTGATTGTGTGAACGGAGAGTTTGGTGGAAAGTAAAATCAAAGGCAATCATATTTGCAGACACATATCCTTTCTGTGCAAAGCAGATTTATTTTTTCCTTGTTTTAAATTAACAGTTGAGTGTCACAGTGTCAAGTAAATTGAAATACTTCTCTTATTCCGCCATCATTTGTAGTTTTCCATGAAAGTCTTTGAAGTACGACTTCTCTTGATAGCTTTAAACCCCTGCTGATTTGTCTTTTTTTTGTAATTGTGTGTGTAACTGTTTTTATTCTCAGTAATGTACAATTGGATGAACAACAAATTAAATTTGTAATCTTAAGAAGGTTGAACCGATGAATTTCTCACTTGACATGACCACCTCAAGAAACAAATCAGTTAAATTATCAACAGATACCAAGGGTTTAGACTCATATTTTTACATTTCCGGAGACAGAGCACCTTTATCCACGGCTGGTTTAATTCTACTACGCGTAACAGTAATATCAGGGACATTCAGGTCAGCACAGTCATGCAGTCATTCAGTTTCTCAACACACTTCATCCTGGTTTCTTCAACTGAAAACCCAAACTAAATAAAGCAAAGGTTAGTGCCCCCTCTTTTCATCCTGTATTTCTAAGTGTAAATGACTAATAAAGAAAAGAAAAATCTTCTCATGATAATGGGTTTTAGGTTTCCTCGGGGTACTCCGGCTTCCTCCCAGTCCAAAAACACGTATGTCAAGTTAACTGGTTCAATTCAATTCAATTCAATTTTATTTGTATAGCGTCTGTTACAATGCCAATTGTCTCTAGGCGCTTTACAGAGACCCAGAGCATGACCCCCGAGCAAATATCATTTACTAAAATTATAATATTAAATCCTAATCAAGAATAATGGCAAGTAAAACACTCTAATCCAAAACAGTAGTAAGGAAAAACTCCACTTTAAGAGGAAGAAACCTTGAGCAGGACCTGGATCATATGGGGGGACCTTCCTGCCGAAGGCCAGCTGGGTAAAGAAAGAAAAAGAGAGGAGAGACAGGACAGAGAGAGGATGGAGGACAGAGAGAGGAGAGACACAAATGACTGAATGTAATGACCACATAAACAGATGCAGGTAACAGCACTGAGGTGAGATGGTCAGAGGACTAGATCACCAGTCACCACACCAGCCGGCACCCGGAACACACCTACACACACAGGTGGAGGTAAACACTGGGATGGACAGAGGAGGGAACTGCAAGTCAGCATGAAACTCAGGAAACTCTGGTCTGCAAACACACAGAAAGAAAAGAGAAAAAAAGGAGGAAAAACAGCACAACAAACTACAGGAAAGAAAATGGAGCACAGTTACAGTAACAAGGTACTCCTAATTAACTATGGAGCTAAAAGAAGAAGGGAGGAGGAAGAAGGGAGAAGGAAAGGGAGAAGAGCAGTGGAGACAGTGCTCAGCAGATCATGTTGGCGTCTCCCTGCAGCGTAGGCCTATAGCAACATAGCTATGACAAGGCTATGATTAAGACAAGGCTACTCTAGTCTTATCTTCTATAACTATTGTTATGCCCCTAGAAAAGGTGTTCATAGTGTCATTTGTTTATTTTTGTAACCATGGCAACATAGAGTAGTGCATGCTGGGAGACAGGAAATAGATTCACCATGCGGCCAGCAGCTACAGCAGTGTGAGCAGTCATCAGCTCTTCGATCAGCAGGCTTTAATTCTTTCTCCATCTTTGCTAAAGCAATGTCTGTAAGTATTATTTATTCAGTAACAGACTTAGGAAACTTTGATGATGATGTTTATGGAGATTTAAGTTTATGTGAATGATGAGACTGCCGAGATGCTAATTGTGTTGTAAGCTAGGTTAGCTCCGTATTTTGCTACTACTTACCATTTTCATTAGGTAAATTACATTTTTATCCTATTGGCTGCACTGCTAGGATAGCTAGGCTATGCTACTTTGTCATTATCAGATACAGCTGTGATGCTCATTTTGTTTAATAATGCAGACTTGTATGTAGTATTGTGTTTAACAGTTTCACAAGGTTCCAAGTAAATTTCATGGAAATTCACCATCTGTGTCCTGGAGTTTCTTGGAAGTGTTTAACTGAAATGGAAACCTAGCCCATGACAACTATAGCTATAACTATTAGCCCCTGCACACTACAACAGAAATGTTTTCAATTTAGTTTCAGTTTAGTTTACTGGTGATTCTGAATGACCAGTAGGAATGAGTGTGGCCCCGGGATGAACTGGCGACCCATCCAGGGTGAACCTCTGCCTGTCGCCCAAAGGGATTCGGATTTGGAAATTATGTCATATTTTTCCCCATTCTGGTTTGATTTTCTGATGTATTTATGATTGGTGTCTTGTCACATGTATCAACTTCGACAAGAAACGAACTTTAGCTGTTGGACAGGTGGCCTCACACATCAAGGTTTGGGTGTAGGGGACCCCGCTGCATGAGACTGGGAGGTGATAAGTGATGGAAAAAGAAAGAAAATGGATGGGCAAGAAGAATTACGGGAGCAGAACAACCAAGCTGGTAGAGTCAAGGAGGGAAACTCAGGACTATATATGGACACTACCAGATGAGCTGACGAGATGCAGTTGAAGACAATAAAGATGGAGCAGATCATTAGAGGAAGTGAAACACCAGAGGAAAAGACTTTCAAAATAAATCAGGAAATCCAGCTAATCAGTAAAGCAAAACTAAAACCAAATCAGCTGAAAGAAATCGATGGGACGCGCAGAATCACCAATACCCCGACCATGGCGTCACATTTGCCTCCTGAATACTTTGGTAAGCTGAAGTCTTCGTGGGCGACTGCATGACTGCAAGGTTCTCAGGCCCTGTGGCTGCAAAACAACCCCAAGTCATCACCCCTCCACCAGTCACCGCGCTTGATGGTTGATATGAGATGTTTTTCTGCAAACGTGACAACGTGCAGTGAGACAAAAGTAGTCCACTTTGACCTGCCTGGAGGACATTTGTGCTTTGTTCAGACGGACTCCAGCTGTGCTGGTTGTAATAGTCCTTTTAGACAGAAAAAGCTTTTTCCTCGTAGCCTTGCTGTCATGGACTTGATCTTTTAACATTCTCTCTGACGCCTGTAGGGTCTGAGATGATGCTTTGGGGCTTGTTGTAATTCTCGACTACTGTGCGGTGTGGCCTTCGGGTCACCCCCGGCTTTTGTCTTTCCCTCTTTGCACTGTATTAACACCCATCTCCATTTAACAGATGTCTGAACACCCATTCAGAGATCCAGACCTTGTCCGACTGTTGTCGTTCATCTGAGCTTCAACGTATTTGTCTAAGACCCACTACAACCAGATGAGTTTCATTATGTTTCTACAGGAAAAAAAAAATAGAATGGGGGGTTATTAACTTTTCAAATGTGAAAATGTGTTTTTTCATTAGCATCCAAAGGGAATTAGAAGGTTTTTCTTTTATGTGCAAATCACTATAATCATATCATGAATGATCCATGTGGACCTGAAACATTAACATGCAACATGTTATCTCCCAAATGACCTCATTCACCAAATAACTGTTAATCAGAGTAAATACCTCTGCTGTTTATTCGTTGGCACTTATCTGTACCGCGTGTACCTTTTTGCTACTCATCTATCCAGTCGCTTCACATTCTGCTGGGAAATAAAAATCATCTGGGCATGGTAATGACCTTATTAACATCACTATCATAAACACCCAAACAAATGAGACTTCAATTGGTTATAATGAAAAACAGAAGGAATAATCTGACGAGGACACTTTGGGAATGGAAACTGTGCTGAAATTAAGATGTATAAAAGGATTTAATAAAAGTTAATAACGCTCATATCAGAAACTTCCAGAGAAAAAAAACACTCAATCAGGCTTTATTTCTGCTCGCCAGAATATTCGCACCGCAGCCTCCCTGTTGGCCGTCTCTCTCCAGCGGCGCCTCAACTCAGAGGAATGACGCTGATAAAATGTCATGATGAGAACAGAAAAATATCATTCATGTCAGCATTGAAACGCGACCTGAAATTTAATTGCTCTTTGTGCTGGAACAGCCTCCCCCCCCCCCCCCCCCCCCCCCCCCCCCCCCCCAGCCCCTGACCTATTTCAGCATCCCTCTTTGACACAACTCTGCTTGCAAATGTAGACACTGAGGCCTCTGTTGAAACAGTTCTCTCGTGTGCAAACACACATACAAACCAGATTAATGTGGGGGGAAAAAGGAATCAAGCTTTTTGTCATCTTAGTCAACAACAGTGACAGCTAAACAGCAAAGACACACACAGAAACACACAGTCCACGTTTAGTTGGCGCTGACTCAGTGCATGTGACAGGAAGGAGAGTTTAGCTCCTTTTTTTTCTGATCTTCAGCTTAATGACAAGAGTACCGACTGGGACTAGATGTGGTACGGGCCGAGCTGAGCAGAGTGAGACGTCTACAACACACTCTCTTATTCATTTTTTTAAATTAACACCTGCAACCCTGATTCTGTCTACATGTTTAGCTCACGTCACACACGGTAGACAAGGCGAGTATTCGACTTTTGGCAAAAAGTTTGACATTTACGTCCCGCCCAGTACCAGCCAGCGCCGGCTTTAAGCATCATGCATGCACCCTGGAGGCGGAGGCTGCAAACATCTCCTGCTGTGACTACAGCTGACAGCCACCTGCGAGAACCTTCGGTTGGGGGAGGGGCCCACAGTGGCACCAGCCCCACGTTGAGAACAGCAACGTCATCAAAAGTCTTCGACAGCACCAGAAAAAGCCGCAGGATTTGTCGCTAGTCACTTTTTTGAAAAAGTAGCTAGAGGGGATCAACCAGAGACACATCAATGCCTGACATGACCCCAGATCTATTAACAGAGGCTGCAACATCTAATAGTATCTAACAGCAAACAGTTTACTTGGTGAGGTATTGTTAGGATTAAAATTAACTGAGAAAACTGTTTAACTGTTAAAATTAAACTTTATTGCATGTAAGAATGCAGTCTTCTTTTATGACCAAGAGTTCCTCAGCTTTAGGTTTTCTGACTTAAATGACTGTAACATCCTCCCCGACCCCCCCAACAGTCTGTGACAGCATAGATAAACACATTTAGGGACATCCCATCCCTGGACTGTGGATGAGAATAAGAATCACAATCTGATATTCTGGGTGCATTTCCCTGGCATCTCTTTGTGGTGTCAGGGAGGTGTACCATCGGCCGATTAAAAAATTCTGGATGGCATATTGAATCTTTAATTGACCTTTGTTTCTAGTCTTTTCAATGGCACCAGATAAAAGAACACAGATAATTACTTTCAGTATGTACATAGCAAAAAGAGACCACAAACGCATCTTTCCTGGTTACCAAAATTTCCAGAGCAAGTCTGACGTATTTTCTAGGTGAAGAAAAGATGGAGACAGAGCCGCAAAAAGTCCTGCTATTTTTATCCTCTAGGTGGCAGCACCAGTCATAACGAGCTGCATTTAGGGCTTTTTGCAGACACACCAACTTGCAGTAAACAGAGCAACAAGCCAAATCAAGCGATGCAGATCACTCATTATAAGCCATTTTCTACCCTCAAACAACCATGCTGTAACTCCTGCGATGCTGTTGGAGTGTACGTCACGCAGATCCAAGGGAAAGATGCTACACATGCATCGCTTCCTGGCTGGCGTGACATTGCCGAAAGATTTCTCTTCACAGATGATTCAGCAAGAGGGGGAAGGACAAGGCAGGGAACAATGTCGACGTGCAGGACCTTACGAGAAATTCCAGGCCATGTTTTCATTATTTTGACAAGGAACATCAGTACTGATGGCTACGCGAGTGGTGATCCTGTTTGCTTTGCCTGGAATAACAGCACGGTGGCTTGGTGGTCAGCACCATTGCCTCACAGCAAGAAGGTTCCTGGTCCGAACCTCGGCAGGGGTCTTTCTTTGTGGAGTTTCCATGTTCTCCTTTCTTGTGTGGGTTTCCTCTGGGTACTTCGGCTTCCTCCCATAGTCCAAAGACATGCATGTCAGGTTACTTGGTGGTTCTAAATTGCCCGTAGGAGTGGTTATTTCTCGATTAATGGCCCTGTGATGGACTGGCGACCTGTCCAGGGTGGACCCCTGCCTTTCACCTGAAGAGAGCTAGGATAGACTCCAGCAGATCCCCATGACCCTGCAGAGGATAAAGCGGGTATAGATAATAGATAATGGATGGATGGATGGATAGATGGAATAACAGCACAGAGAACACTGGGCAGCCAGAGATCTGCAAAGCCCCATATGAGTGTGAGCTCCTGCTAGACCCAGGTAGCCTCTGTTGAGTTTGAGTTACGGGGGGGGGGTTTACAATCAGTTGATCAACGATGGAAATATATTCACCAAGGGGTGGTGAGCGGTGTAATTTTTATTCGAGACAATAAAGAAACAGTTTTTACCCTTACCACCTGAACCTCTCCGATAACCCGCACAGCTCCAAAGAATTGTTACTATGTGCTGGTTGGACATAGACTGCAACATATGTGACTGGTGTTTGGTATTTTCCTCTAATACTACTTTTTCATCATTTTCAAGCCTGAGTGAAAGAGATTGCTGCACTATCAGTAAAAATTACTGACATTTCCTCCATTTCTGCTCCATTACTGAAATTACTGGCATCTGTCTAAATGTCTGTTGGTGAGTGTCTGTGTGACATGTGCTTGACATGTATGACATGTGCATCTGTGTGTATGACTGTGTTTATTTTAATATGTTTTTGGTGAAAGAAGTTGGGAGGGTTTTTTTTTATCATTTTTGTTACTTTTGTTTTAATTCTGCAAAGCACTTTGAGTTGCACAAGTTCTATGAAAAGTGCTGTGCAAAAAATTTCTCAGCTTCATGTCTGAGATGCATAAAGGAAGTAAAGAAAAAGAAGCACAGAACTGAAAGCTACAGCGCTGCAGAAAAGACCCCACACTGTTGGTGTAATTCAGTGCTTCTCAATTATTTTCTGCTGCATCCTCCCCCCTAGGAAGAAGAAACCCCAACCACCACCCCACCACCCTCCACCATGACTATAAATAGTATAATTTGTCTATAAAATAGTTATAAGTCCACCTCTGCATAACACTGTAACCTTATTAACATTAAGGGAAACAAAAAAAGAAAGAAATATAGATCAACTTATATCAAAGAATAACTTTATTAACATTGTTATTTAGTCTGTAAAGATTTAAAGTGCATCAATCTCACTGTAGTCTCAGTGAAGTCAAGACCTACATCAGTAGTGTCATATTTCCTCGTCTTAACTCTCTGGTGACTTTCGTTTGTCTCATCATCTCCGTCTCTCTCCGTCGCCTTTCTTTTCATCCCTGTTAAATATTTTACAGGGATGGGTTTGTTCACTGCATATCTCCTGTGTGTGCACGCATGTCCATGCAAAAAAACCCCGATACAATATAGCTAATACTCCCTGCGCACACTGTGATAATAAGAGTGACACTGCCACCTACTGGAGATATGTGCGATTACATTTCATTATAGTAGGGCACAAAAAAAAAAAGGCTTGTTCCCCTCTGTTTTAGAAGGACTGGTGTAATTACAGAATGAAGCAAATAACAAGCTTGAGTGCCAACAGTGATATAGGCATCGCACATCGGCATCGAAGAACAACAAACCACGTTTAAGTGCGACAAATTTAAAACTCATTTTTAGTCTTTATCCCATTAAGTAAAATATCTCCAGTTCAATGTCCATAACTGTGGCGTCAAAAAGTGCGGCAAACAGAATTTCTGCTGGCATCTCACCCCCTCTGGTGATTCATCTAACATTTCTGACATGTTTCCATAAACCTAGACATTTCTTTGACATTTTCAGAGCCCCATCTTTTTTAAATGTATTCATGTGAGCAATGCGCACTTTCACACACAGACTTGCAAGAACAGAAGGACCAGAGGCACAAAGGTGAGAGAATATAATTAGGTTATGATTTTTTTTTTCCCTCACCCAGACTGGGGCCTGGAGTTTTCTGCAACATTACAATCCACGTCCACGTCAGTGCCAAGTGATGCAAGAGCTGCGCCGTACAGACAACGAGTGTTGCCTGTGGAAAATTGCAAAAGTGTTGTTTCTGTCAAGTGTCTGAGGTGAGAAAATTGTTGACAGAAGGAAGCACTCTCTCTTCCAAGCTCTCCAATGACAGCGTGCTTAGAAATGTGCATTTTTGACAGTCAAAATGTATCCATCAAAGCTGTTTTCATGGATTTGCTTCTTACAAATATGTCTGCCGCAGCCTTAACTGACAATAATGCACTTTTCACTGAGTGTGTTTATTTTTCCTGACCAACACTTTCTACGTGTTTAGAGGCATAGCAGGAAAAAAAGCGAGTCATTTGCATAACCTTTACCCCACCCAGAATACACTGTTTTCATAAGCTTAGAACAGTGATTCCCAAAGTGTGGGCCACGGCCCCCTGGTGGGCCATCGAGGTACTGCAGGTGGGCCGTGTGAGGTCATTAAAAATAAACAAATATGTTTTAAATCCTCGATATTTTTAATATGTTTTTTAAATTGCTGTAAAATATTTATTACACGATTTAAAAATATTTAGAAATGATAAAACAAACTAATTGCGCATCATTCTACTGTAATCTTAACATGACAAGTGACAAGTCTCATCTTATTTTTTGACCCCTTACATTAATATTGGAATGTAGCTTTTAGTCTTGTATGTTAATCAAAGTGGTGTTTAAAGGTTTGCATGGGCTGCAGTAGTGCTGGGCGGTATACCGGTTCATACCGAATACCGGTGTTTATTTTTCTTATGATATGAATTTTTCATATACCGTAATACCGGTGAGTATGTACTGTAGCGTACACAACGTTGGGAACGTCGTGCGGCAGAACGTAAGTGGCGCAGAACATTGTTTGACAGGGGACTGTTTTGCAGTTACACTGGCGGCACAACAAGCTACTAGTTTATAGTTTCTGGTTAAACGGTGATGGCTGCAAACAGAAAGTCCCGAAGTGGAAGCTCCAGAACGGCAACATGAGACTGAGGAACTTCTTCCTAAAGGAGCCGTGTCTGTCGTGTGGAAGTTCTTTGGATTTAAAAAAGACGACGTCCAACAAACTACAATAATCTGCAAATGTTGCTGAGCTAAAGTTGTAGCCGCTGGAGGCAACACCAGCAATCTGCTGCACCACCTGAGCCGCAAACATTTGTTAGAATACAAGGAATGCATGAAGCTGAGGTCTGCGTCCTCTGCGGCTAACGCTAGTAACGTTACTGCTGTAGAAAAGTCAAGTGAGATGACAATTAAAGACGCGTTTGCTAGGGGCACTGCCTATGATAAAAAAGTAAATGGTGGATCGAAATAACCAACGCGATCACTGTTCATTTAGCGAAAACATGGTACCGCTAAGTACTTTGGAGAAGGCCTTATTTATTATTTATTATATATTTAGTTTGTCCATAAAGTTGTAATGTGTGAATATTGTTTATATGCTGCTACAGGAAATCCTTTTTTTTTCAAAACTTGAATATTGCAAGTTGCATACTTTGTTTACTATTTATTTGTTGAAATATCTCGAGAACGTAGTTTACATTGTGTAGTTAATGTTGAAATATGTACAAAATATGTTTTTATAAGTTGTTTGCAAAATGTGAAAAATTAAAGGGTTCTGTATTTTAACTGCAACTATCATCATTCTGATTCCTTCACTTAATTAGAGTCACGAGTGCCACCTCTTTGTAAATAGTATCATTTTGTGAGGCCATGCAAACCTGTATTAATACTAGTGTAGATATGAATGTTTTTCTACAATATTCACTCCTCGTGACAGTAAAATAGGTCATTCTAAGCCAATTTACTGCAGCAATTCCTCTCTAAATGATTAGAAAATGTGGTTAACACCCAGTTGTGCCTTCAAAAAAAATTAAATAAATACAGTGATATACCGTGAAACTGATATAATTTTGAAAAATACCGTGATATAAATTTTTGTTCATACTGCCCAGCACTAGGCTGCCGAGATATTTCACATTTCAAACTGGGCCTTGGTAATCTGAAGTTTGGGAATGGCTGGCTTAGAATAAAATTTAGAGAAGAAAAATGTACGCATCCGACAAGGTCTTTATTTAATGCTTAGTAGACGGCTAACACTTTGGAATCGCTGTTTTAAAAAAAATGAGAAAAGATGTGTATGGCACCATTTTTAACCCTGTGCATCAGCATTGGTGCATTTGTGTTGGGAAGATTTGCACAGAACCTGCAGCCTGTGCAGCTTTGTAGCCAGCTTTTATTAATTCATCCACTTCCTGTGTGGGCTGACCAGTATACCTCACATACTGGGTCTCATAGTACAGTCCTGGTCCCAAGGTCCTGGGTCCAGTTCTGCTGAGGGTTCGTTCCCGTTAGTTGGGGAGCTCTGCTCTCAACTGCTGCCTCGTAACTTGACTGGGACTTACTGAAAAGACGATTTTAGTTGGGTTTCTCTGCTGTTTGCATTTGAATCAACTGGATTACCAACGAAATGTAACAAATGGACTGAATTAGAACATAAACGGACCAAACTGGACTGTATTTAAACGGAGAACATCAGACTTGTGTGCTCTCTTTGTAAAAGTCCCCTTGAGATTACTTTTGTTGTGAATTGGCGCCATTTAAACAAAGTGTTTTAAAATGAACTGATTTTAAGTACAAGTGAAAGAGAAAAATGAAGGCAATCTGCAAACATCAATAAATGAACACATTTAAGGGGAAAAAACATTAATTGCACTTTAATTGCAAGCAGCAATTAAAGCAGAAATGATCACCTGATTCCCTGCTGTGTCTCCCTGTCTTGATGTTAATGTTGCTTCTGGAAAAGGGACTTTGAATAAATGATGGACTCAGTGAAAGGATGCGGAGAACTTACTGGACATGTTATTGACTTCTACAGAGCCACCAGTCTCGATACCCAATTCAGGGGCTTAATACACAGATTAAATATCAGCTTATTCAGCGTAAAGGCAGTAAACCTTCAGCAAGTCACAGCCTGCATGCAGGAAAGAATAATAATACCATGTGGCATGTAGTTAGCAAGGTGGATCACCCTCCTCCCCACCTATTATGGCACCTTGACCTCAACAAGAACCTAGAAAGTCAGTTTAAGACAGCAAAGGCAACAGGATCACCGGAAAAGCTGTGCACACTTCAAGAGCTGCCTGTCCTCATGAAGTGAAAATGCTAATGAAGTCAGTTCATAGTGGGGGAAAAAAATAGATTTGTCTAATGAAGCTGTTTTAACGGCACTCTGTTAATGTTTGCCCTCAAATTAAGACCTTTTTTCAGTTATCCTAAAGAACCTGAGCCACGCTTCCCTGACAAAATGCACCTGGAAGCCCAACGGCACGAAGATCTATTGAGGCCCCATCATCAGGTCTCCTGCTTCTGCTCACAAATTCTCAACAGAATCTCTGTGCAGATTCAACTTTAACAAATAATATTTGAACGCTAAAGTAAGCTTTCATGAGCCAGCATGTGAGAAGAGCTCAAATCAACGAAGACATACAAGGATGCTCCACAAATGAGCCATCAAGTTTTCGCTCTGTTACTCTGTGACCGGCTGTGCTGAGGCTGAACACAGTTTCTCCTGGTGAAAACCCAAATCTGCAGTTTTCTTTGGCCCAATTTTGGCTTTGACTGGCGGCATTGACCCAAGGTGGGCATGGCTGTCTTAACTTGGCCAAATATCCACCAGATGTGGCTCAGTCCTTTTTTTTTTAAGGAGGGGTTAGGCCCCAACAGCAACAACGCAGCTTATGAAATTTGTGCAAAGCCCAAGTTTGGCCCAGTTCAGCTACTGAAGGACATGTCTGGCCCACATAACACTTGTCAGTGCTGTAACAAAGCCAAAACTAGGCAAGTTGAGGCTGGAATGTGTCAGCTTTCTAGGAAGTCATGCATTCACCCTCATAAACCACTGGGCTACCTACTGACTTGGTCCATTGTTAAGTCTTTGAGACAACTGGCACGTCGAGATGAACAACCAACTCAACAGGGGCTAGCGGACTAACGTGGAATATGGCGTGTAAGGGGGCGGAGCTCACAGTCCTCCGGGGCTTTATATCTGCCTATCAGGGTTTCCTCCAGTGATTCCAGGCAGGATCACTGCTCCTCTAGCCATCAGTCATGATCTTTTCCTTGCCTGGAGCGAGAGGAACGTAGCCGGGAATTTCTTGCAAGGTTCAGCACGTCGACATTCTTCCCCGTTTTGTCCTTCGGACAAATCAGCACTGTCCTAATCAGTGTTGTATGTTATTATATCATGCTGTTTTTTTTAAACTGGAAGTTTTTTTTGGTTTTGTTTTTTTTATCTGAAATGCCCCAAATTCGGCTGCCACCTAGTGGAGACCATTTTCGCAGTACTCAGGTAGTCGTTGTTGGCAACTTCATTAGCTGCTCACTAGCTTCTGAGCTAAATTACTATCATGGTAGGGTTGCTCCAAACAGGTTATAGATTACAGATTATTATAGAGGTGGGTTGGAAAAATTGTAAAGATCTGAACTCTTTAATCTAGACTTAAGTGAAAGAGAGCCAAGTCCACGATGCTCATGATGTTCCCTGAAGGGAAAATATACGTTGGAGTAACTGTCATTGGTTACGTTTCTTCAAGGAGCCACTATAGATCCAGCTGTGGACAGGAAAGATCTCCTGTGGCTTTCTGTGCTGCAGTGGATCTAAAGAAGCATCTGAATTACCGATGGGAACTGATGGTTGCTGAATCCAACATGTTTTTCATTTTGTGAAGCTTGCGTCTTTGGCAAAGTTCTGTGTTGGAGCCTCGAGACCTGATGGCACAAAGAGTCTTTGCACAATCAGCTCTCGAGGCTCCAGAACGGAGCCAGCCTTCTTAAACAGTATATTCTTCTTTTTTCTTTTTTTTTTTTAAGTTACTGGCGCTGATGCTGCTCTGATGCTGTTGTGGAGATATGCAGCAAATTCAATTTAGTTCAATTCAATTTTTTTTTGTAAAGCATCTGTTACAATGTCAATTGTCTCTAGGCGCTTTACAGAGACCCAGATCATGACCCCCGAGCAAATATCATTAACTAAAATTATAATATCAAATGCATATTAAGGACAATGGCAAGTAAAAAACTTTCACAGGAGAGAAAAACCTTTAACAGTGGCAAGGAAAAACTCCACTTTAAGAGGAAGAAACCTTGATCAGGACCTGGATCATATGGGGGGACCTTCCTGATGAAGACCAGCTGGGTAGAGAAAGAAAAGAGGGGAGACAGGACAGAGAGAGGACGGAGGACAGAGAGAGGATGGAGGACAGAGAGAGGATGGAGGACAGAGAGAGGACGGAGGACAGAGAGAGGATGGAGGACAGAGAGAGGAGAGCACACAAATGACTGAATGAAATGACTACATAAACAGATGCAGGTAGCAGCACTGAAGTGAGATGGTCAGAGGACTAGGTCGCTAAGAAGTAAAGTCTGCTCCGTCCCTTCTTGTAGACAATATTGGTGTTGCATCTCCAGGTCAGTCTGCTGTCCATGAAACATGAAATTAATTTGGTTTTGCAAGTTTAACTGAGGCGTGTCATGATCGTAAGCAGCCTCAGAGGTTCACGACAAAAACCAAACCAGTAATTCACCAATGCACTGCTGGGAAATACACAGGTTAGGACGGATGAATAATCAGCTTCTCATTTCCCTCCAGTGGCCTCTTTTTCAAGTTTATACTAGACTGGCTAGTGCCAGAAAACAGTTGGACCCAGAGCCGAGGGAACATATTCTCAGCGGGGGGTGCTTCAGTTTTTATAACCCGAATAAAACCCGACGTCATCTTGAAATTCACCGCTGATTTAACAACAATGAACCGGCTACAGAGGGAACTATGTGGAGCTTTTTTCTTTTCTTACTGAAAATAATGCAGACTTGCATTACCATCTGACAACAAACAAAGTGTCTTGTGGGACTTCAGGGAGAATACAAAATGATCTGATCAATGCTGTTGGTGAAGTTTTAGAAGAGGTTTAGAAACCACCATTTGTCGCCGTTATGGTGGACGAGACGACAGATGTAATGCAGCGCAGTTGATGTGCTTTTTAAAATACTGCAGAACGAGTCATTGGATGAGCAGTTCTGCCTGCCAGGGGTGGAAGAGTTTTGTGACACCATTGAGCGAGAGAGGAACAGGTATGAATGACACCCTTTTAGATTTACAAAGAATAAATGAATTTCAAGCAGGTCATTCACCTTGAACTCACCTGTGGTGAGTTTACAGGTGACAGCAATCTAGTAATCAGTCATCCAACCAGTTTAAAAGGAGCAACCGCCTCATTCTGCTGTTGAGAGTCACTGCATGACCATACTGAGCATGGACAAAAGAAAGAAAAGCAGAGAATTGTCTGAGTAAGTCAAAGAAAAGATTGTAGTGAAGCATAGACAATCTCAAGGCTACAAGTCCATCTCCAGAGACCTTCATGTTCCTGTAACCCCTGTGAGAAATGTTATAAAGAAGTTTAAGGCTCATGGTACGGTAGCCAACCTTCCAAGAAGTGGCTGCAAGAGAATTATGGACGAAAGAATGCAGCGAAGGATTGTTCGAATGGTGGCAGAAGAACCTCAGACAACTGCTAAACAGATTCAAGCTGACCTTCAGACACAAGATACAATTATTTCAACGCGTCCCATCCATCGCCAGCTCAATGAAAGAGGGCTCTATGGTAGGAGACCCAGGAGGAAGCCTCTACTGAAAGAGACACAAGAAAGCCCAAAACACACCTGAACAAGCCAACATCCTTCTGGGGAAATGTCCTGTGTACAGATGAGACCAAACTGGAGCTTTTTGGTAAATCACATTGACTCTGTGTTTACAGGAAAAGAAATGAAGCCTTCAAGCAAAAGAAAAGCCTCCCTACAGTCAAACATGGAGGAGGTTCACTGATGTTTTGGGGTTATTTTGCAGCCTCTGGTGCTGGGTTTGTTCTGGTGCTGGGTGCCTTGAATGTGCGTGGCATTATGAAATCTGGAGATTACCGAGGTGTTTTGGAGAGAAATGTTTCACCAAGTGTCATGAAGCTGGGTCTTCGTCGAACATCATGGGTGTTCCAGCAGGACAACGACCCAAAACACACATCAAAAAGCATCTAGGAATGGTTCAACAGAAAACTCTGGACTGTTCTAAAGTGGCCCGCAATGAGTCCAGATCTCAGTCCTGTGGAGGGGATCTGAAAATGGCAGTTGGAAGAAGGCACCCTTCTAATCTGGGTCAACTGGAGCAGTTTGTAAAAGAAGAGTGGGCCCAACTGGCCGTAGAGAGGTGGAGGCATCTCACTGAAACATATAGGAAGAGTTTGACAGCAGGCATTTTCTCCAAAGGATGTGCTACCAAATATTGAATTCAAGGTGTCAATACTTTTGCCACAGCAATTTCTGTGTAATATATTATTTAAAATGAAATATTAAGTTATGATTAAAAAACAAAGTTTCTTCGTTCTTATCAGTTTGATAAAGAATTTTAAACACCAAATACTTTTGTCAATTTCAGCTTATTTTATAGACATAAAAGAGAGTTATGTATTTTATTTACATGTATAAATATTAAATTATATAAAAGCATGGAGCTGCTGTAACACATAGGTGGCGCAGTTGCGGCAGTAGTGTAGAGGTTTGGAGTTATCTCAGCTGGGTTTCTTATTTTATAAATTCAATGATATCCACTCTCAATACGATATTCTCTTCACAATTAATCATTAGTAGGCTGATTGATGAATAAACAGTTGTCATGCCCTGGTGTGTGTATGTCTGTGTCAAGTTGGCGTCTCTCCCTGTGTTTAGTGCTTCCTGTTTTACTTTGAAAGGTCTGTCTTCATTGTTTTCTGCTTTGCGTCCTCCCTCTCGTTACCTTGATTCCCTGCACCTGCCTCTCGTTTGTTCCTCTGTGTATTTAAGTCTTGTCTTTTCCCTTGTCTGCGTGGGTCCATTAGTCTTTGTGGCATGGTATGTGGTTTGCTGTTCTGCCTGGTCCCCTCTTGTTGTCCTTCTCCTCACCCGGTCTCCAGAAGTTAAGTTTGTACTTTGGTATTTTTGTGTTTTTTCAGACCTTAGTGTTTTTTGACTATTTGCATTTTGGGGATTTTGGATTTTTGTTCTCTTCGTGTTTTTTGAAATAAACCCTTTTGTTTGTACTCCTGCTCCTGGGTCCTCCCTCCTTCACCTGCAGAACATGACAACAGTGATGCATAATCTCTAAATTATACAGTGCCCTCCTCTTGTTATATTGTGTTTTTTGTATTGGTGGCTTGTATTATAATTATAACATCATGGTGGATTAAATAGTTAAACCCACACTGAAGGCCCAGACCACTAGAATTTATAGTAAATTTCAAACATTTTATTTTTTCCTACCACATTTCTCCCTATTTCCAAGTTTTTTTTTTTGTTTTACATTTTTGAGGTGGTGGGGCTGCAGCACCCCCAGCACCAACACTTCCCACGCTACTGGACACATCAAAAGCTAATGTGAACTCAGATAAAGTACAAAAAGCAAATCTTCCATCACCATTCACGTATCCATCATCCAAACACCTGAGTCGATCTCAAGATCATGGGAGGAATGATAAAGATGGTCGGACCGCCATTAAATATTCATTTCACCTGAAAAGCTACAATCTGCTTCAGAAAGTGAAGTTGTATGACTCCATGATAAATCAATGTTTCTTCTTGTACTTGCTTCCTGAAAGCCGTTTGCTGCGTCACATACAGACCGAGCCTTTATGCTTCAGAAAAGCCTGGACTAAACTCTTGATGCTCGAAGAAACCCAAAACCATCAATAATCAGGGGAGGCAGTGGAGTTTCATCAAAAATGTACCTGCGCAGATGTTCGGCCCACTGGGTGTTTCAGCGGAGGATTAAGCCAAGAATTGCATTTAAACAGGACTTTCTTAATTGAATAAGGTCTTGTAGAGAACACAGCTGAATGGATGTCCGTCAGACCGGCTTCTACATTGTCACACACGTGTTATCCAAACACGGCAACACTGACATTACACGCACATACAAACCCATACGGACACACGCCGCTGTATCAGTCATAATTAAACCGCCTAGCTGACAGTGTCGCTGAGATTAAAAAGTCTGGGGGACAAATTTCATCGTCACCTTCAGCAAAGGGCAGGTTTCAGAGGGAGACAGAGACAGAGCTCCTGTGTCGGATCCCTCCAGTTCCAGCTGGCTGAAGGACTGGATATCTCACATTAATGGTCTAATGGCATCCTTCAGAATCACTGCATCCTTCCTAGCTCTGTTTTGAGAAACCTGACGGCCTTGCAAACATGCAAAAGAAAACCACTGCTGACTGCTGTTTGACTGCAGACTCGGCTGAAACGGCGGGGCTTCATCGTGCAGAGAAGATCTGCTCAGAGCACAGAGGAGATAATCAGTTTAATCTGAAGCACCTGCGGCGTACAGGGCATAGCGCACGATTACAGACGAGCCGCTTCCCGTCTAAATGTGGGGAATGTCCCCAAACACCTGAAATGTGGTGTTTAGAACAGGTACAGACAACAGGAAGAGCTGCTGACATTTGCTATGTTCATGGAACCCTGTGGAGGACTAATAGATTTAGAAAGAAATGACTGACAAAAAGAAAAACATGGGCTGCAGCATTGCAATGCATTTTTCTAAATTTGAATGGTGTGCTCACAGATTAAGTCACTGACTAATCAGTTTATTTTATTTTGTCTTTCCAGTTCAATAATGTGCTCCTCGGCCAGCATTAATGTTGTTATAATGAAGGCCTAGGAAATTATCTTTGCAGAAAAATCATCAAGAAATGCAACAGATGGGGACGGAGGAATGCAATTGAAGATCTTGTGAATCTCCTTCACATCCAGCCGTAGAACCTCACTCCGGGTCGGGAGTGAGGTTCTGCCTCAAGTGGAGGAGTTTAAGTATCTCGGGGTGTTTTTCAAGAGTGATGGGAGAAAGGAGCGGGAGATCGACAGATGGATTGGTGCAGCGTCTGCTGTGGTGGTGACTCTGTACCGGTCCGTTGTGGTGAAGAGAGAGCTGAGCCAAAAGGCAAGGCTCTCTGTTTACCGGTCGATCTTTGTTCCAACCCTCACCTATGGTCATGAACTGTGGGTAGTGACCGAAAGAATGAGATCGTGGAAATGAGTTTTCTCCGCAGGGTGGCTGGACTCTCCCTTAGAGATAGGGTGAGAAGTTCGGTCATTCGGGAGAGACTCAGAGTAGAGCTGCTGCTCCTTCACATCGAGAGGAGCCAGTTGAGGTGGTTCATCTGGTTAGGATGCCCCCCGGACGCCTCCCTGGAGAGGTGTTTTGGGCATGTCCAACTGGGAGGAGACCACGGGGAAGACCCAGGACCCGCTGGAGAGATTATATTTCTCAGCTGGCCTGGGAACGCCTCGGGATTCTCCCAGAGGAGCTGGTGGAGGCGGCCGAGGGAAGGGAGGTCTGGACCTCTCTGCTGAAGCTGCTGCCCCCGCGACCCGACTTCGGATAAGCGGAAGTTAATGGATGGATGGATGGATGGATCCAGCTGTAGAGGTGGGCGGATCGATCCAAATATCGATACCAACGCTGGTATTGATATTGAACGATACTCATGTAAAAAGATTTTTTTCTTTCCAACAGAGAGTATCCAGGAACATAAGACTGGTCATCTTTAGCATCATTCATATTAACTTTCAAAGTACATGTTACTTAAGTCATATGTTACTGGAGCCAGCAAGCTGTTGACATCTATAGACTTCAATGGGAGTGAATGAGTTAAGACCTTGAATTAACCCAGTACATGTACATGTACATGCATGCCAGTGAAAGGTGTTATCTAAGATAAAATAACATTAGATTATCCTTTATTTATCCCACAACAGGAAAATTTTTAGAGTTAAAGCAACAGTAAAGTGCACACAGTGAAAGAATTATACAAATATTGAAAGATATAATATAAAAGGTGGACTAGAAAAAAAAACATTATGAACAGAAATTCAACTCCGAGGAATATTTACAGAAAAATGTTGAAGACAAAGTTTGACGATATTCTGTTCTTGGCTTTAACAAAATGATCCAAAGACAAAAATCACAAAAGTTCATGGTGTATTAAGCGTAATATGAAAAAGTATTGGTTTTGGTATTGGTATCGGCGATACTGGCCCTGTATTTACTTGGTATTGAATTGATCCCAAAATTCCCAGTATCGCCCACTTCTATCCAGCTGGACTGGTGTGCAGAGCCAGAAGGCCTGAAAGTGATTTTCATTCTCAACTTAGACAGGTATCCTTATTTATTTATTTTATTCCATTTCTTTCATTTATGGTGTGAATTCTGACTGCATGATCAGTGTCTCACTATGTCTACTCGTCCATCCGGGTGGAGATGGTCGTATTCTGATGGGCTTGTATATCTCTGTAAAAGTTGTTTGAGCAGTAAGGGTTGACACTTGGAAAGCTTGAACCTTTTTTTTTCTCCTGCCTTTGTCTCCTTAAGCAGTGTATGTAAATAGTGACAGTGATGGAGAATGTTTGATCTGGAGTTGATGAACGCGCTGCCACCGAACAGCAGGGAAATATTGAGGAATGTCAAAGAGGTGTGAAAGATGAAGAGTATGTCTGGAGGTTTGAAGTGTGGTTTGTTTTCCATCAGTGAGGGTTGCTTTCTCCTCATCACAGCTGAAACAATCATGAGTTGCCGACGGATTCAGTGCTCTGGACGGGGAATTGTGAACATATCAGTTCCTCAGAATTGAGTCACGAAGAATCTAAATTGTTTTGGACATACTGAATGTGGAGGGACAGTAAACTAATTTTAAAAAAGGAAATAAAACACATGAATCAAGTCTGACATATTGCGTAGGGTTTTGGAGTGTTGTTGATTTGATCATGGTATTTTTTTCTTATTGTTTTTTGGTGGGTGTTTGCCTTTCTAGTAGAATTAATTGGGATCTGAACCAAGGGAGAAGAACCAATCCAAGGGTGAATCATCTCGGGTCACGGAAAACATGTCATTTATCTTGGGAAGACTTTGTTTTTTTTTCATTTTTGAAGTGTGACCGATTAGAGTGACTGGAGGTTTGCTCCATCTGTTTAGCTCTCCTCTGACGCTTTGTAGAAAAAGAGGTTAAGTGAAATATGAATTCCAAGGTTTTCAATACCCTCGTACCACAGAATATGGCCTGTCAGAGGGCAGAACCCGAATCTCTTTTGGGCTTCGCAGACCCGTCCCTTTCTGCACGATGGCTTCCTTCGGTTATTCCAGTGCTTCTTAGTTATTTTCTGCTGCGCCCCCCCCTAGGAAGAAGAAAACATTTTGTGCCCTCCCACCTACCACCGCTACTATAAATAGTATCATTTGTCCATAAAATTGTCATAAGTCCACCTCTGCATAACACTTTATCCTTATTAACATTAAGAGAAACAAAAAAGACAGACAGAAATATAGACCAACTTATAACAAAGAATTACTTTATTACCATTGTTTTTTAGTCTTTAAAGATCTAAAGTGCATCAATCCCACCGTAGTCTCAGTGAAGCCAAGCGCGACATCAACGTCGTCATATTTCCTCGTCTTAACTTTCTGGTGACTTTCGTTTGTTTCATCATCTCTGCGTCTCTCCGTCTTTCTTTTCATCCCTGTTAAATATTTTTCCCTGGTGTCTCTTGAGGGTTTGTTTACTTCATATCTCCTGCTCTGTGCTGTGTGTGTGCATGTGTGTGCAAAAAACCCCGACACAATATAGCTAATAGTCCCTGCGTACACTTTGACAATCAGAGCACAACTGCCACCTACTGGAGTATATCTGCAATTACATTATTCGTAGCGTCCTCGTAACATCGCAACAACAACACAACATCGGTAACATTCTTCAGAAACACACTTTGTGAAGACGTTTGTTTCTTACTTTGACCGAGACACGGGTCTGGAAGTCTTGTCATGTGTCAACAGTTAATCATAGACGGATGTAATGGAGAGAATCTGGTCATTTTTCAAAATAAAACATCATTTAGACCTTAGATAATAAATCAAATGGTAATAATGGAAGTGATTCATGGTTTCTCTTCAGCCAGGTACCAAATGACCAACAGACTGGTACCAGGCCAGGGACCGGGGCTTGGGGACCACTGGTCTAGAGGACATAATTTATGCTGTGGGTGATGTCACAGGAATGCAAAGAAAGAGATTTTTCTTCCAGCTGAGTTTTCAGCCGTTTTTACCCGTCCGGTGGGCAGACATAGATGTGTCATATGTTATTGTGCTGGTGTCTCATGGATGGAGGTCTCTTCCATCACTGAGCTGAGATGCAGATCTGTTTGGTTTTGAGACCAGCATTTTAAAACAGACCAGCGCATACATCCCTCTGAGTTTGACGGCCACCTGACAGGCAGCCTGCTGTCGACAGTCATCACTCTCGGAGATCAACGAGCCAGTGTCTGGTTAAGAAACTCGAAGGCCACTTCTCTCTCTGACCCAAAAAAATACCAGCACAAGGGTACAACTGAGGACCCGTTGTCCTGGTCCCACAGGTGGATCACGGAGCTTCGGAGCGACTGAGGTTCACTCAGAGGAAGAACATAACAGACTTTGTTACGTCTTTTGTTTAGTAATACATCTAGGGACGATACGAAGCAACCATCCGTGCTGTTTCCTTGTGTTCTGTGATCCCTTCCATCTATCGCAGCTTTAAAAATAACCAGCAACATCCGCTGAAACCGACTAACCAACTTTAATTTAATACTGCAGCTGACTTATTTTAGCTTTAATATAATCAACATGTGGCTTCCAACATCATTTATCATCTATAAAAATTGTCCAGAAATTTGTTCTCAAGAACTCTATTTCAATATTACTTATCATAATTTTGTTATTGGTCAGCATTATTATCGATTTCCAAATATTATATACCTAGTTTTACTTCAATTTAATCACAGTTTATTAATACTAAACCACCACTAAAGAGTCTCTAATTCAGTCTCCACTGTATCCAAAAGCCGCTCAAGATTTTTTAGAGCAGAAAAAATTATCATCATCAGCAAAGAAAATTACAATGAAATAACTTAGACATATTATTCTGTACATAAATGACATTTGTAAACAATTTTGGTCCCATAACTGACCCTTGTGGGACCCCACATGTGACGCTTGAGAGATCAGTTGTCGAGGTGACTGCTAATCCATGAACGTGCTCCTCCTTGAAGTTTACTGTTTAAAAATCTGTGATCAGTCGTATCAAGTGCTTTTTTAAAAAACTGTGAAGACTCCTACTGTAGGTTCTTCACCTGTTGCAGTGGATATTTGTTCCATAACTGCTGTTGTTGAAGGACGACTGGATCTGAGGCCACATGGATGATCACTCAGTTACATCATCACTCAGATAATCACTCTGTTTCTCAATGAAATCAACAAGTCTTTGGACAAAAAAAGCTTTTCTCATATTTTTGAGGACTGTGGACAGAGAGAAACTGGCCTGCACTCGGAAACGATGTGCTTATCTCCAGTATTTTTAACTAATGTCATATCAATATCATTTAAGTCAGTGGATTTCCTATTCTTAAAAGAACTGACTACTTTCACCAGCTCATCTTCTTTCATTTTCTTTGAAAAAATTACATTTGGATTGGTTTTAATTAACAGGAACCAATGCAGACAAAATAATCATTAAATTCATGCAGTTTCCTTTGTCTTTGTCATGAATGATTTTCCAGTTATTCTTTCTGCTTCTTTTGTTCTGGATTTAATAAACTGAAGTTCTGATTTAGTATTAACTGCATTTACTGATTTACATCTTAGTAGCTGCAAATCACCATCTAAATATGCAGGTTCTGCTGTTTGATCTTCATTTTTTCTTTCTACTTGAACTTCAGGTTGTGTTGGTCTGTATCCATCAGGTCTCTGAAGAATATCGGGTCTGTAAAGCTCCATGAAGAACAACAATCTTTCAAGGGCTTTTCTTTTGATTTTTCTAGTAGTTTTGTTGTTAAACAGTAAAAGAAAACCAACACATTTGAGACCTTGAAATGTCAGTCGGCCAAAGAGAGAGAGAAATAAACTGAAAGTTAGCCTACAACTAATACAAAATAAAATAGTAATGATAATAATAAAAATATGGCTAAAACATATTGGTAGGGGATGGAGTGCAACTAAAAATATAAATAAATAAAAGGCAACTGTCTGGACCAAACATTTTTCAACATTTGCTGCGTCTCAGGTAATGTATCTCCTGTATAACTCTCCTCACTGGAGCCGTTGGGCAGAATAAATAAATAAATCACAGAGCTGACAGAAGCAAAGCACCCGCACGGACCGTGCACGTGTGATGTCAGTGTAAATAAATCACTGTGTCTGCTACGCATGCTATATCTAGTAAAATTAAACATCTTTCATCAGTTTATATGTTTTCCAATACTGGGTAATTTAGCCATTCATTATAATGTGAATATCAATCTGTACTTGTGCAGACTGATATAATACAGCAGGGGAATCTGTTCAGGAGCTTTTCTGTCGTCACAAATGTCTGTCCTGTGGTTCTCCAGGCTAATAACCTCATTAACAACCTTCTTCAAGACTCCTGGTTGCTAATGTGGATTCATTCCACCAATAATCCAAGTGATTCCAGTTCAGTCCCATTTAAATTCATAACGTCTTTACATGTAAAGCAGCATATAGACCCATGCAGACTGCACTGAATGATTCTTAACTATCACTAATGCATCTTCACCCCATCTTCAGGGTTTTTTTTTTCTTTTCTGGAGACTGACTGTTTGACAAAAAAGGGTAAACCACATGGATAAAAAAAACAGTTTGCTAATTTACCCTATTTTCCAGACTATAACACGTACCTCATAAGGCGCAGTAGCAGTAAACGGGTCTTTTTACATTCATAAGGCGAATGAAGCAAAACAACAACATATCATCCAACATATCATCATTGCAGTGTCTAAAGCAGTTCAGTCATTTTGTCGTTGACAAAAGGACCAGTGTCAGCGCTGTCCTGGGGCCCCTTCCAGCTCGGGCCCCGAGGCAATCGCCTAGCATGCCTACCCCGTTGTGGCGTCTCTGGTAAGCACAACCATAATTAATACATACACCGGATTATAAAGCCCACCGTCAATTTTGAGAAAATTTAAGGACTTTAAGTGCGCCTTATAGTCTAATACTTATGGTAATTGTGCAGTTCACTCACCACCGACGGCCTCCATAGTTTTGACTCGTTATCTGTCTTGACCAGCAGGGGGCGTAATAGGCAGGGGAACAGCTACAGACACAGAGATCATTTGCATTGTTATAAAAGTGTCACAAATGACTAAAAAATTATTCTAAGCATAGATGATGAGGGGGCTTTTAGGTCCTCTTTTTAAAGTTTGATTTTAATTGTTTATAAATGCTCCTGAGAATAGTCAATGTGGGACGAGGGAGTGCAGAAAGTAACTCAGTGTTGCTTCCCCCGAGACTCTTCTCTTTTGACCTTTTTGCGTAAAAAGTTCAGACGTTTTACTTCCACCGTTTTAAGAGCAATCTCAGCATTTCCCAGTTCGCACATCTCCAACAGCTTAACAGGTTTTTGCATTTTACATGGGTGCCCATAAACGTTGGAATTAAATATTTTTTTTAACTTCCTGTCGTGAAATGATTGCGAGAGTGTGATTCATTCTTGATGGTCAGCTTGTCTGAAAACAAAATTGTTCCAGTTTTATGGGCAATGGATTTCAGTTTTCAATGCTTCAGATGCTCTTAAAAGTACAGTTACTTTAAGGAAAAACACTTCTGATAGACACTATTAAGAGCCAGTGATTATTGATAAAATACAGATTGAGCCTGATTCTGTGTTTTTTGTCGATATGTTGGGATACAACAGTTTGAGTGGTATAACAGTAACGTTTGCCAGTAGAAGTACTCAGAGGGTTCAGGGCTAGAAAATAGTTGTCAGCTGCTCGGCTGCAAGTCATTTTTGATTTTCTTTGGCTCGACTGAAAGGCACATAAACGTCGAGAAATACCTCCTGGAAATAAACTGGTGATTGATATCATTTTTTTCTTTTTTTTCCCCAATGGACACAGAGGCAGAGCATCTCATCTCAAAAACCTGGGCCCATCAAGCTTTGTGTAAAGAAATGCCTCATAAAATCTGAGTTTAGCATCAGAGGTGGGAGCTGTATTACTGGCCACAGTTCTCTCCTTTGATGTTGCTGAAGCAAATTCTCCTTCTGATTCTTCTCCCTCCCCTCCATCTCTCCCAGCTGCTCAGTGTCACAAAACACTTAAAATAGAGGCGGACCGACAATGAGACAAATGCTGGAGGAAGCAGATTCTGTGAAAGCTTCCGCAATCGTGGTCGAAAACCTGCAACAGTCAATTAGATGCTGCGTTTAGAGATGTGTTGCAAATAGAGCTTTTCCACGGACGGGTTAAACTTTCAGAATTTCTTAGATGTTGGAGAACAGATTTTATAATTATTATTATAAAAGGGCTTGGTGGAAGTAGAACAGTGTGATGAGGGTAGCCACATGTTACAGTGTGAATTGCAGGTGAGTTTAGACGTCTTCACGAGTCCACTTTCATGGACCCGGACCCAACCCGAGCTATTATCATAAGTTCGGGAGTCCAAACCCAAATGCACCCACAATATTTGGACCCGGAACCGATCCAACCCGAGTCTTTAGTTTCCGACCACGAACCGAACCGAGTTACCCGAAAAGAACCGAGACAATCCAGCCCATAGTTGCTAATTTTAAAAGTTGTCTAGCGTTGAATAAAACTTTATTTTCTTACCTAAAGTTGTCTTCTTCTACCGGTTCAGTTGCTACATAGGCTATGTGATGTAAACAACAATAAATCCACGTGCTTATTTTCTTTGTGGATACAGATGCTATTGGTAGCAACTGCTAACGCTAATAGCCTACACCGGTCAGGACGTGTCGTGAACATATTCTCTCATCCAACGTTGTCATGTTGGCGATCCGTTGTGCTTTACAGCTGCCGGGCAAACCGCTAATAACACGCTACGGCAACACGATTGTTTCATGACAAACACGCCACGTTAATGAATAATTAACGAGCCCCGAGTCCTGACATTGGCTGCCACCGCCAATATCTTTACCTCTCTGGAGTAAACGTGGACCCAGCCTGTCAGAGAGCACCGACCGGACCCAAGACTAACTGTACCGATTCAGACCCGAACCCAGAGTCACGTCTTTTGAATGGACCCGAGACCCGATTCGAGTCAGGTTGGAACCTGGGGTTTTCCGGTTCTCGGGTTGTTCTGAAGACCTCTAGGTGAGTTTGTAGATATTCTCATTTATCCAGGTAAATTCTGTGTCATCCACATATCTGAACCAGTGGCTTGGCGATGTACCCTTGTACGAGCTCAGTGCCTTTTGTTCTACTCTTTCCATATATAGGTTTGCCACAATGGGGGATACTGGTGACCCATAGCACAGCCAATGGGGTCACCAGTATTCAGACAATACTAGGTGAGTTAAATTCATCACAGACAGGATGTCCTGTCCAGGTTTTGGTCATTTCCAGTTACTGGAGAAAATGTTGATTTCTCCTTTGTCTGTGCTTCGTGATGCTGTGGAATATTATTTTGTATCACTGTGCTTCAAATCGTGCAAAAGCCAGTTATACGGTGGTAGACGGTTTAATTTGGACGAAACGCACTCCTTCATGAGTGGATGTGGTCAGTTTTGCTTGTACAGCTGCAATGCACTCATGTCCATTTGTGCCTCTGTTACATTTCAAGCCCTTGACAAATGATCTCAGATCAGCATTTTAGCGTCATTGAAAGAAGCTAACGGGAATACGAGCTCATGACATTTAACAAAGGCCTCTTCATTTACAAAGTTATTTCTACAGCAGTAAAGAAGATATTTTTTTTTTTGTGTAACTGCCTGTAACAACCTGACTGTGAAGCTCAAGGCTTGTTGGACAAGTTAAGACGGAACACCTTGAAATTTAATGGTCTGTGCTGTGTTAAGAAAACTCCACTAATTTCACCCCAAACACGTATCGCGATGGCTTCCTCCGTCACGCCACTTAGATTTGATTAATCCAGAGCTGCGTGATAAATAGAATCAATTCCAGCTGAGGCATTAAATAACCCCCAGTTAAGCCGACTGAATGGCCTGCTGTATGTAATTGATTTTAATGTCCCTTGATTTAGACCAAAATCTTCAGCAAAGGGATGAGAATCAATGGCTGCTGCCGTCCTTGAGAGAAAGCTATTCATCCAGTGGGATCAGATATGGAACATCTTTAATGCTGGTGCTGTAATGTCCATCGAGTCATAACTCAGTGTCTCAATTATGAGAATGATAGCCTGAGAAGTGAAAGAGGCCGCCTCTGACCAATTGTTTTTCTGTCGTTGCGAACATTTACAGGATGTGGACGCAGCAGTGAAATGAGTCAGCACAGGGCGAATGCTCATCTCTGCTCATCATGACGCACTGTCGTGTGTTTGTGTTTCCTGTTCAGTCTGCGGCGTGTGTTTCATCCCGCCTCTTCTCCCAGCGTGCCGCCATTATCACCATTGCACATGCTGATTTAAACGGGCTGCAGCCAGAAGTGGCTTTGGGAGCTTCAGTCTCACAATATCACAATCAGAGACGACTCAAGGCAGCGTACCACCCAATCAGCGGAGTCAAACCTCCCGCGTGACTGAGCCCCATCTTGCATGTCTCATCAACCAAAGCGGTAATTTGAGGTTGGCGGGGTGGTGGTGGAGTAGGTTTGACTCCCGTGTCAGAATATTTTCTAGGTTCTTGTCAAGTGTCCACTGTTGTTTTTTTTAGTCACTGGTCATCTAGGGTTTGTTTCCAACAATTGAAGTTGGTCATGGTTGAGAAAAATAATGGTTTGGCGTTAAAAACAAAGGAAAAGTCCTTTCATATGTCCATCAATTATGTGCAGACATTTGTTCCTGTTAAGGGTAGCGGATGTATGGCGGGGCGTATCCCAGCTGTCTGTGGTCTAAAGCCAGCGTTGACCCGGGAATGTGTTGCCAGTCCATCGCAGTACTACAGAAGGGGAAAAAAAAAATGAGACCAGAAATCCCATTTCTCATTTATACCCTCTTGCCTAGTGGCTCTCAACTAGTCTGGCTTCGGGACCCCTTCATGACAAGCCACGACCCAAATTTTCAGCTTCTCAAATTTATTCAGCAAAAAGACGTTAAAGTTCGTTGAAAAACGACCAGCAGGTGGCGATGCTGGGGAGGGAAACTTTCCCTTTTACGCTCAGTTATCTGTTTTAATTAAAGTTAAAAACTGCATCATATGGATGCAAGGTTTGAAGAATATTACTGTAGCTGTAGCTGTGATGATCCTGCATCAGCACTGGACAGCTCCTCATCAGCACTGGACAGCTCCGCATCAGCACTGGACAGTTCCGCATCAGTGCTGGACAGCTCCGCATCATTGACATTCAATAGGTAGCACTTAAAGAGCTTTGATCACGTCAGTAACGTCAGCCTTTTTTAAAAGACTCAACAGGGCTTCCATGTAACAACATGACAAAAAAAAAGAAGCTGTTTCAAAGGGATGAATCGCTCGCAGACTTTTTCTCTCTTTGCCCAGGAAAAGGTCTGTGAGCCTCATTTGGATCGTACGCTACCAGTCGGGAATCGCTCACTGCTCTAAACAACCTGTCCACCCAATGACTGCAACTTGGTTCTGTTTAAGATCGGCCCGATCCAGGTCAAACCTGCTTTGTGTAACCCTAACAGCCCATAAACGGATCCCTCTCACCTCCAAGAGGCCCTCTCAGTCTGAGTCAGGCCACCTATGGCCAGTATTACCATCAACAGTTAACTCATCACTCTTTTCTTTTTCTGCTCCTTCAGTCAGTTCTCTCAAACCATATTTGTCCACACAGAGGGGGGGCAAAGGAAATGAATGCCCTGGCAGGAGAAGGGCAGGGCATTTTTATTTATAACATGTAATAAATTCTTTAATTACCATAATCCAGGATTTCATTAGTCCCTATTCAGACTTATGATACTAATTTAAATTAATAGCATGCAGAAATAAATGCATGTATTAAGGTGTTCTCAGCATGCGTATTTTCAGGAATGATCTGAGTGTTTTGTGCGCTAGAGGTGGAAATGTGTCTCTGTCACCACTGAGACCGACGGTAAAGTCTATCTGCTTATACTGACAATATCTGCAATGGATTAGGTTTGATTCTGGATTCTGGATCCACCTGTTGGTCTTCTTGTGAGGTGAATCTGTCTGCGCGGGGTGCCGGTAATGTAACCACCCGCACAGTGATGTAGACG
This sequence comes from Hirundichthys speculiger, assembly GCA_018398805.1. NCBI lineage: Eukaryota > Metazoa > Chordata > Actinopteri > Beloniformes > Exocoetidae > Hirundichthys > Hirundichthys speculiger. The sequence goes on from JAGFBZ010000489.1 coordinate 1,670,001, forward strand.
AGCCATTTCAATGATCCGTTTCTCCTTAGGACACAAAAGGACACGTGACAGACTGGGAATTATGGCTCATTATAACACATCTCTCTGAATTACAGTGAAGCCTACGCTGAGCAGAACAATTCTGCTATTTTAAAAGCAGACGCAGGAACCTTTGACCTTTACCTGCCACTTTTGAGTGTCCCTTTCAGTTTTGCGTTAAAAAATAATTCAGATATGCAGAAGAAGTTGTGTTTTTGAAAAAACTCCCACTACAAATCACCATCTCTCTCATCTGTTATTTTTAATCACCTTTTTTCCCGCACTGAGCACAGTTAAGGTCCTATTATGGAAATCTCTCCACTCAGTTATGCATGCAACTTCGCCTCTTTAACAAACAACGTGACATTCCTTCACAGAAATACTGGCGATGAATAATTAAAGAGAGCTATGTTGCGTTAATGCACTTAATTATCATGTTGTCATGATGACATAAATAATTCATTACAATTCTTTGCTTTATCAAAAGTATCTACAATTCAAATGCATTCATTTACTTTTAAACTCCTCAGTCTGGGTTCAGGGAGAGTTTTTCATGACCAGGGGGGAAATGCTCCTACATGACTACAGGCTCCTGGTGGGCTGGAGAGAGAACTTCCTGCCTATTACTCAAGACGTTAATGGAGAAAAATCACCTATGTTTATTTTATTGTTTCCAGGAATTCCTCAGAAGTAAAAGAACTTTTTAAAAAAAAGGAGCAGAGGTTGGGTTTGAAGCTGTTACATAAGGTAGTGTTCTTGTTCACATGCTGACGGCGGGACTCGAAGCGTATAAATGTTTAACGTTAGCCATGAAATAACAATTTTTCCTCACTAATTAGGATCCCATCTCTGTGCCACTTCTCTTGCCCTTTTTGTCTTTATTTTCTTTTTTTTTTTTTTTGCAAGCTTCTTGGCTGCTATCAGGCCAGTGACGGCAGGGCAGAGACGTGTCAGAATCAAATCAGTTTGTTGAGCAATAACCTGCAACATTTGCTCTCCTTCAAAACTCTTCCGTGCATGAAGAACCATTTAACGTTCTAAATGCAAAAATAAGGAAGGAGTTAACTAATTAATACACATCGAGGGAGTTCTGCAAATTAAATCAAGGTTCAGTAATCACAGGGGGTTTGATTTAATTCCTTGAAAAAGCCTCCAGCTGATCCAAAATGCTGAGAGTTCTGATGAGAGTGAGCATATTTCTTCAATCTGAGATTCTCTGGCTCACAAATGAAGCTGTCAGTGACCAAACTCCGCCGTAACTCAAAAACCTTCTCGTTCCATTTTATTTCAACGGAGCGCTTCGATCTCATACTCCGTGCTCACTTGTGGTTAACACCGCTTCCAAAAGCGCAGCTCAAAATCACAAAAAGTGATTCCTACAATTCCTTTTTATTTCTTTACAGACAGCATTGATCCAAGATATTTTATGTTTTTTCATTAACTTCATTTCATTTGCTTACATAAATCTGGTTTTACATGTCAGGCCTAAAACACACTCCCTAAAAGGTTGACGCGGGGCTTAATTCTTCTTTGTCTTTATTGTCACTGTAGAGAGTACGAGTACTGACTATATGAAATATAATTAACATGTGAGATTAGCATTGACTGCCAGTATGGTTAATCCATCCATCCATCCATCCATCATCTTACCTTAGCACAGGTCAGGCACAGATAGCCCGGCATGGAGCCGTCCAGACCTCTCTGTACCTGGCTGCCATCTTCAGCTCCTCTTAGAGAATCCCTCGGTATTCCCAAGTCAGTCCATAGATCCGCCCCAGGGCCTCCTCTCAGCTGAATATGCTTGAAGCTCCAAGGAGTCATCCAGCGAACGTCCTAACCAGATGCCTGAACCACCTCAACTGGCTCTTCTCAATGTGGTCCCTCCTAAATGGCAGATCTTCGTCACACTGCACAAAATGAAATGGGTAGATCTCATCAACTGTATAAACCACACGTGTCAAACACAAGGCCCGTGGGCCAAATGTGGACCGGCACGTCATTTTATGTGGCCCTTGAGAGCTTGTGCATTTTTAGCTTAAATTTTAAACAAATATTTTAAGACTTAAAATAAGTTTACACCACTTTGAAGCCCATATTGACAATAAACTACATCTCCCATAATGCATTTCGTCATCACCCACAATGATAACAGTATCTCACCATGAGCAAGACATCAAGACGATTTTTAGAACTGATGGATTTAAGAAAAACCTCAACAAACCAACCCCAACATGTCTAAGAAAAGAGAAATTGATGCACAAGGAAGGCAGTTTCATTAATGATGGTAAAAACGAAAACAAGTTTGTACCTTAAGGTGAAATAACAGCATGTCTTGTGTTATGAGGCGGTGTCAGTTGTGAAAGAGTTTAATCTACGTCGGCATTTTGACAGCAAACACGGAGCTAAGTATGCTAAATTTAGCCTGCAACAAAAACAACAAATCCCTTCCGCTTCTGAAACCAAGGTAATGGATACTCTGAGTGATGTTTACAAAGTCCGTTACCATGGCAACGGAGTAGGTTTACAAGCACAAACCCTCAGTTTAATATAAAAATGAGTTAAATATTTTAAAATTTAATACATAATAAATATAGAAACAGTTATTTAACAATATAATAAGGTGCAGTTTAATTTATTTTGATTTACATTGCATTTTGTTACATTCATGCTGTCAATCTGGCCCTTCCAGGGCAACCATGATGCTGATGTGGCCCTCAGTGAAAATGAGTCTGACACCCCTGGTATAAACTATGGATGAACTGTCTGGTCACATGACCAATTGATTTGTACAGAGCGGATTTGAATCCCGTTTTTTTTTTTTCTGCACGGCGCGATGCTGCAAAGAGGCGGGACCAGCAGCGCTGGAACACACCCATAAGTTAGCTGTTTTTAGCTTGGCTGGCTTAGCCCTTTGCTAACCCAAGATGATCATTCATACCACTTTATATTCTTGTCATTCCCATTTTTTCCAGACATTTTCGTTTCAAGTGTCGCTACCGGAATGGTTCTGCTGCAGAACTCTGTGGCTTAGCTCCCCAAGATCCTCCAGAGGCAAAAGCCTTATGTCGAGGCACCGCCAGGACATAATTCCACTTTGAAGAGTCCTGAAAGGATTTTCCAGGAGCAGCTCAGCTCCGCCAGCACAGAGCTGTTGCCCGGCTGGGCTGAAGGAGCTCCAGGCTTCAGTTTGGCTGAAGAAGCTGAGCGAGACGAGCTGTTGCCCGGCTGAGCTGAAGGAGCTCTTAGCCAACGGCTCCCTGCATCTGACCAGTGCACGGCTTCGCTGAAGGAGCTGAGCTGCTCACTGAAAATCATTTTAAGACTCTTCCAGTTGGAATGATGGTCTGACCTGCAGAAAATCACCCCGTTAAAGGGACCTCCAGTATCTAGTTGTTTCGCTGGTGACATGTGATGAGTTAGCATGGCCCGATGTTAGCATGGCTAAGCTGAGCTTCATCAGATGCTTCCAGACCACAGCCAGTCATGGTAGTTTGTTAATTCAATATAATTTATGACCATGATATGGTAGGTTCACAGCTCAGAAGTCAATATAAAAGCAATATAAAGCTAAATGCTAAGTTTCTAAACTCATAACAGCAGTGGTTAGCTGTCTCAGCCAACGGCAGACCCAATAGCTAGCTATCAACCAAAAGACATCAAATGAGGCGTAATATAAATTTATCTGATGTGGGAAAAAAATTCACCCCCTCTACAGTTGTCATGGATGTAGATCTAAGTCAGTGGCTCTTAACCTGGGTTTGATTGAACCCTAGGGGTTCGGTTCGGAGCAAACCATTTCAAGGATGCTGGACATAAAAACAAAGAAAAGAAACAGACTGTGCTGTGAAAACCACGCATTTCTGAACTGGTCTCTCAAAGGCAACAGCAGAAGTCACACTGATTTGCAGTAAATATTCAGTATTATTGTAGACTGATGGAAATTAGGTGATAAGTGTGTGTTAGGCTCCAGCGACCCTTGTGACTCTAGTGAGGATAAAGCAGGTTTAGAAAATGAATAATAAATACAGCTCAGTTAGGTATTTAATTCATGCAGTTCATGCATTGTATTGGATTTGTTCTTTGAACACAGTGAAGTTAAAGCACGGTTCATTTTGTGCACCAATAAAACACATACCTATGTTTAATTTGAAAAAAAAAAATCATCCTTTATTTTTTAATAAAGAAGGGTTTAGTGAATGTGCATATGAAACTGGTGGGGTTCAGTACGTCCAACAAGAACCACTGAGTGAAGAGGGGAAAAAAAGATGAAACAGGCTGTAAATATGTTTAATTTTGCTCCAAAGTTGACCCTTTTAACATGGGAGTCAGTGGGGATTTGCTCTGTTTCGTGGCCAGTAGAGGAACTGCGACAAAACGTACTTCCAGAATGAGTTTCAATCCTAAAGTGGGGGGGTTGCTGCTTGGTAGATCATTCATTTAGTGCGTGTTACACTGTGTCACTGAACAAACATTGAGTCATGGCTATGAAAGAAGCAAGCCCAAGGGTATTTCAGGCCCCAAACACAGCGTCATTGCATCGTCGGCGTGTGCCCACCTCAGGTTGATGCCATGGCATCGGTGAGTTAAAAGTTGGCACTTGCTGTAGTGGCGTCCTCAAAGGACTTGAAGATGGCTTCGTCAGGTCGCCTGCCATCACAACTGCTTCCAACCACACTTTGTTTTGCCAACTCTCTGCACTTGCAACCACTCTAACCTTGTTGAATTTGCACCGAGAACATAATTGATACAACAGAAGTACTCTTTTTTTCTATTGATCAACAATCGGATTACTTACCACCGATTACTTGTAACTAGAGTCACAGTTTCAACACGGTGGCTCACGGCGGCAGGGAGACTGGTCAGAGACTTCATTACTTCTTCACTACCTGACACACTGGACCCACGTCAGTTTGCATGCCATCCCAACTGATCCACCAAGGATGCTATTTGCATACCTCCTCCACACAGCCACAAGTTACCTGGATATCAGAAAGGAGGATTATGTGAAAATGCTGTTTGTCAACTACAGTTCAGCATGTAACGGCACAATTCCCCTCACACTCACCGATGAGTTAAGACTTTACGCATCCTTGTGGCTATCGATCTCCATCTTTCTGACAAGCAGACCACAGACAATAACGGTGGGTTAACATGTCTCAAACTCCCTCACCCTCAGCACTGGAGCACCCCAGGGTTGCGTCCTGAGCCCTCCGCTGTACTCTCTGTGCACCTACGACCTCCAACTCCACCACCTTTGTCAAGGTCGACCATTCAGCAGTTTGAAAAGTTCCCACTGGCACCTGTGGACCGTCAGCACACTCTAAAATGACAGCTGCCCTTGAAGCAAAAGCAGGTTCGTTTGATTAGACGATTTGATTATTTGTTGATAATTTTCAAATTATTATTTCATCATATTAAACGACGTCTTAACGACAAAAAAAGAAACGTTTGTGTTCTGCTGAAACCATCTGCTGCTCCCTAAAAGAGAGAAAGAGCAGATATTATTAATGCTGGCTACAAGCAGACGACCTATTAATCATTGACCACGAAATGTTATGGCCCCATTAGGTTTGGAGACCAGAGAGATATAAATTACATCATAAAGGTATCATAAGTGATGATAGCACTTTATATGTTTTGACTTCCTTAGTTATAACAATCCAATGTTCTGAGACAAGATAACAGAACAATCACCAAAAGAGACTTGACACGTGACTCTGACTTGCAAATATATGTAAGCAGAAGCTGAGCTTCACGTGCACTTGTTTTACCAATGAGGCAAAGACAACAGCAAATTCGAAGAGATAAGTTTGAAATATCCGAGGAAGCACAGACATCCTTAACCGTTAAAGTCATTCTAACTACACCGTATATCAGCCTATTAATATAAATACTAAGACCCAAATCCGAGTGCACAAACCATTACTCTCAATACCACATATGAATGCCTCCAGAGTAGAACGGCCTGTTTGAGACAGTATCCTACACCAACACACACGCACATACACACGCACATACACACAAAGAGGTTTAATTCCTTCATCCGTTTTAGTGCGCAGACAAGAGAGAAACCTGAAAAACAGGAAGTTTCTCTTTAAAGTCATGTTTTTCGCCCACTGCTCTCCTCCACCCTGAAGTAGCTTAGGTGAGAACTTCCGTCTGTACTCCCACCTTCAGCATTTCCTCAAAGTCCCAATCCAAATCCCGAGAAGGATAATCTCATCCCCCCACTCTGATGTACTTCCATTTATCCCAGCCTTGTACTACTGCCAGCTCAGTCCCGTGTAAGGGAAAAGGAGAAAGAGGATTTCTCTCTCTCTCTTTTCCTGCTTTCTCCTCACTGGGGCACTTCACTGAAGTTGTAAAACTGTATCGCCTCGGAGCTCTGCAGTGGCAGCTCAGTGTCACCCCTGCAGCACATCAGGACACAATGGCTACTGGCTTGTTATCGTGCAGCTTCAGCTGCGGCTTCACCTCAATGACTTAAGGAGCAGAAATGAATTCCTGCACTACATCAGGAAGCAGAAAAGCTGTACAGAATAAGTGGGTTACGATGGTAACCTGCATCAAAGGCCTGCTATGTATACTGCATTATTGCAGGACTTTGTTGGAATATAGTGTGCAAGAAAAAAAAAATGCAATCCAATGCATTTTTGCTGCACACTAATGCAAAAAAAAATTAAACACAGTCCTTACCAGCCCTTAGAAATTAGGTAAATTCAATCTTAATCTCTCTAAGATCATTGCTGATGTTTTGCCTCCTTGGCGTTTTCTTAACACAATGGTAATTGTCAGTCCTGAATTGAGAATTAAAGGCTTGAGGTTTATCTTTGTTCAACCAGGTTCAATCTATTTAAATCATATTAAGGCATGTTGTGAAGTCATTTCACTGATCGTCCTTGTTTGATCTACAAACATATTAGACTATAATTGTAATATATGATCTCAACAAAAAAACATAGATTTTTCTGTTCCATTAATCATTCCCTTATCTCCACATTATATCCTGTTTTTGATGCAATATTGGGTTTCAGAACCCTCTAATGTACACGGCTGAGTTTTCTTTTACATCAGCCTCGACATTAGCGGCCGTTCTACTGCAGGAAATCTGTTATTTTCCCTGAGCCCATTAGATATCATCCTGTCTCCTCAATTTAGAGCACGATTAGATGTTCATGGTCACAGACATGGTGTCTAACCGTGTAAAACTGGAAAACAAAATCATTTTTTTCTTCATTTGGAGTATCCAAAGTAGTGACCAACCCATGAAATTAGATAAAAATGTCACTTCGGGACATCCTGGTTTGGAAAGTATGTCTTTCAGTGAGCTGTTCACATTTGCAGACGTCACTGATCTGGAGCTGTGATGAAGTGTAAAAGCTGCATCTGTCCTTGTGTCGATCAGCAGCCTGAAGGCTGATCTGCGTCAACGAACGAAGGTTTGCGCCAGTGTCGGTAAAGAAAACGACAGACGCTCAACATTTACTAGCACCAACCCACAGAAAATATACTTACCGTAGCTAGCTCTGTCGCTACGTCTGAGCTACGTAGAGGAAGCTAAAGCACCGCAAGAAGAACCCACGCCGCCATCTAGAGGTTGGTGGCGAAATTACAGAGCAACGCAAACGCCAGAGACAGGGCAGCCTGGGTAGCCTACCTACGTACGCAGCTGCTACGCAGAAGCAGGACTCGGCTTTGAGACAGTATATTTGTGAACAGGACAGTTTTTTGCGGATGCATATTTTTATATTTTTGCTTTCATGTTTCTATGCCTTTTGTTTTTAGAGTTATTTTAGAGGCAGCAACTCAAATAAACTCTCCCAGATTGACTAATGAGCAGCAGGTGTGCACAGGTAGGGAAGAAATAAAGGCCCCAGCCACACCCAAGGGAGGGTCGCCGGGGCCAGAGAGGGGCAAGGAAGCCAGCGACAGCCAGCTGGGCCTGTAGGGAGCCCGAGTCGGCGGGCTAGCTGGTAGGCTAACCAGCTAGCGGCCGGCGGGAGGATGCTAGCAGGAGTTGCCGCCGGGGCAAAGTGTCCTACCTAGGAAATGGGAAGAAGAGCCGGTCGTCCCGCTGTCCACCCATGGACGTGGTGGCCGTTGGGACCCGGAGCCAGGAGGATTTAACCTGAGGCACAGCAACCTGTACCCGCTTGGTGTGAACACTCCGGCCTGGGTGGCAGCTTGGTCCACCCAGGAAATGTGTGAGTATTATCAGCCTTGTGTGCAGCGGGTACTGGGCCCCCCCCAGTACCCGCTGGGGGGGGGGTTGGCCTCGAAGCCAGGCGATCAGGATAGTATTTGAGTTTTTGTGTATCCCCGATACTGGCTCCAGGTTTTTCCCGTTCCTCTTGTCGTGACAAAACTAGTGTCTGACTCGTATCTGATCTCAAAAATATTCTAAGTTCTTAAAGTATAAAAATTCAAAGTACAAAGTCAAACAGACTGGTTCAAAGGTCAAAATGAAGGTTTTATTGTCAGTACAATAGCTCCTTCTTGAGACATGCCCGGGCAACTGTCTGAATCACAATGCGAATGCTTCACCTTTTATGCACCTGGGGCAAAAGTAGCACCACCTCTTGCCCCTCCTTTTTCCACGCCCCTTTCCTCAGGGTTTCCTCTGATAGGTTAGGATTTACATGTTTAATTGTGGTTGGCCAAGTGAGGGTGGCATTTTTTTAACAATTTTTAATGGTACATCCTTTTCCTTTGTATTATCTTTTAAAAGCTTAACACATCATCATTTGGGACTCAAGGTACTTTCCCTGACTCATATTCTTGCTGACCAGGCGCTTTTCGCCACATACACACTGATACAGACACAACATGATGACCTCATACTGGGCTTTCAGGTGCTTCTCATAATTTCTTATCTGATCATGACTCATGCTTTGAACACCAGTATTTTTCCACCACATGTATGCTTCTTAGGACATCAGTACTTTTCCACCACATTTCCCCCCTGTGGTCCTGATAAGGACCACCCTAAATGCACATCACACAGCATAGGATAACATATGTATATTCATTAATCACCAAATGATATATACCGATTGTTCTCAATACCATAATCCATACATGTGCTTAATCGACTTCCATCAGCGAGGATCACTACAAGGTGTCGATGCAGCCGCAACAGCAACTGCCTCCACACCCTAGAACCACCCCGGGACTTGCCCTTCCTGGTGGCTCTGTGATCATCCCCGATAGGCTCCTAACTGACTCTGAGATCTGACCAGGGAAACATCCCCCCGATTATCGGTTAACAGGGGGTAAAACCCTTGCCAGGTGGCAGTGTCAGTAGTACATTATTCCATCATAAACCATAAACCACACGTGAGCATGCAAATACATAAGACACTCGTGACCAAACCTACTTTGTTCCGTGCACCTACTTAAAACACTCATGAAAGATAATGCTGTCTTATAGCAAACCTGGTCTATTCTGCTTAAGCAGCTAGTTACCTTAGTTTGTTCAAGGGGCAAACCCCTGGCATTCTTATGAGGGTTACCCCTCTTAAGTTTTTGTTTTTGGTATTTTCTTGTCTTGTTTTTAAATTAGCTGCATTGTCGTTCCGACACTGCCAACTTAGCAGCACTGTCATCCAAACATTAGCTAATACTATGCAGGCGGTAGGCACCTCCCTAGCTTTTATCATTTAAGCCAATCAACAGGGCAACCAGAAATTGTTTTGGAAACAATATACTAATTCCTGGGCCTATGCTCTCAGGAATACATCATTTGGGCGAAGCCCACATTTTAAAATCGTCTAACAGATATGGTTACTTGTCACTTTAAACATATTAAAACACATACACATATATCACATCAATAAGTCTTTTTCCTTCGTAATATAGTACTTTTAAAACAGTCTATTGTTCTCTGGACTGAGAGTCTCGTGAGTCCAACTGGGGTGGAGGGCCTCCTTCCCCCCTTGTCACTAGGACCATCCCTTTTACGGCCGCGACCTGTCGTCCCAGTCTTTCCTGACAGAGTCGGGCCATGGTTGCATGGGACTGTCTCAGGAACTCATATTGCTGTTGGGTTTGGGCCTGGGCAGCCTTTGCCTGCTCTACTTGTTCTTTTAAGGAAGCGATGGCGTTTCGAGCTTGGGTCAGTTGTTGGGTGAGTTTTTCATTGTCTTCTTTTAAACGGGACAGGGACTGCGCGTGTCTATGATTGTAGGTTAGGCTCCTGATTCTCCTGATTTGCACACGGGCCATTGGGGTTAATCCAGCCGACAAGGATGAGTATACACTTTTTGTCATGGTGCATATTTCGTCGCGTAGCTTCTCCCTGACGGTGTATTGCTCCACCGGCTTGACCAGGAACCGTGCCAGATGCTCGACATCTCTTGGTTCCAGTCGCAGGTACGGTGGTATGTTCCTGGGCGATGGTGGCACCTGCATGATGAGCCCTCGGTCAGCTGGATTGTCAGGGCTGGCCGGGCTGTACATCGGCGACGTTGGTGGTAGCTGCAGCTGGACATCAGTTGGCGCTGGTGGTGTTGGTGCAGTAGAGGTGGATGGTCCGGCCAGACTTCCGCTGGTCATCACTCGATATGGGACCCATCCTGGCCCCCCTGGGCGATTGAGGTTCCACTGGGTCGGCCGAGGTCCTTCAGGATACCTGTTTGGGATAAAAGTGCGCGTACCCAGACGCAGGTGCATTCCTACTGGGGTATGTATGTTGTCCCCTCCGCTGTAATTGTGCTCCTGCCACTCATCTGGGGTCCTATGTGTTCCCTCAAAGTAGGCCTCTGCCATTTTAACAGTCTGTAGTGGAGATACGGCATTAATCAACAATTTTATATTTACATTCATCGTTTAAGTATATTACTGTACTCTATGTGTGTGTATTTTTACTTTTATATATATGACTATATATATATATTCATTGCTGACTTCTCATATTATGTACATTAAAAATAACACGTACCTTGTGGGGAGTGGACGGTGATCTCTTCAGTCTTACCTATCCATACCTTTCCTGCCCTTCCCTAGGCTTTGGTGGTTCACCTATTTCTGAGTGGACCTGTATCTCTACAAGGGGGAACTGACCTGTCGCACTTTCAAAAACACGTGATATCAGGACACGGAGCAAGGGCAGAACACAACAAATCACCAACAGTACTATCAGTATGAGAACTCCAAGTGCTATTCCAGCTGCTTTCATATACTTCCACCAGTTCAGTTGTCCTAACCAGTCCCAAAAACCATTAAGCTGCGTGTTCCAATTGGAGTTTTTCACATGCTCATCTCTCACTCGTTTCATCTCATTCAGGACCCCCGTCAAACTACCATTGGTGCCTGTGTGCATCGGTATAAGGGAACAGCATTCGTCGCCTATTAAATCACAGACTCCTTGGTCTGCTGCCATGAGTGTTTCTAGCACAAATCTGTTTTGTAGGGCCATCAATGACGTTGCATGCAGTTGTTCCTTGATTAGCTGCACTCCTTTTATGGTGAAATTTATAAACCGCTGCTGATTGTACCAGAGGAGATTAACCCAACCACTGTTCCAGGCTATGTACTGAGCATTTGCTATGTTCCCTCCTATTATTAAGCTTCCTACCCCTCTGCCTGAGTGTATCCAGCGAGATGACAAAGCCTGATGTTCTTCAGGCACCCCCAAGGGGACCTGGTCCCAGGTGATATAGACTTCATTGGACGCTGTCCAGTTCCAATGGTCGGACTCGCTAGATTCGCTCCGTTTCCGTCTACGCCTTGTATCTCGTTGGTCTTTAGTAGTAATCAGTGATAACTGTCCTGTTAGCATTACTGGGGCACATATGCCTGTCCAGTTTGCTGGTAGCTGGGGTATCAGGGCGGTGTCGTTTTCACATGTCCAAAAAATATCTCCCAGTAGCTCGGTTCCCTTTTTTAGGTCTGGTAACATATATTAGGATATCATTGTAGAATTAAGAAAGTAAATTACCCTTCCTGCATTTGGCACTATTTGTTTGCACCGGATTGGAGCTGTTCGGTTGGTCTTACATATCTTAGCCCTCATTTTGCCCAGGCGGCATCTTATCAGTCCCTCCGGGTCTGTCATTATGGACCTGTCTGTCCTGTTGACAACTTTTTCCAGTTTTCCCCGCACTATGCAAAAGGGAAAACTATGGTCATTAGTTTTACTCACTACCTGGGGAAGAGTTTTTGTTATGCTATGTTCGTTACTTGATAGGTGGTATGGGCAGACCTGCCTGTCGTTGCTCCAACCTGTTCCTCCCCCTGCCATGTACATTGTGCAGGCAGCAAAACACTTAGTGATGTTTGGGCAGGTTCCTATCTCGCTTCCTGGTAGCGGTCGTATCTGGGGCAGGCTCTTGCGGTTATAACACGCAATACAATCTTGTTTTTCTAACTTTTTTGCTGCGAACATGGCGTCTATCAAATATTGTACCCACTGTTGGTACATATTAGTGCCCCAGTGCGTTGTTTTTAATTTATTCACATCTCTTTTCTGCCTGGTAGTCATTAACCTTACTTTGGTCCTAGCCTCCTCTACTGACATGTTCTGTCCTGTCTGCTCTCTGCAACAGTGTGTTTTGGTGCATCTTACCTGAATGATCACCATCCCTTCCCCACGACTGTCCGCGTCTTCCGGGTAGCCCAGCCAATGCTTACCAATTGAGCCGGTTTCCAATATTTCCTGTGTCAGCAACTGATCATATATATCTGCTTTTACATGCATTATATGTTTGATTTCCCCTTTATCCCCATCTATTATTCCTTTGTTAGTAGCTAGTGTGGTCATTGCTAGTGCGCATGTTTCTACCGTGCTCTGTGAGGCTACTGTGTTAAAGGTAGTTGGTAGTACTATAATTTCCCCCGTTGTTAATCCACACAGGGTTAACACCAACAACCCTTTAGTCGGAAGGAGAAGGGGAACCCTCGGAGGGCGTATAATGCGGCGTGGGCGGCGGCGGGGTGGGGCGGGAGCCTGGTGCTGGTGGAAAGGGCGCAGATGTGGGGCCATCTGACGAATCAGGTGAAAGGTCACCAAACCAGTCCGGCCCATGAGATCAGGAAGATGCAGATAACGAGTCAGCTGATGGATCTGCCACAGTGCCATCAGTGCTCTGTGGGCTCTGCGAGTGGCGTTCCCCACGTGATGACGGGCCCTCCCCAGGCGAGTCCAGATCCTCAGGCCCACCCAAGCCAGTAACAGAATCAACATGCCCATCAGGCGAAGTGGGAGTGGTAGAGTATTCAGAGTCAGTGGATTGCAGCCTCTGTGGGCGGCGATGGGCCGCCAGACGGGCTGACCTTCTTTGCCCATCAGGGGTCCCGGAAGGTGTGCTACTACGAGTGCGCTGAGGGGGGCCTTGCGCCACCCTGTCAACATGCTCAGCCCCTGTCGGTCCCAGAAAATGTCCAGGAGGGTCTGGTGGCCTATGACGGGTGCAGTGATTCTTATAGTACCATACGGGCTTACCTTCTACTTTAATGGCAGTGGGAGTGGTTAATACAACTTTATACGGTCCCTCTCTACGGGGTTCGTTCCACTGTCGTCTTAACACCCTTATGTACACCTGGTCCCCGACTTCTACGTCTCGCACGTCCAGTGGGATGCGAGGCTCGTCCTTCTTGTGGGCTTCCTGCACCTGTTGGAACACAAGCCTGTGGATTTGAGTCAATGCACGTAAATAATTACCCAGCTCTCGGTCTAATTGCTCCAGCGTTGCCCCCTCGTATGGTCCTCTGATCTGTGGGAGGGGCATTGGTCGACCTGTAAGCATTTCATGTGGAGTCAAATGGGTTATTCGGTTAGTTTGAGAGCGCATTGCCATTAGTGCCAGTGGCAGTGCATCCACCCATGTCAGTCGGCCATCACTGTCTGCCACAATCTTGGCAATCTTGGTTTTCAGAGCGCCATTAGCGCGTTCGACTGACCCCTGTGATTGAGGGTGGTATACACAGCCATACTTTTGTTTGACCCCCAAAAGCCTGAACATTTCTCGGATCGTATTTTTACAAAGTGACTACCATTGTCCATTGAAATAGTGTCTGGCATACCAAACCTGGGAAACACTTCTTTTACTAAAAATCTTGCTGCAGCTTTGTAGTCTGCTTTTGACACGGCGCAGGCTTCAACCCACCTGCTAAACCTGCAAACAACAACAATCATATAGCGTTTACCCTGTACCCGCTGGACCATATCTACATAATCCATCATCAGATGGCGGAAAGGGCCATCTGGCATAGGAATGTGAGCCAATGGGTGGGTGAACATTTTGCGAACATTGTATTTTGGACAGTGTGGACACATTGCAAGTTCCCTATCAACCATGTAGGTCATATAGGGGGACCACCATACAGCTTGTAGTTTCCTAATGACTTGGGCTCGTGAACAGTGGTCAGGTTCATGCATTTTTCTTATAGCCATAGGTAGTAAGGATAGTGGTAAGACAAAATGTCCACTATGACTTCTGTACAGCCCCTCATGGGGATGGTGGGTGCGTACAGCACCTCTCTGTCTCCACAGATCTTTCTCTGCCTGAGAAACATTGTTCTGTGCTTCTATTAATGATGCTAAGCTAGTAATGGGAGCAGCATCCTCCTCAAATAATATTGGCCCCTGCATCACCTGGCCTGTTGCTTCTTTAGCGGCTTCATCAGCTAAGTTATTTCCTATGGCTACTGGCGTTGTATTGTTTTGATGAGCTGCACATTTCACTATTGCCAGAGACATGGGGAGTTGCATAGCTTGTATCAACTCTATCACAGCCTGCCCATGTGCCACTGGGGTGCCATCTGTACGTACAAACCCTCTCTGCTTCCAAATACTGGCATTTATGTGGCACACCCCGTATCCGTACCCACTATTGGTGTAAATTGTGGCCTTTTTTCCTGCAGCTAATTTACAGGCTGCTGTTAATGCTTTTATTTCTGCCAACTGGGCAGAACATGGCTGGGCCAGGCTCACTGATTGTATTTTAGTGAATGTGTTATCGGGATTAAGTCGGACTATCCCATAGCCTGCCTTATTACCCATTTCACCTCTGACACATGAGCCATCAACGAACAAGGTCAGATCAGATGGGATGGGATGATTATACAAATCATCCCTCACTTTCATGAAGGTGTCCGTCTCCCTGAGACAATCATGGGGCTCACCTTCTGTTGGCAACACCATTCTTGTGGCGGGGTTGATAGTTGTGCATCTCATTATGGTCAGGTCTGGTCCTGATAACAGGATTTCATAACCTGTTCGTCTGGCTTGAGTAATCACAAAGCGTGGGCTTGTGAGCATTGCATGCAGTTGATGTGAAGTGTAGAGTGTCACTGAATGTCCCATAGTGATCACTGATGCTTTTTTGTATGCGAAGGCAGCTGCTGCTAAACCCTGATAGCAGGGTGGCAGCCCTTCCTCTACACTGTCCAATTTTGTACTATAATAAGAAATTGGTTGTTTACCTGTGGGAGTGTCCTGCATCAATACTGCACATGCATACCCCTGTCTTTCTGCCACATATAGATGGAATGGTTTGCCATAGTCTGGATTGGCCAAGGCTGGAGCAGTTTGGAGATCTTTTTTCAATAGTTGAAAAGCCCCCTCTGCCTCATCAGTCCACTGCAACATGGCCGACTGTTGTCCCTGTCCTGCTGCACGGATCAGGGCTCTTAGAGGGGCTGTTTTGAGAGCGTAATCACAGATCCATGGTCTGCTGTAGCCCGCCATACCAAGAAAAGACAACATCTGCCCCACATTTAGGGGCTTTGGGACTTTACTTATGGCCTCCAGCTGAGACGGTGCAATTTGCCTCTTGTCCCCACTTAGCTGTCTTCCCAAATATTCCACTGTAGTCTGACAGAACTGGAGTTTCTTTTTACTTACTTTGTGTCCTCCTTCTGCCAGAGCCGTTAACACAGTGATGGAGTCTTTTTCACACTGCTCCTTTGTTTCAGAACAGATCAAAATATCATCAACATACATTAAAGTGGTTGACTGCACATCTAGATGACTGAGGTCATTTGCAAGAACTCGATTGAAAATGGAGGGAGAGTGTACAAACCCTTGGGGCAACCGAGTATACGTATACTGTTGCCCTTTGTAGGTAAATGCAAACAAGTGCTGTGAATCAGAATGAACAGGTACACTGAAAAATGCAGAACACAGATCTATCACCGTGAACCATTTGGTTCCTGGTGGGATGTTAGATAACAGTGTGTGAGGATCAGGTACTACAGGAATTTTTCTGCGACTACTGCATTAACTAACCTTAAGTCATGCACCAGTCTATACTCATTCCCACCTGGTTTCTTAATGGGAAAGATGGGAGTATTAAATGCACTGTTTGTTTTTACTAAAACTCCTGCCTCTACTAGCCCTGTTATAATGGGATTTATGCCTTCTATGGCTTCCTGCTTTAGCGGATATTGTTTTTGATATGGCAGTCTAACACCTAGTTTTACACCAAACTTCTGGGGTTCAGCTGATTTCACTAAACCTACATCTGTTTTGTGTTGAGACCACACTTGCATTGGGACTTGTTCTAGTAAGGCTACGTGTTCTTCTGTCATCACCATATTTCTAACCTGTCCCCTAGGTACCTTAACCCTTTCTGCTATTGCTTCATCAGCTAATGGGGTTGTGATTTTGAAAAATAGTCCTTCTGGGGAAACACTCACTCGAGGACAGTCTGTGGGAGTCCAGTTCTCCACTTGTCTTGCTGTTTTCATCATAGGGCCTAGGTCATGTGACTCATACCCTTCTGCAATTAACAATGTCACATGTGGTGAGGAGTTGGGAACTGAAAACCAGTTTTCAACTTTCTGGTCTGCCAAGTTCACAGCTGCTGCTGCTCCTTGAGGTCCTACTATAATATCTTCATACTGGATTATTGTAGTTTTACCATTGATATTTTCATCCCAGCTTGTCTCAAAGTCCTCCTGAGTTTGGTCCTTGTCATATAACATAGTGCAGTGAAGTGGAAGTGTTGGCTCTTTAGCCATGTCATAGTGACTCATTACCAGCGGTCGCCAGGCTTCCCATTCCTGATGAAGAAAAGAATTATGTGCTGTCAGCTTCAACCAGTACACTTGAGCCTCGGGACCATGGTTGGAGGTCTGCGGTGGTCCTGTGGATGCTATTAGTGGCATCATAGGGAAAGATAAACTGTCATTTTTATCATCCGTCACATCAAAGTAGATACCATCTGGTGTACACTTGATCTTTGCATTTAGCTGGCATAACACATCTCTTCCCAAGAGATTGATTGGCGTATCTGCCGAATACAACAGGGAAGCGTAGATTGTCTTGTCTCCTATTTTTAGCGGAACTGGCTCAGTCATTGGTATTATCTGTGTTTTCCCAGAGAAACCTATAGTACGAATCTTTGAAGCAGAGAGGGGAAGATAGGCTCCTTGTTTTCCTATACATGAGTACGTAGCTCCAGTATCAATCATAAATTGGTGATGTTGATTACATATAGTTACATTTATTGTGGGTTCCGCTTGGGGGCGTATTGTTAAGATGGGCAAAATTGTCTTCCCCTCAGGTTTCTCTGGGCACCCCTATTGCCAATACGCTGCTGGGCCTATCCAGGGACCATTGCTCTGGTGATTGGGGCCTATTCCCGTGTTGTGAGACTCAGCATTTGGATTTTGAGGACCCATCCAGGGGTTGGTCGGGCAGTCTCTTTGCATATGTCCAGTTTGCCCACACCCCCAACACTGCAGCCTTGACTGATACTGTGGCGCTGTGGAGACTACCTGTTGTTGTGGTCCTGACGTGGCCCCTCTGGCTCCTCCTCGGGGTCTGCCCCATCTCCCCCGCATGGGTGGACCGCCTTGTCCTCGTCCCGCGGGGGGTTGCTGGTCCCCTCCTCCTTGATTAAGATGCACGTGGATCGGTGGGATCTGTGGAGCTGGTACTACAGGAGCACAGTTAAGCACAGCAGGTGTCTGTTGGGCTGGGGGAGACAGTGTTGGTGCAATTACTGGGGCTTGCATCGCTCCTCCGTATCCATCCTCCAGCCCTGGGGCTGCCGCTGTTACTGTCGCCTGTGTTTTAGGCTTCTCCCGTTCCTTTTTTTGCTTGGTCAGCTCTCCTATCTGTAGTTGGGTTAGCTTGTTAGCCAACATCTTACTTTGGTCTTCTCGGGTCTGCCTCTCAGCTCTGTATGCATTCACATAATGAACCACATGCTCAGAAAACACTGGCCACTCCATTTTCATTAGTCCCACCACCTCACTCATTTTGGACTGTACTTCTTTGGGCATCGCATTCTTTACATATAATTTGAATAATGCTCTTGTTGACTCATTGCTATCCCATTCGTTCCCAGTCTCAGCTTTCCACATTTTTTGATAATCATGCAGAAACTGTGCTGGGCTGTCACTGTCTTTCAGGCACTCTTTTTCTAACTTGCCTGGGTCCATCCGTGAGGGATATTTCTCTCTTAAGGCCTTCCATACCCTGGGTCTCAAATAATCAAAGGGCACCTCATCGTGGGTATGCCCGTCCGTTACCCCTTCCAAGTCTGCCACTCTGAAAATCTCTGTGGTGGCTGCTTGTCCTGCCGTCTTCATCAGCAGCGCCTTCACATCCCCAGCTGCCAATTTAATCCCTCCTGTAAGTTCCTCGAGCCTCTCGATCCATTTATCTGCTCCATCTGTCAGGGGAGTCAGTTTCCCAGCAAGTGTCATCATATCCATAAATGACCATGGTACGTACCGGTAATCATCATCCGGTCCTTTGGCCAGTAAAGGGGCCATCACTACCCCACTTGTTCCTGACTTTGATCTCTTCGTGTGTGGCTGAGGTAGCAGCTTCTTGCCGCCCCGTAACGTTATTGCGTCATCAGGTCTCTCCACCTCTGCGGTCAGGCTGACCTCAAACGTCGACTCTCTGAGGCGTGTCAGGTTTTTCTCATTCTCCAGTCGAGATTTCTCTAACTTATCCTTTACCTCTTGCCACTCTCTTTTCAGTTCCTTAGTTAGTTCCTCTTTGCTCTGTTCTATTAATTCCATAGTTTGTTCTCTCACGGACCGGTTTATTCTATTTTCTTGTCTCGCTTCTATTCTTCTTAATTGCTCTTGCAGGTCTTATTTCTCTCCCTTTGTATCTGATATTATTTGGCTAAGCTGGTGCTTTAATCTTTTCAGCTGCCCCCCCTCGGTCTCCTCTTCTGAGCGTTCACTCCCTCTTTCTTTATTATCACTTTCTTCATACTCGGGGCATGAGTCATCAGCCTGGTCGCAGTACTGGTCTATTCCCTCACCGTTCCGGTCCATTTCCCAGCCTGACTTTCTGCTACCCCCCTCACAATTCATAATACTTTTTGACAGTGTCTTTCCTTTTAAAATTCCTTTCCGAGCTGGAGCCTCTGTTTCTGTAGTTACTTTTCCTGTCCATGAATTGCTCCGCTTTCTTCCTTTAATAGGTGTTGATGTTTTTATTAATGACCATGCTGGTGTTTGGGGCTGTTCTTCTAGCCCATGTTTCAGCAGTGCATCATATTGCCGTTGGCCTCTTTCTTTCCTTCTGACTGCTCGTTCCTTGAATTTTTCCTTATTTTCCTGTGTCATTCCACTTTATAATCTTCCTTGTTTTTTGTCGTGTTCTTCTCCACTTTCTGCTGGATCTGGGGAGTCTATACGTGTCTTAAGTAACCTTCTCTCTCCTGTAGACAATGTCACCCACTCCCATATCTCCGTGTAGTTTTTCCTAGCTGCTGTCTCTTCTTCCTCTGTCTCAGAATATTCTACTCTTATTATAGGTGTTATCTCGTCCCTCATTATTTCTGGGTCGAAATAGGCAGGGGGTGCAGATGGTGATGTCCTTACTTCAGGGTCTATCGGTTCTGACCCCTCCCTCGTACTTTCTCTGTCTGTCTCCTCTTCTGGTGAGCTCATTACTACCTTTAATCTTCCTGTGATTACACCCTCTACCTTATCTCCCTCTCCTAAGAAATACTGTCCATTATATGGGGGCGGTGGAGGATCTATCTCTCTGCGTCGAGTTAGGTGTCCGTTTGCTTCTGCTCTAAAGTATTGCAAAATGTTTCTTTGTTCGGAATTTTTCTGTCTTTTCTTCATGTACGTTCTGTCATTCCTTTTCTCCTTTTCTTTTAATCCTTCTTCTACTACATCACAACATTTTGGATCAAAACTACCCTCCATAGGCCATCTGTTTCTTCCTGCCGTCATCTTGTGCCAGTCTTTCATACACTGTTGAATTTTCTTTCTATTTGCTGGGTGGGTCACAATGACCAATTTTGCAGGTGTTATTATTCCTTCTCATTTGCTAGGGCCAGCTCCCATGTTTTATGGCAGCCCACAGTGCTCCCAGGAATTCTGTGATAACCTCCCAACCTTTTCTCCCTTTGCTATTTTACCTCCCCTTTTCTCTTAGTTGCTCCGGCCCTTCACCAATGCAGAGCATACATTTCTCTATACTTTATTATTTTTGTTCTCTTAGTTGTTCTATATAGTTTCAGTTTACACAACAATTTCACCACTTTATTTTATTCGTGCTCCTGCATCCCTTGCAGTTACTTATCTCTTTGTTCAGTACCCCTTGTACTTTATTCTGCTGTTTCCCTACAGCTTTTCTGCTTCCGGCCCACTGCCTCGCTAGGCTCAGTGGTGGCGCCCCCGGGCAGTTTTTATCCTATTTAACTTCTTTCTCTTTACTCTTTGTTTCACAAACCTTACTTATTGATTAAATGTTAGATTGATTAAATGTTTGATAATAACTGACTGTTGGATTGATCCTTTCTCTCATATTTTGTACCATTACATAACTCAGAATACAAAACCCAGTGATTGCCACACTTAGCCACCCTGCAATTAAAATGGTTAGTATTAATTTTCTGAGTTTATCCATCCCTTACATTTCATTTTCCAAACAATCAGATTTTTAGACCTTATCACCAGTTTTTTATTGCTTTGTTTTACACTATTAACCCTTCAGTTGATTCTAGGTTGTTTTAGAAAAGTTTTTATGGTACCTTCTGACCACTGGGCTGGATGAAGGCTGGATCCCTTTACTAAATTTAGAAAAAGACAAAAAATAAATTGATATCTCACCTGTTTTGGTGAATGAACCTGGGACCTGCCGTTTTCAGAGCCAGCCCCGTGGCCTCCGGTCCTGGCTGGCTTTCCTCCTGGCTGGCCCGCCAAATGTCGTGACATTTGACATAACTAGTGTCTGACTCGTATCTGATCTCAAAAATATTCTAAGTTCTTAAAGTATAAAAATTCAAAGTACAAAGTCAAACAGACTGGTTCAAAGGTCAAAATGAAGGTTTTATTGTCAGTACAATAGCTCCTTCTTGAGACATGCCCGGGCAACTGTCTGAATCACAATGCGAATGCTTCACCTTTTATGCACCTGGGGCAAGAATAGCACCACCTCTTGCCCCTCCTTTTTCCACGCCCCTTTCCTCAGGGTTTCCTCTGATAGGTTAGGATTTACATGTTTAATTGTGGTTGGCCAAGTGAGGGTGGCATTTTTTTAACAATTTTTAATGGTACATCCTTTTCCTTTGTATTATCTTTTAAAAGCTTAACACATCATCATTTGGGACTCAAGGTACTTTCCCTGACTCATATTCTTGCTGACCAGGCGCTTTTCGCCACATACACACTGATACAGACACAACATGATGACCTCATACTGGGCTTTCAGGTGCTTCTCATAATTTCTTATCTGATCATGACTCATGGTTTGAACACCAGTATTTTTCCACCACATGTATGCTTCTTAGGACATCAGTACTTTTCCACCACACTCTCGACAGGACCTCTGAGGAGCAACCAGGGAGTCCAATGGCGCCGCCAGATGAGGGAGAAACCGGGCCGAAGATGTGAGCTGTGGGTGGCTGCAGGGATCCACTGGGAGGGAAAGGACTGGAAGACCCTGGAGCACTCACCCCGGGTTTCATTTAACACTTTTTACAGACAACTTCAGGTGTTGTAGTTTTAGTATAGTGATATTGTTGTTTTAAATTTTTAGCTCACCAATTAATAAAACTTTTTTTAACCGACATCTTAGGTTCTTTTAACTCTGCGTTGTCGGTTTTTTTTTACCAGTTTTTAACATTTATAAGATTTATGATTTTTAGCCGCGTCGCTTTCATGGAACCCACCACATATAAGCACCAAACACTTGTTGGACTACTTTAAAAGCATTGGCAACATGACCTGCGATGACCTTGTTCTTAAGAGGGTCATTACAAAATCTCCGTGGCCCAGCTGCAGACAGATGAAATGTAAAATCTGAGAAATACTTTGGCACCGATCTAAGGAGAGGCTCACCCTACTGGAGAGTAGGGCTGTGTGATTTTATCGATTCTACGATATATATCGATATTTTATTTCCCCAGGGAGTATTGATATTTCAGCTGTGGGTATCAATATTCTAAGGTCCCTTCGAAACCCCCATGTCCCACATGTGTGCAAAGCCATTAAGTCCTCCAGCCGCTAGTGTCGCTGTAGAGCATTTCTAACAGGTTATCTAGAATAGTGGTTCTCAACTGGTGGGTCGCGACCCAAAAGTGGGTCGCAGACCCATTTTCAGTCGGTCGTGGGCCTTTGCCTGGCAAGGAAAATGCTAAAAAAAAAAAAAAAAAAAAAAGTGTCATTCATACTCCTTAACAGTAGATGGCGATAATGCCCTGTAATGCGAGTTGACACCCGCCAGTTCACTCCATAGGAAAAGACCTGCAACGTTTGCTTACATCTGTTGCCATGGCGAAACGCAGATACAACGAGGAGTATATAAAATATGGAATTTTTTATTTTGAAGACAAAGGAGGACAAAAACCTCAGTGTGTTTTGTGTAGCGAGGTGCTGGCACATGAAAGCATGAAGCCGTCAAAACTAAAGCGGCATTTGGAAACAAAACACCACTCGCTCAAGGATAAACCTGTTGAGTACTTCAGAAGACGACTTCAAGACCTGGGGACATCACAAAAGTGTCTTACTTCTTCGTGCTCGAAGCAAGAACAGGCACTGCGTGCATCTTACAAGGTGGCACATCATATTGCAAAGTTAAAAAAGCCCCACACCATTGCAGAGGAGCTCATCTTACCTGCAGCTATGGACATGGTCAGAGAGGTTTTGGATCAGTCCGCAGCCGATAAACTAAAAATGTCGGAGGACATCAAACAACAGACCACAGCTCGCAGTAAGGCATGTGGTCATTTTGCTTTACAAATGGATGAATCTACTGACATAACAAACAAAGCAGTTTTACTAGTTTACGTGAGACATGTGTGGGACGGGGACTTACAGGAACAATTTCTATGCACAAGAGAGCTCGTTACTACTACGACTGCAGAAGACATTTTCAGCTCTGTGGAACTGTATTTGAGTTCAGCTGGCCTTAGCTGGGACATGTGCGTCGGTATCACAACTGATGGTGCTGCCTCCATGACAGGAAAAAATTCGGGGGTCGTGAGGAGAATACTTGAGAAAGCTCCGGACGCAACATGGAACCACTGTTTTTTGCATCGAGAGGCTCTGGCAGCAAAGGATATGGTACCCGTGCTTCATGGAACATTAAAAGATGTCATCTAAGTGGTAAATCACATTAAACGGAGTGCAAAGAACACCCGATGTTTTCAAAAACTGTGCGAAGATCTTGGTAGTGAGCATCTACAAGTGTTGTATCATGCCGAGGTACGCTGGCTTTCGAGGGGAAAGGTATTGTCCCGTTTTTATGAACTGTGAGCTGAAATCGCAGCCTCTCTTGCCCAGAACAACTCACCTCTTGCAGACCTGTTTAGTAACAGTGTGTGGCTAGCACAAGTTGCTTATCTCGCTGATGTGTTTGACCAGTTAAATGCATTAAATGTGTCTGTGCAGGGGAGAGGGCACAACATTTTTGAACAAGTCATGTTTCTAAAAACCGGCTTGACATGTTCCCCAATGCCTGTCAAGAGGGACAATAACTGGACACGGCAGGAAAAAATGTAATGTCGAAAACAATCACGACACGTCTGAATAAACTTCTGGAGCGGTTTAATCTGTACTTTCCCGAGAAACAGAGGGATGATGACTGGATACGCGACCCCTTTGGAATTGACATGGAAAGCATCACGTTGCCAAGCAACGAAGAGAGTATGCTGGTGGAGCTGTCATGTGACCGCACGCTGAAAAAGAAATTCATGGACGTAAGCCTCTCCCATTTCTGGTGCAGTATTGTGATGAGCGAGTATCCTTCCCTTGCCACTCGAGCAGTAAAGATGCTCTTGCCATTCAGCAAGAGCATACCTACCTATCTCTGTGAGTGTGGTTTCTCAGCTCTGGTTCAGCTGAAGACAAAGCATCGAAACAGACTGGACATTGAACATGACCTCAGAGTTGCTTTGTCTACTATAACTCCAGACTTTGAGACTCTTGTCAGGAGTAAAAAACATGCCCAGTTCTCCCATTAATTCCTCCTAACTCAGGTCTATGAAGTTAGTGTTACACCTAAGGTGGAAATAAGTGCTGCTTAATTTTCTTCAAAGCACAATGTTTTTCAGTATTTACCTATTGATAAGCTAATCAGAAGAAAATTCATTTTGTGTACTTGAATCATTTTGAATTGCACTTTTTGTTTAATTTATTTAAAGTTTGTGCATAAAAACTGCTGAGGAAACTTTTTTTTTTCCTCATAGTGCAGTGTTGACTGCATAGGTCATAGGTTCAGTGAGTGATATATATATATATATATATATATATATATATATATATATATATATATATATATATATATATATATACACATATATATATATACACATATATACACACACACACACACACACACACACACACACACACACACACACACACTGTTTGTGTGTTAAGAATGATTGTTGCTAAAATGTTCTGATTGTTATGTTTAATACTTGAATAAGTGAATAAATAATTTTAATGGGAAATTGTTATTGGTTTGGTGAGTGGTTATTCAGCTAAAACTATATATTTTGAGTTCTTTTTGAAACTACTGCTCAGTGATTGCATTTGATTTTTGCCGTTTTGGTTCCCCAATATTTGTGGCATTCTGTGTTATTCTATTCTATCTCTGATTCAAACTGCACAATCTTTTCATTAAATAAATTTGAGAAGTTGGAAATTTTCCTTGATTTGGGTCGCGGCTTGTCATTAAGGGTGATGGTGGGTCCTGAAGCCAGACCAGTTGAGAACCACTGATCTAGAAGCCAGCTTCTTTCTCTTCTAGCTAGAGCTGATCCAGTCAGGAGGATGACGGCGAGTATAAACCCAGTGCCTGCGTGCTTAAAAACAGATGTGTGGAAGCAGTTCGGGTTTAAAAAGAAAAAGGAAAGCGAAGATTTAGACAAAACTATGGTGGTTTGCAAGCTGTGTCACACAAACGTGAAGTACTCTGGAAATACCACCAACCTGCGAGCCCACCTGAAACGTCACCACCCGGGCAAGTTAATGCTAACTGAGAGCTAGCCCAAGAAGTTGCGGCGTGATCCGAAACAAACCACGCTGGACAGTCACGGCGGTTGTTGCCACCAGTTTTCATCTACTTCACCTAGGTCGCAGAAGATTACAGAGTCCATTACCTACTTTATTTGTCAGGATTTGAGACCGTATTCAGTGGTGGGAAACGCCGGCTTTAGGCGCATGGTGAACGTGATGGAGCCCCGCTATCCTATTGTCTTTTATTCATTTTGTCCAGTATTTACAAGCTGCCTGTCAGCCATATAATGTGTAATTGATGCTTTCAGTTCAATTAATTCAAACGTCATTGGAACACTCACAACATGTCACCAAAATCACTTTGTCCTGTTAAAATCTTTCAGAAAATTATGTAAATGTATTGTAAGTTGAATATCGATATATATTGTATCGTGAGCCAAATATATCGTATCGTATCATATCGTATCGTGAGATTAGTATATGGCTACAGCCCTAGTGGAGAGTGTGTTGGAGTAGCGCAGTGGCTCCTGAGTTTCCCCCCCAGGTCTGGCCGCTCTTAAACGGGCTGTAGAGGTAGAGAAGACTTTAAAGGTCGCTGTAATGCTTGAGATGCCAGGCGTATTTCATTAAGGCCTCAGGAAATTGTGTCAACTTGTGAAAAGAAAGGGCATGATAAAGCTCCGTGGAATGTTCCTATTGATGTCTGAGATTTAGAATTTTAGATAAAAATATAATGTGTGAAATGACGAGACATCAGATGGAGCAGAACTCTTACTTTACTCTTGAATCTCCCCGTGGAGACCAATAAGGTGTCTATCACCCTGTATGATTTGTGTTGTTTAACACTGAACAGGTGCTGCAGCAGCTGCTTTCTCTCACCAAGGTGCACATCCTAAAAGCATTTAACCCCTATTTTATCCATCACTCAAAAGCAACGAAACCAAATTTATTGCGCGTGAATGTTCACCGCAGAAGAGCATCATGTCAAACGACTCTGATGAAGATGCTCCCAGAGAGAACAAGAGTGGCAGGAAACATCTGCACTGGTGTCAGAGGCTCATTCGTCATAGAGTTCGTGTTTACGGTGACAAAAGCTGTCCGTGACTCGGCGCATCAACGTCAGCCACGGTGAGGCCTGCAGCACGTGAACTGTTGTAGACGCCGCAGCGTTGACGCATGTGGATGCTGGGCCTCTTTCATGAAACGCGAGCAGAACGGATTCGTCGGCATTCATGAGGAAATCATCAGTCCTTCCAAACCTTTCGCAGGTTCAAGCAAAATCTTCTCCTGCCTCCAACCGTGTGGAGATCTTGTGTAAATTAGCTTACAGACAGCTTGCAGCTTTACAGCTTACGACTGGATTTATGGGAACGAAAGCTCACCCGAACTTTTCAAGATCACGTGAACCTTTGCATCCTGATACATTGGTCCGCAGGCATGGTTTATTCATAATTCAAAAAAAATTCAAAAATACTTTATTATCCCCCAAGGGGGAAATTCAGTTTCAGTGCACCAGTCTGGTGTACTAGGGGAGCTGCCGGCGTCCAGCGCTCCTTTTCATGCCCGGTCCCGTGGTCCGAGTGCTAACTCCAGTTAACAGCCGTTAACAGCCGTTAGAACAGTCAACAGCCGTTAGAACCAGTATATCTCCATAATGATGACAAGTGAGATATCTTCAGGTCAGAGGAGGAAACACCGATGAACCAAACCATCTCCTCTGGGAAGACCGAGCTCCATTCAGTCCGGTGAGCGACGGAGCCGACCGTCCCAGAGCCCAGTTCATCATGCGGACCGGACCAGGCCGTTGTCGTCTCCCCCGGTGGTGCTGGGCCCCACCAGGTCACCAGATGGCCCCTGCCAGGTCAGCTGACCCATCCAGCGTGCAGACAGCTGGACTGGAGCAGCATGCCGCAGCTGCTACGTCGGGGGCTCCCGTCCCGGCTCCGTGACGCTGCAGCCTGGATCCAGTGGCGGTGGTTGCCGCGGGTAGCAGTTCAGGACCACTTAGCTTTCCCAAACCGGCCTCCAGCGACACTGTCCATGTTCATGGCGGCAGGTCTCCACCAGCTGTAAGAGGACCGATCCGCCCCCTGCAGACAGTGTAGACATCCGACCGCAGATCTCCACAAACCGGGCACAAACTGGAGCGTCCAGCGTCGCAGGGATAAGTCCCCCGGAGCAGCAGCGATTTGCCTCCATGCCAGGCGTCGTCCGGGCAACGACATATACTTACCAATCAGCCTTATGAACGAGATCCCCAATGTGCACGCGCTCTTCGTCTGTTTGAGAATCCACAGTAGGTTTTTGGGTGATTCATGTGCAAATCTACTCACAGATTAATGAAGATTTCATGAACGAAGCGCATGATGTTTGTCCAGATGTACTTTATGTCACAGCACGTTACCGTTCTTCTGTGAGAGTCATGTTAACATGGAGGTTAAATATAACCAAGATTTGAGCACTTAAATTTGTGTTGTTTTGACATTTTCTTTTAGTTCATGCATCCTAATTCAAAACTCAGACATTGCTTCTTGTGTTCCTAATATAGTCAGAAAACAAGTTCATTTTTCTTTTTATTAATCCAGAAATTATGTTTTAGCCGGGGATCAAACCTCAAGGCCTCCACCTCAGACTGTCACCTAATCCAGTGGTCCCCAACCCCCGGGCCGTGGATCAATTGGTACTGGGCCGCACAAGAAAAAATTTGTTATTTAAGTTTTATTTATTATATGAGTCTGAACTAGAGGTCTTCATGGGTCCACTTTCATGGACCCGAACCCAAATTGACCCATGAAAATTCGACCCGAAACCGACCCAACCAGAGCTATTATCGTATGTCCGAGAGTCCGAACCCGAATGGACCCGCAATATTTGGACCCGGAAGCGACCCGACCTCAGTCTTTAATTTCTGACCACGAACCAAACCAAGTTACCTGAACCTGAACTGAGACAATCCAGCCCATAGTTGCTCATGTTAAAAGTTGTCTAGCGTTGAATAAAACTTGATTTTCTTACCTAAAGTTGTCTTCTTCTACCCGGTTCAGTTGCTACATAGGCTACGTGATGTAAACAACAATAAATCTAAGTCCTTATTTTCTTTGTGGATACAGATGCTATTGGTAGCAACTGCTAATGCTAATAGCCTACACCGGTCAGGACGTGTCGTGAATATGTTCTCTCATCCAGCGTTGTCATGTTGGTGATCCGTTGTGCTTTACAGCTTCCGGGCAAACCGCTAATAACACGCTACGGCAACACGATTGTTTCATGACAAACATGCCACTTTAATTAATAATCATTTAACTGCCCCGAGTCCTGACATTGGCTGCCACCGCCAATATCTGTACCTCTCTCAGGTAAACGCAGACCCAGCCTGTCAGAGAGCACCGACCAGATCCGAGACTAACTGTACGGATTCCGACTCAAAACCGGAGTCGCGTCTTTTGAATGGTCGGAACCGCGGGTTCTCAGGTTGTTGGGTTGTACCGAAGACCTCTAGTCTGAACGATCTTTTATTTTGAAAAATCTTTTATTTTGAAAAACGACCGGATTCTCTCGGTTACATGAGTAAGAAACAGACGTCTTTGGAAAGTTTCTTTGTGAAGGGGAAAATTCACAGTGAAGAGAAAGTAGAACAGCTGACGACTTCCAAGAAAAAGAGAGATATTAACAGACAATACCAGGAGTCCTACTGAAATATGGATTTATCACGACAGGTGATTCCCACGTACCAAGCCCAGTCTGCGTGATTTTTTTTTTTTGTTGTTGTTGATGAATTAATGGGTACAGCGACGCGACCCCCCCCCCCCCCCCCCCCCCCCCCCCCCCCCCCCCGGTGGTAAAATTGATAAATGTTGACCAGTCCGCAGTTACAAAAAGGTTAGGGACCACTGACCTAATCCACATAGCACCAGAGCCTTAAGGTCCATTTATACCGATACGTACATGGGCGGAGCCTTTTGTGCGCTTCCTCTGTTGATTTCGTCCGTGTTTTGTTACGCGGCCTCGATGGTTAATATTACAGACGAAACCGAGCAGGAAGAAAAGGAGAAATTCTTTAACAGAAACATCAGAAAACCTTGAGGAGCGGCTTTGCGAGCTTGTCTGAAATTATATACATTCATACGATGTTACCAGTGTACGATGTTCATTGATGTCGATAACGTGACTCGTCACCCCCCCCCCCCCCCCCCCCCCGGTGGATGTGGTGCTAAACTTTCACAGAAACGCAAATAACACATTGGACGTATCAGGGATGTAGAAATGGTTGAAAGTGGAGTATCAATGGCCCTTCATGGTCCCTCTAGCAGGTGATGTTCACTAGGGGTGAGTATTGGCAAGGACCCTGCAATACGATATGTATCGAGATACTTGGCTCACAATATGATATTATCATGATATTCTACACAGTTAATATCAAAATTAAAAGTAGAGATGAAAAATCAAGTTGCTGTATATGTTCATCAGATGATATTGATCATTCAGAGGACAAATTGAGTCAAAACTATTTGCTTCAAAACAACCTATTTATTTTTTATTGTTAGTGTTTTTGCACATTTGTGCAAAGTGAATGAATGAATTTTCCTAAAAAAAAAAATCAATATTAGGAGCTGAAAAATCGATATTATATTGGGCGGCCGAAAATCACGATATATTGCCTAATGTTGACCAAGAGCGAGGTGTCATGTGGCTTTTAGAGGCGGTTTAGAAACCTGAAAACTTAGGAAACCCAAGTGTCCCGCAAAAATGGACCGGTCGAAACATGACAAATGCATTCGGGGCTTTTGCATGACTCAGCTAAAATGAGCTTTCTAGAAACATTGTCCCCTCCACAATTATATCACCCACACGACTCAGCTTCCTCACAGCATGATTGTTTCCCTTCACCCAAGTATTGGGTTGTGAGTTTTCTAAGAGTCTAAATTAAGGTCTGACGTGGCATATTTGATCTCATAGCCTTAATACGGCGAAATGACAGTTCAGAACTTAATGTATGTGTTCATCCTTTAAACAGCCAGACAGTTTTGAAAGGATTACTGTTGTCGTAGATCCAGGAGCCATGAAATAAGGGGCTGGCTGAAGGGGAGCAGGAAGCCATAAAATCCAGCAGATATAAAGCCAAAGGTCTGAAGCAAAAACAGGGAACTATCTGGATAATTACTGGAACTTCATTCATGTGGATTCAGGATACAACCTCAAAGAGAGAAAGAACACCTTCTTTCAGTTCAAAGACATTACAGTAGAAAACAAATAAAAAAGTCACCTGGGCCTCGCAAATCTTAACGATAAAAGCCTCAGATGAACAACACATCAACCCGTCTTTTCCATCATCTTTCCCGTTGGAGGAATGGAATGGAGGAGGAATTTTGGCTCACTCTTTACAATTTTGCTTCACTTCCGTGATGTTTGGGGACATTCGTGCGTGCAAAGCCCTCTAAAAGTGAGCATGTATCTCCACTTTGTCACATCCCAGAAAGATTTGACCTCATCTACTTAAAGATGACCTGATGAAACAATTACCAAGAATCTGAAATTAAACTGGGAGTTCATGGACAGCATCATTTTTATCAGTTTTATATCAGTAACTGTCTTGAATGTTTTCCCACTTGGGAAAGATTTGATTCCTGATCCTGTGGAAATGACCTTGGAGCTCTTCCTGACCGATGGGCAGCAACAGCTGCTTCTTTGACAGTTTCAGTGGTATTTTCCTTCCTGTCATTGTGTTGATCACAAAAGCTGAACACTCCAGAGCTTCTGCTCGTACAGAGCTCACACCTGCTGATGGTTAATTAATCCAGCGCATCTTCTTCCTCCTCCAGCTCATTCCATAATTAATTCTGCTTATGTTTATGTGGTCATTTCATTTAGTCATTTGTGTCTCTCCTCTCTCTGTCCTCCATGCTCTCTCTGTCCTGTCTCTCCGCTCTTTTCTTTCTTTACTCAGCTGGTCTTCATCAGGAAGGTCCCCCCATATGATCCAGGTCCTGCTCAAGGTTTCTTCCTCTTAAACTGGAGTTTTTCCTTGTCACTGTTTGGCTTAAAGGTTTTTTTTCTCCCACTGTGGGAGTTTTTTTACCTGCCATTATCCTTGTTAAGCATAAAATATTATAATTTTAGTTAATGATATTTGCTCAGGGGTCATGCTCCGGGTCTCTGTAACGCTCCTAGAGACAATTGACATTGTAACAGACGCTAAACAAATAAAATTGAGTTGAATTGAATTTTCACAGCAGCACATAGATTCGACTTAACCTTTAAGTATAGGTATAAATAGTTAGTAGCCCCTATTTTAAACCTACAATTTCTTATTTTTTGTTTGTTTGTTTTTTTTAAATCTTTTTTTATATTTGATCCTAGTGGGTCTTAGTAATAATAAATATTGTTTACATTGGACTTCACATTTACAGGCAAAAATCAAAGTCCAACAGCAAAACAAACTGCAAGAGCAGTTATTGATAAAACTCTAAAAAATGCTATGAAAAAAGAGAATTTAGACACAGACAACATGTTGAAGCAGTTATTGCCAAGACTTCTGAAATTAAAAAAAAAATGTTTCAACTGCCTCTTAAAGGACTCAAGGTTCTGGTGAACCTGGTTCTGGTTCCTCCACTGAGGAGCAACTCAGAGTAATAAAATGCACCCTTAGACCAGCGGCAGCAGATAACTTTCGCTTTGTTGTTATTTAATTTTTAGCGAAAGTGAAGCCAAAAAGAAAAGGAAGTCAAGTACACTGTAAACCCAGATTTTGTTTCTAATTAAACTTCTGAGTGATCATTACTTATTTTTTTATGTTTTTTAAAAACCTGCTACCATTACTAAAACAACATTAGTTTTCTGTATTATTTAGCTGAAAAATTCATTGTACTTACCAGGTTTAACAGAGATAACTGGGTATATTTAGTTTCATAAGAAATGGGAGGGGCTAATTCAAAAACCTGCCTGGTCATGTGACAAGGCCAGCAACGGCAGGACCCGGCTCTTCAGTGATCGGGACAAGTTGACAGGCATCGGCAGCAGATATCTCGACCAGGACACAGCTTTACTCCAAGTGGAATGGTTAGTATGTAAAATAACTATTGTAGCTTTGTTGTCTTTGTGGGAATTTTTAATGCCCTAAGGCTTTGAGACAATTTGTTGACACAGGTTTTTTTTTTTTCCTGTCTAATGTTAATCACTGAACCTGCACATGGTGTTAATAGCTTATTGCTAACACTAGCTAATGTCCACTCAAAATAGTTTAAGCTGGATGTAAACGTTAGCTTCACGTTAACAGTACACAAAACTAGTTTACAGGACTATAGTTTATATTTCTGTAATTCTAAACTAATGTCGAAGAAAAGCCTAAAGCACTGCGAAGCGCCACGCTAGAAAAGTGGATCAGCCCAGTGAGTTTGCCGCTCTGTTTTCCCCTCACTCTCGCACACACTTGTTTAGATGAAATTTTCTCAGTACCACATATGGGATAAATTTTGTCCCACTCAGAAGTGACTTTGAATTCTTTATATCTTAATGTGAATCATTCAGTTTGAACCTGGATTGATCGGTTTGAATAGTTGCTTTTAAAATCTGAATCTTAATGGACTAATTTTTAAAATTGAATCTATTGGTTTGAATGTGTAAGACAATAAAATCAAAACAGGGTGTCATTTTAGTTCTGTTATCTTATTGTATTTAACAGTGACATTGATGAGCTGAGTTGTTGAGCTTAAAGTTTTGTTTTCTTTTGTGGTGTGAGGATGTTGTGGAAGTGTAAGTATTGTGAGTTTATGTGTGAGAAAAGGGGTTACCTTTTAAAACATTATCGTTTCAAACATGGAAATTATGGTAGAACGGTCCCATTTCTCTGCTTACACCAAGAATGTGTGTGTACATTCAGCTCAATTAATGCACTTAAGGTCCACTTGGCAAAGATTCACCAGAAAGCCCAGGGTGCACAACTGAGCGAAACCTCCCAAGTAACCTTTCACTGTCAGTCATGTGATTTTTCTGCACCCTGCACAGAAGCAGTCTTTCTCACTCACCTGCGCAGTACACATTTAAAGGTAAATCACAGAATCCAGTGTCCATATAATGGCTGTAACTTTAACACAAATCTGTATACTACATTTACAGAAGATGGATCAGATGTTTGCTCTGAGAAGAAAGGAAGTAGTGGAGTCTGAACCCGCCATAAGCACGATGGTGAAACGCTGGCCTGCCCTTTTCACTGAAGATCAGGTATGTTCAAGAAAGTCATAATCTTCCCTATCTGTCTATAATTATACAATGTGTTTTGATATGTAATTATGTTTGGTATTTATGTTGGGGCATGATGTTCACAAATTTAAACATCAAAATTTCAAATCATAAAAAGGACATTCATGGATGTTTTTCAGCACTACTTTGTAGATGGATTAGCTGCCTTGCGTAGTTCAGTTGATTTAAGTTATTGTTTTTTTCTTTTTCTTTTTCTTTTGTTTTTTGTTTTTTGTTTTTTTTGCTCTTAATTTTCAGGTGTTCATGGAGTTCAGCAGGATTGTGGGCAAGAATCTGAAGCAGGAATTCTATGATAGCATCGATCGGCACAGTCCTCGTCTCCTTGAATTGTTTCGATCCAAGAGAGGGCATGTTGGACAGTTGTTGACACAAATTTCACAACAGACCAAAGTAGGTCCATACACATTATGTATTTGGCATTGTTTTTCACAGGTTTTGTAAAAACATATAATGAAACTCTTAGTTGTGTAAGTCAGTCCAAACACTGTCTTGTCTGTTTTGTTTTCATTTTAGATATTTAATTTGTGGAACTGTGTTTTATTTCCCAACAGACTACAGAGCCAACTGCGATCCGGACACAGGTGCTCAGAGGACTTCCTATCATCCTAGGGGACAACCCCACAAACTTTTTCAAAGCAGGCTTTGTAAGTAATCTTTTGCTTCAAACTCAAAATGGAACTCTTGCAGCTATTTAGTTTTCACCATAACACTCTTATATTGATTGAAGCTTTTTTTCAAATGAGAAATTTAAGACAATGATTGTGCTCTTCTGTTATTCTTCATTAAGGAATCTGATGATGATGATTATTTTCGTGATCTTGACATTGGGATACTTCTCATCGAGCGTGAAGGTGCTGTGCTCACATCTTCCCAGCATCTCAGTCCAACCTCATTGAAAATCATCATTGAAGGAAAAGTCGTGATGGACAACATTCAAGATCTGCCAAAAGCAATGTGCATTCTGTTTGGACTCATGTACGCACTCCATCTTAACTACTCCAAGACTATGAAGCTCACATTTCAGTTCATCCAACAGGTATTGCTGTCATTAGGTTGCACTGAACTAAAGCCAAAGCTACAGACTTTGAAAAATCATCTTGCAATGTGAAGAGTATAGAAACAACACAGACACATACAACACTGACACACATACACACCGACATACAGTTAAATGCTGTAGGAAGCATCCTGAAGGATATGACTTGTGTGAACCTTAAAATAGAGAGACATAATTGTTCAGTTCTTGTTGCATCATCAGTCTATTTAAATGGAAATAGATACTATGCTGATATGACAGTTTGTTGGTCTATGCATTGGCCTCCTTTCACTTTGGTAGATGAAAACAGATACTGCTTGTTTGCAATTTATTGGCCATTTTAGTGGGGGTTGTGAAATTTGTTTTGTTTATGGATTTCCCACTTAAATATTATGTTACATCCATGTTTTTTTCTTATAAGTTTGTGACACATTCAAAGCACACACAAATTGCACAGATGCATTCAACAGATTGGATGTGTTAATGTTGACCTGATGTTAAGTTTGTCACAACAAGATTGGCTGTGTTTTGCCATTATTATTTTTAAATAAAATGCATTGGGGCATTGGTGTTTCTTTTTTTCTATCCAATTTAATTGTTTAATGGTGTTTCACACAGTATTTAAAAAAAATAAAATCAAAGGCTAATTAGAGGAAAATTTTGTAATTGTGATAAGTAGCAATAACAATTAGTTTTATCTAATGATTTTGACTACACACAACTAATAAATGTAAATACTAAACTTAAGGTTCCATGTTAATACAACTTGAAATATTTAGTTTCAGCTTAAGTAAAAAATTAAGGTTCCATGTTAATATAAATCAAGAAGTTGAATTTCAGCATGAGGAAAAAGTTAAGGTTTTGTATTAATACATTTTGAGATATTTAGTTTCAGCTTAAGTAAAAAATTAAGGTTTCATGTTAATACAACTTGAGATATTTAGTTTCAGCTTAAGTAAAAAATTAAGCTTCCATGTTAATACAACTTGAGATATTTAGTTTCAGCTTGAGTAAAAACTAAAGTGGGATAGGGCAACGGGTTTCCACGCGATTTGCGAGTAAAGTCAATTCATTCGGGTTAAGAGTGTAGGAAATGAGTAGCCCATTAAAACTTACATGACATTTTGGAGTTTAAGTTCAAGAATTGCTGCCAGGTGCTGCTAATCATCCGTCCCTGATGAGCTGATCAGAAGCAGGTGTGCAGACCTCCATGTTTTGGCTCTTTGCTGGTCCAGAGGACTGAAACAGGCATGTGTCAAAGTCAGACTGTACAGAAAAAACGTTTTAAAAAAAGAAGCAGCATCTCAGACCTCACTGAGCTTTTTAAATGTTAAAGCCCATGACAGTTCAATTAGAAGTACGAACTAATCCAGAATATTTTTGAGGCCGAAGCTGTTTTGCCTTTGATGCCCACCGCCATGTTTGGTGAAAACCAGTCCAGTCGTTTCAGCAGAAACATCTCACACCCACTGTGAAGCACGGTGGTGGAGGGGTGATGATTTGGGGCTGTTTTCCAGCCACAGGAGCAGAAAAGTCTGGACTGTGATCCAACTGACCCAGAGGCTGAACCTCAGGGAATGAAGCAATGATGGAGAGATGGATGAACCAAAGTTCCTCCACAACAATGAGGAAGACCAATAAAGTTGCTGCCAGATCTGCAAAATATTATAATAATTTAGTAAAGATTTTTGTGTCAAAGAACCCAAACTATGTGGCGTGGAGCCCTGTGGCTGCATCACAGCATCTTTCAGAGTAATATTGCAGCACCAATCCATACGTCTCCTTGGGTTTGTTTTGTATGATATTAATTAGCTCTGCCTAATAGGAGGGGATTTCTCATTTGAGATGGTCATTAGGAAACCATCACGGCACCACTGATCCAACCAGATTTATTTACACCCCAACAATTTCCTCCTCCGAAGGATCTAAAAGGATTCTGGGAAAGCCCGGGTTTCTGGAGGGGGAGAATCCGAGGCAGTTTTACTTTACCTTGATCCCAAAATCCAGAAAACAGCCTGGCTGGGAGAATCCAGCTCTGTGGTCGGTTCTTCTGCTCTGATCGACAAACACGGGTGCAACCTGTTGTAATGCAACCAGGCTGTAACCAGGATGAGCCATCAAGCAGGTCTTCAGACAGTCTCCGTGTTGTCCTGTCATGTCCTGCTTCACCCTCCTGGTCTGCCCGTCCCCATCACTCCCACCTGTGTCCCATCTTTGCCCCGCCTCTTCACTCGTCCGTCCTGTTTCCTGCCTTGTGTTTGCGGCTTGGCGCTGCCTCTGTCTGCTGACAGCTTTTTTCCCCTCACTTGAGTTTTGCTACTCCTTTGTCATGGCCTGGGTCGGCCATGGCAGCCCTGTGTGTGTCTGTTTGTCAAGTTGGCGTCTCTCCCTGTCTTTAGTGGTTCCTGTTTTACTTTGAAGGTCTGTCTTGTCTCTATTGTGTTCTGCTTTGCTTCCTTCCCCTCGTTACCTCTGATTCCCCGCACCTGCCTCTTGTCTGTTCCTCTGTGTATTTAAGTCCTGTCATTTTCTCCTGTTCTCTGTGGGTCCATTGTCGTGATTTACATGTTTGCAGTCTTGTTCGTTTTTCCTCCCGTCTCCTTGGAATATGAGATAAGTTATGTTTTGTATTTTTGACTATCGCAGTTTTGGACTTTGTGTTTTGGATTCTGGACTTTTGCGTTTTTGTTATTAAACCCTTTGCCTTTTTGAGATCTCCTGCTCTCTGGTCCTCCTTCATACTCTGCAAACCATGACAGAATGGACCCACCCAGATCTGGACCAAGCAGGAGATTCTTGTTTCTTTTTGGGCACCCGACTGGCCCTGGGAGGGCCCAAGAGCCTCCAGCGCGACAGCTGGAGCGCGGGGTTTGGACCAGCCCACTACCTGGCCGAGTTCGCCTCCGGGGGCGATGACGTGACGCCTCGGAGAAGGCGAGGCAGGCGCTCCCGGTTTGGAGCGACGCCACGGATGGCCAGTCCGCCAGGGATTCATGTTGGTGTGGTGACTTTGGGGGCTATGACTGAACAATCCGGTGGTGAGGTAAATCCGGCCGATCCCGAACGGATTACGTTGTGGGAACATCTCCGCAGGGAGGCAGCACAGAGCTCCTCCTGTGCGGAGGAGCAGGACGAGGAACTGAATATGTTCAGGGGCTCCAGGTGGGCGCGCAGGGGATCCGCCCGGAGGAGGCGTGGAAAACAGCCCTCCTCCGCGGCAGTCCAGATGGACACTCTTTCCTCTCCTGTCTCCGAGACGGTCTTGGACGCACCTCCTCCGTTTTCTCCGGAGGTGGTCCTTGGCGCGTCTCGTCCGTCGCGCTCTGGGATGGTCCCGGACGCACCTCCTCCGTCTTTTCCCGAGGTGGTCCGGGACACATCACCTCCAGCGTCCCCGATTCCCCCATCACGAGCCCAGCCGTCGCCGCCGGACCCCGTTTCTGTCGTTGCCCGGGACAATCGTCTGGCGACTCAGGAGGAGGTCCAGGGTTTCTGTGAACTCTTCCACCATCTCACGTCTTCTTTGTGGGAGACCTCGGACGTGAGGCGGTGGAGGTTCATATACGACCTCCTCCTGCAGTACCTGGCCGCCATGCCCCAGCTTCTCGCCCTGCCAGCCATCGAGTCACTCCGGGCCGATCTGGTCAGGTACAGGGAGGAGCTGGAGGTGCTAAATTCGGTCCCCTGTGCCGTTCCATCCGTCCCCGCCTGTGTGGCCGTCGACTCACGCTCGCCAGAGTCTGTTCCCGAGGTGGTCGACGCACCTCCCCTCGTTCCCGAGGTGGTCTGACTCACTCGAGGTTGGTCCCGAGGTCGAGCTCGCCAGGGTCTGGTCCCGAGGTGGTCGACTCACGCTCGCCAGGGTCTGGTCCCGAGGTGGTCGACTCACGCTCGCCAGGGTCTGGTCCCGAGGTGGTCGACTCACGCTCGCCAGGGTCTGGTCCCGAGGTGGTCGACTCACGCTCTCCAGTCTGTTCCCGAGGTGGTCGACGCACCTCCCCTCGTTCCCGAGGTGGTCGACTCACGCTCGCCAGGGTCTGGTCCCGAGGTGGTCGACTCACGCTCGCCAGGGTCTGGTCCCGAGGTGTCGACTCACGAGGGTTGGTCCCGAGTGGTCGACTCACGCTCGCCAGGGTCTGGTCCCGAGGTGGTCGACTCACGCTCGCCAGGGTCTGGTCCCGAGGTGGTCGACTCACGCTCGCCAGGGTCTGGTCCCGAGGTGGTCGACTCACGCTCACCAGAGTCTGTTCCCGGGGTGGTCGACGCGCCTCAACCTGCCTGTGCGGCGGTCGACACCCCGTTATGTGTCCCTATGGCCGAGCTGGAGCTGCAGGCGGCCGAGACTCTCCCTGCGCCCCTGCAGCTGGAGCTGCAGGCGGCCGAGACTCTCCCTGCGCCCCTGCAGCAGGGGCCGCAGCAGGACCAGCTTCTTCCGTCGCCGCTGCAGCAGGAGCCGCAGCAGGACCAGCTTCTTCCGTCGCCGCTGCAGCAGGGGCCGCAGCAGGACCAGCTTCTTCCGTCGCCGCTGCAGCAGGGGCCGCAGCAGGACCAGCTTCTTCCGTCGCCGCTGCAGCAGGAGCCTCAGCAGGACCAGCTTCTTCCGTCGCCGCTGCAGCAGCAGCCGACCGAGACTCAGCCGACGCCGCGGCCGCAGGAGTCGCAGATGCCTCCAGGTCGCCTCCTGGCTCCCATCCGGCGCGGCGGTCGCCCTCCGCCTCATCGGTTCCTGGCTCCCGTCCGGCGCGGCGGTCGCCCTCCGCCTCGCCGGTTCCTGGGTCCCGCTCACCGCGGTCGTCAGCCTCGTCTGTTCCTGGTTCCTGCTCGCCGACGCCGCGGTCGTCAGCCTCGTCTTTTCCTGGTTCCTGCTCGCCGACGCCGTGGTCGTCAGCCTCGTCTGTTCCTGGTTCCTGCTCGCCGACGCCGTGGTCGTCAGCCTCGTTCCTGGTTCCTGTCGCCGACGCCGTGGTCGTCAGCCTCGTCGTTCCGGTTCCTGCTCGCCGACGCCGTGGTCGTCAGCCTCGTCTGTTCCTGGTTCCTGCTCGCCGACGCCGTGGTCGTCAGCCTCGTCTGTTCCTGGTTCCTGCTCGCCGACGCCGTGGTCGTCAGCCTCGCCAGTTCCTGGCCCCTGTCCGCCGGCGCTGTCTGCCTCATCAGTTCCTGATTCCTGTCTGCTGGCGCGGTGTCCGTCCGCCTGAACTGCCTCTGCCGTCTGCCAGGCGCCGCGGCCGGCCCCTTGGACTGTTTCGGGCCTCCGTCAGGCGCAGAGGCCGGCCCCCTGGACTGTTTCGGGCCTCCGCCAGGCGCAGAGGCCGGCCCCCTGGACTGTTTCGGGCCTCGTCTCTCAGGCCCA
Source organism: Hirundichthys speculiger (assembly GCA_018398805.1). Classification (NCBI taxonomy): domain Eukaryota; kingdom Metazoa; phylum Chordata; class Actinopteri; order Beloniformes; family Exocoetidae; genus Hirundichthys; species Hirundichthys speculiger. Next base: position 1,710,056 of record JAGFBZ010000489.1, read on the forward strand.
GAGGCGGGCCCCCCTGGACTGTTTCGGCCTCCGTCAGGCCCAGAGGCCGGGCCCCTGGACTGTTTCGGGCCTCCGTCAGGCGCAGAGGCCGGCCCCCTGGACTGTTTCGGGCCTCCGTCAGGCGCAGAGGCCGGCCCCCTGGACTGTTTCGGGCCTCCGTCAGGCGCAGAGGCCGGCCCCCTGGACTGTTTCGGGCCTCCGTCAGGCGCAGAGGCCGGCCCCCTGGACTGTTTCGGGCCTCCGTCAGCGCAGAGGCCGGCCCCCTGGACTGTTTCGGGCCTCCGTCAGGCGCCGCGGCCGCCCTCCTGAACTGCTTCGGGTCTCCGTCAGACGCCGCGGCCGCCCTCCTGAACTGCTTCGGACTTTTGGTCCTCTCGGGCCCTGCAGCTGCCCCACTGAACTCTTCCTGCCTGGCTCGGTGGTCTAGTGACTCTGGTTTTTTTGGGGTTTTTTTTGGTTCCCGGCCTTCCGGCCCCCTCCACCCGCCCTGGTCGGCTCTCCGTTCTTGGTTGGTTTGGTTTTGTTTTTGGTTTGGACCGTCTGGGAGCCGGTCCTTTTGGGGGGGGGTACTGTCATGGCCTGGGTCGGCCATGGCAGCCCTGTGTGTGTCTGTTTGTCAAGTTGGCGTCTCTCCCTGTCTTTAGTGGTTCCTGTTTTACTTTGAAGGTCTGTCTTGTCTCTATTGTGTTCTGCTTTGCTTCCTTCCCCTCGTTACCTCTGATTCCCCGCACCTGCCTCTTGTCTGTTCCTCTGTGTATTTAAGTCCTGTCATTTTCTCCTGTTCTCTGTGGGTCCATTGTCGTGATTTACATGTTTGCAGTCTTGTTCGTTTTTCCTCCCGTCTCCTTGGAATATGAGTTAAGTTATGTTTTGTATTTTTGACTATCGCAGTTTTGGACTTTGTGTTTTGGATTCTGGACTTTTGCGTTTTTGTTATTAAACCCTTTGCCTTTTTGAGATCTCCTGCTCTCTGGTCCTCCTTCATACTCTGCAAACCATGACATCCTTTGGGAAATAAAGCGCTTCTTGGTGGAAAAAAAAAACAAAACGCTGCTCTGCCATGCTTGAGATCCACGGCAGAACACGTGACGTCACCAAAATTTGTTCCTCTTCTTTTTATGACTCAGAACTGGGCAAAGTGAGCAAAGAAAAGTCACAACTAAATAAAGTTAAGCCTTTTATTTTTAATGACCTCCAAATCATAATTAGTATTGGAGGTAGGAAAACAAAAGAGAAAAGATCAAGTTTCCATCCTCTAACATATTCAAGGAGCTGGTAAAGAGATGAGGAGGAACTAGTACTTCCATCAGGTGACTGTCTCTAAAAAGAAATGAAATTAATTCTCCGTGTTTTTATCTGGTGCCATTAAAGAAACTAAAAACAGACCAATTAAATAGTTTAATATACAAAGATTCAATATGCCATGCAGAATATTTTAATCGGCTGATGGTACACTTGTCCACAACACCACCGAGGCACTGCCGTAGACAAATGTACCCAGGATGTCGGACTGTTTCCGTTCTTATAGCTACAGAAAGGCAGATCCTTGCGTTCTTCTGAGTTTATTGCTCTTTGTCTCAGAATTCAGGTGGCCAACAGCTCTGAATCACAGGTCCAGACACATGCTGTTGTGTTGTTTTCCAGGAGATGAGATGTCACTAAAATGTGTTTCTGTGCAAGTCACAAACTTCCTTGGAAGAGAGCAGGTCAGGAAGTCAGGAAGTCCCAGTCATAAAGCAGCAAAACTGAGGACTCACGGTCATAAAAGGAGACAGCATTCATACATGCAATAAAGTTTAGCTTTAACAGTTAAAAACAGTTCTGAGTTCATTCTAAATCCTAACAGAAAAATGGCAGTGGATTTTTTTTTTTTATTATTGAAATGTTGCAAATTAATCTTGCTCTAAAGCAGTGCTTCTTCTCAAATAGTGGGGTGCGACTAGGGGTGTGAAAAAAAATCGATTTGGCAATATATCGCGATTTTCGGCCACCCAATATAATATCGATTTTTCAGCTCCTTATATTGAATTTTTTTAGGAAAATTTCATTCTATTTATTTTATTTTATTTATTTATTAAATGTGCAAAAACACTAATAATAAACAATGAATAGGTTGTTTTGAAGCAAATAGTTTTGACTCAATTTGTCCTCTGAATGATGAATATCATCTGATGAACATATACAGCAACTTGATTTTTCATCTCTACTTTAAATTTTTAATATTAACTGGGTAGAATATCGCAATATATCGTGATATTGCAATATCACTAATATCATATTGTGACCCAAGTATCACGATGCCTATCGTATTGCGAGATCCTTGCCAATACTAATCCTAGGCCTGACCCCTCGGGGGGGGGGGGCGGTGCAACGTCGAGGGGGGGGAGGTGTCACCCCGGGGAACATCCTTTTTTTAACTGTACTAGAATAAAGTGTAATTGCACATATACTACATCAGCAGAAAATAATTTAGAAGCACTGCTTTAAAAGAAACACTGGAAGGGATTTCCATGTTTCTGCTCCGGCAGGGCAGAAAACCCTTCAGTGATTCTGGGAATCTGGAGCAGTTTCTCTGTGGAAAAAGCGAAGGAGGGCAACAACAAGCTGGACGGCCGTGACGGCTGATCCTTCAGACGGTGCTGTGTTGAAAACTATCTCTTATTTATCTCTGAATAGACGTGGAGAAGACCTGTCAAGACTCCTGTCAGCAGAGAGAGTCCAGAAGCCAGGCTCTGTGACGGCGTGAGGCTTGTATCAGTGCAGCTGGGGAAAGCTCATTTCCACTTCTGTGACGGCATCATTAATGCAGAAAAATGGACCAAAATTTCAGAGCCATGTGCTCTGTCTGCTCTGTCTCTGTTTCCATGCATTTTTCAACAAGACAACGCCACAAACGAGGGAAGTCAGAGGACGCTGGACTGAACTGCCCTACAGCTCTGACCTCCACCCAGGAATGAGTACGCCGAGGACTTTGAAACAAAGAGACGCAACAGGATCCTGTTACTACGGATCTCCTTAAGACGCGTTTGCACGGAATAACATCCCTTAGAACATCTCTTAAGTGCTGCGAGGTAGATTGGCAACGTTATAAAGCGGTAAAAGCTTTTCAGCCACAGCTCTGCCTGGACGGTTCTGCAGGCATGAGACACGGGAACTGATGGACAACAAGAAAGGAAACGAAGCTGGTGAGAAACATATCTGGTTCATCACTGACTAGGGTTGAGAATCAAGAACCGGTTCTCTACAGGAACCGGTTCCTGTAGAGAACCGGTTCCGTGTGTTTCAATTCCATGGAATCGTTTGGCAGTTTATCCAGTGATTCTCTTATCGATTCCAACCAGCACCAATCTCACGTAATTTACGCAAGTTACGACAGTCAATTCCAGAAAGCACTTACGTGATTAAGTTATGTCGATTTAGCACGTGCATTGCAGTTGTAAACAACAATGGCGCCCACCAGGTTCAAACGCTCCAAAGTTTGGCTTCACTTCACCAAAGAAAGATGGCAACAAGGCAACTAGCAGTCATTGTAAAATGGAGATAACAGCGTCGGGAGGGAACACGGCTAACATGCAGAAACATTTGAACACACAACATGCTAACGAGTGTCGTGTTTTTGACGCTTCGGACTGATGGATCTCAACCCAGCAGCAGTAGCCAAGCTAAGATCACCTCTGGTAACTCTGGTTAGTAGCTATCCCGCTGCCTATGTGCTTCTTTGTAAAACACGCTATAACATTAACGCTATGCTATTAAACGAATGCCTTCTGCATTACATTTAGAAGATGACCGTGATGAGAGAGAGAGTCTGGCTGGTTCAGAGGCTGGAAGACATGATTATTTTTCTGCAAACGAATTGTTAATTCTTTATAGTATTTGCAGATTTGTACTATGCACTGTTCTGTTGTATTTGATAGTATTTATCTTTATTATTATTTTTGAGTGCTTAGTGAGCTCATATATCCTTTAAAAGGGATATTTTTTCATTTCTATTAGGAAAAATCTGTTAGTAAAATGTTACACATTCTTGTGTATTTGCGCAGTTACATATTACAACAGTTAACACGTTATCCAGGCTTTGGGCCTCTTTTGACCTCGCTGTTGAGTTTGTAAGGTCGTGACTTCTAAGTAAATAAAAATTGATGCTAATAAAACTGTTTGTTCTCCTTTTTCCCCAAATTAGAATCGATAAAAGAATCAATAAAGAATCGAATCGTCAAACCTGTTGACAGAACATCACAAGATGGCCGCCGTGAAGCAGACACAGAGTTTGGCATCTCCTGTGTGTCTGACTCAAAAGCCTTTTAAAAGCCCTTCTAAATGCATAAAAATGCCATGGCATACAGCATCAACATATCTTTTATTTGCTTTTATCATCTTTTACCTGTTGGTGTACTCAACTTGTCCTCGGCGCAGCGACCAGGTTATCCACCATACCAAGATGTCTCAACTCTTTCACTTCACTAAAGTGCTGGATGATGGCCGTGCAAGGTTACCCACAGCTGGATCTCAAGCTTTAGCAAAGGGACTCCCACTGCTGGCTGGGCCTCCACCTCCATTGCTGGCTGGGCCTCCACCTCCACTGGCTGGGCCTCCAACTCCACTGCTAGCCGGGCCTCCACTGCTGGCTGGGCCTCCACCTCCATTGCTAGCTGGGCCTCCACCTCCACTGGCTGGGCCTCCACCTCCACTGCTAGCTGGGCCTCCACCTCCACTGCTGGCTGGGCCTCCACCTCTACTGCTGGCTGGGCCTCCTCCACCAGTGCTAGCTGGGCCTCCTCCACCAGTGCTAGCTGGGCCTCCAACTCCACTGCTGGCTGGGCCTCCACCTCTACTGCTGGCTGGGCCTCCTCCACCAGTGCTAGCTGGGCCTCCTCCACCAGTGCTAGCTGGGCCTCTCCTCCTCCACCTGCTAGCTGGGCCTCCACCTCTACTGCTAGCTGGGCCTCCACCTCTACTGCTAGCTGGGCCTCCACCTCCACTGCTGGCTGGGCCTCCACCTCCACTGCTGGCTGGGCCTCCAACTCCACTGCTGGCTGGGCCGCCTCCACCTCTACTGCTAGCTGGGCCTCCACCTCCACTGCTGGCTGGGCCTCCAACTCCACTGCTGGCTGGGCCTCCACCTCTACTGCTGGCTGGGCCTCCTCCACCAGTGCTAGCTGGGCCTCCTCCACCAGTGCTAGCTGGGCCTCCAACTCCACTGCTGGCTGGGCCTCCACCTCTACTGCTGGCTGGGCCTCCTCCACCAGTGCTAGCTGGGCCTCCTCCACCAGTGCTAGCTGGGCCTCCTCCACCAGTGCTAGCTGGGCCTCCTCCACCAGTGCTAGCTGGGCCTCCTCCACCAGTGCTAGCTGGGCCTCCACCTCTACTGCTAGCTGGGCCTCCACCTCCATTGCTAGCTGGGCCTTCTCCACCAGTGCTAGCTGGGCCTCCTCCACCAGTGCTAGCTGGGCCTCCACCTCTACTGCTAGCTAGGCCTCCACCTCTACTGCTAGCTGGGCCTCCACCTCCATTGCTAGCTGGGCCTCCTCCACCAGTGCTAGCTGGGCCTCCTCCACCAGTGCTAGCTGGGCCTCCACCTCTACTGCTAGCTGGGCCTCCACCTCTACTGCTAGCTGGGCCTCCACCTCTACTGCTAGCTGGGCCTCCACCTCCACTGCTAGCTGGGCCTCCACCTCCACTGCTGGCTGGGCCTCCAACTCCACTGCTGGCTGGGCCTCCTCCACCAGTGCTAGCTGGGCCTCCACCTCTACTGCTGGCTGGGCCTCCTCCACCAGTGCTAGCTGGGCCTCCTCCACCAGTGCTAGCTGGGCCTCCTCCACCAGTGCTAGCTGGGCCTCCTCCACCAGTGCTAGCTGGGCCTCCTCCACCAGTGCTAGCTGGGCCTCCACCTCTACTGCTAGCTGGGCCTCCACCTCTACTGCTAGCTGGGCCTCCACCTCCATTGCTAGCTGGGCCTCCTCCACCAGTGCTAGCTGGGCCTCCATCTCTACTGCTAGCTGGGCCTCCACCTCCATTGCTAGCTGGGCCTCCTCCACCAGTGCTAGCTGGGCCTCCACCTCTACTGCTAGCTGGGCTTCCACCTCCAGTGCTAGCTGGGCCTCCTCCACCAGTGCTAGCTGGGCCTCCTCCACCTACCATGCTAACTGCAAAATTCACAAACTGGGAATACAAACGTTTTTACTCTTCACCGAGGTCTCCTGAATGGACGTTATACTCAGGTGCTGATTTTAAAAGGCTTTCTCATCTTATAAGCCTTTTCTGCACTTATGACTGGTTGTGTTCCTTGAATCTTATTACGCAGTCTATTTGGTCAAATAAGCATCACGCATGCCAAAAAAGGCATTTTATTCTTCTACTGCTGTTATTGTCGGGGAATGTCCAGCCTAATCCTGGTCCAGATCCTGTCTGCTTAAACACCCCCAGTGATTTTAAAGCCAGATCTGGGCTTGGTATTGCTCACATAAACATTAGAAGTCTACTTCCCAAACTGGATTTTGTAAAAATCTGGGTAAAATCCATGGACCCCGACATTCTTGTCTTATCTGAGACCTGGCTCAATAATTCAGTTTCAGATAAAGATATTGCTGTTAAGGGATACAGTGTCTTTCGATGTGATCGCCCAAGGAAAGGTGGTGGTGTGGCAATTTATGTAAAAAACAGATTTCATGCTGTTCTTCTTTCTTCAGTCTCTCTGAGCAAGCAATTGGAATTCCTTGCATTGAGGGTAGAACTTTTAAAGGACCATTTTATCACTGTAGTGGGCTGTTATAGACCCCCGTCTGCTAACTGTGAGGCTTTACCTTCACTTAGCAGACTCTTAGCATCACTTGATTTTAAAGAATTATTTTTAACAGTTGATTTTTACTTGGATTGGTTGTCTTCTGTCTCTGACAGTTTTAAATCCCTGTGTGATTCTTTTAATCTCACGCAACTGGTAAATGGCCCAACGCGTCCTAATTTTAAGAACCCAGTGAAGTCAACTCTACTTGACTTAGTTTTAACAAATACACCCCATAAAATTTCACATATGGGGATATTTTCTAATGATTTGAGTGACCATTGTGCAATAGCCGTAGTTAGACAAGCGAAACTTCCTAAGGCAAGATCACTCATTGTACTTAAACGGGATTTTAAACATTTTTGCGATCAAGCCTTTCTTCGTGACCTTTGGGAGGTTGATTGGAGGAAGATATCGCTCATCAATGATGTTGAATTAGCCTGGGACTACTTTTACAAGTTTTTAAAGGAGGCAATTGATAAACATGCGCCTTACAGAAAATTTAGAGTAAAGGGTAGAACAAATCCCTGGTTCTCCTCTGAACTATCTGCTCTAAAACGAGAAAGGGATGCAGCCTGGGCCTTGGCCAGAAAATCTTCATCTCAGGCTGATTGGCTGAGGTTTAGGCAGCTTAGAAATCGTTTTACTTCTGAAGTAAAGAAAGCAAAATCAAATTACTACCTACCTTCTGAAACTACAAAGAACCTAAAGGATCCAAAGAAATTCTGGAGAGTGATAAAATCTTCTTATGGTGAGGAAACTACAAAAGAATTACCATCTTGTATTCAGGATGGAAACCACACAGTTACTGACAAAGCAGCGATTCTTAATTGTTTTAATGAACACTTTGCTTCCTCTGGGCACTTATTTGAGTCTCTTCAACCACCTTCACATCAGTCTTGTGAGCAGGATGCTCAGTTGTTAACACCTACATCAACCTTGGAGACTGAGCCCTTTCACTTTATTCCTTTTAATGTGACTGAGGTTTGTAGAGCTCTGAAAAATATTGATACAAGCAAATCTGCAGGTCCAGATAAGCTTGACCCTTTCTTTCTTAAAATTGCTGCTGACATTATTGCTGAACCACTAACATATATTTTTAACTTGTCTCTTTCTCATAATGCAATTCCTGAAGTGTGGAAAACGGCATTTGTTCTTCCTCTCCTTAAAGGAGGTGATCCTTCAAGTTTAAACAATTATAGGCCAATTTCTAAATTATGTGTTCTAGCTAAAGTTCTGGAAAAGCTTGTCAGTGAGCAGATAAAAGATTTCTTAAATTTGAATAGCACCATGGCCCAATATCAATCAGGGTTCAGGAAGCAGCATAGTACACTCACCGCTGCCACAAAAGTAGTGAATGACATCATTGAGGCCTTGGATGACAAAAAATACTGTGCGGCCTTATTCATCGACTTGTCAAAAGCCTTTGACACAGTCGATCATATCACGCTTCTGAATAAGCTCTTTGATATTGGCTTGTCAAGCCAGGCTGTTGGATGGTTTCAAAATTATTTGACAGCCAGAACTCAGCGTGTTTACACAGCTGGGCTCTATTCTTCATCCATTCTCGTGTCAAGGGGTGTTCCGCAAGGTTCGACATTAGGACCTTTGTTGTTTAGTATTTATGTTAATGATTTGTGTCAGGACATATCAAACAGTATGTACCATTTGTACGCTGATGACACAGTTCTATACTGTGCATCTCAATCATTAACAGATACCATTGATTTCTTACAGTCTGCTTTCAATGTGTTTCAGTCACATTTAAATAATCTAAAAATGGTCTTAAATGCCAGTAAATCTAAGATGATGGTGTTCTCTGGTGGCAAAATTTTGTCTGCTAACCCTCAAAAAATCACTACAGCTCAAGGAGCAGAAATTGAATCTGTGACCTCATATAAGTATTTGGGCATTACTATTGACAATAATCTGTCATTTAATGAGCACATTGACAGCCTTGTGTCTAAGTGCAAAGGAAAACTGGGATTCTTCTTTAGAAATAAGTCCTGTTTTTCCGCTCAGGTTAGAGATTATTTAATCTCAAACACATTCTTGCCTATACTTGATTATGGTGACACACTATTTATGAATGCAGCTGAAAAACATTTGAAGAGGCTAGATTCGGTTTATCACTGTGCGTTACGATTTATTACTGGATGTGGGTACGGTGTTCATCACTGTCGGCTGTATGCTGCTGCAAACCGTCCCTCCCTGTCGGCCCGTAGACTGTCACACTGGCTACTCTTTGTCTACAAAACTGTTCTTGGGCTGCTTCCTGATTATTTGAGAATTTATTTAATTAGGTCTGATAAGTCGTATGGACTACGCTCACAGGATTTTATTACAATGTCTGTACCCCGAGTCAGAACAGAACTGGGGAAGAAAGCTTTTAAATACGCTGCACCCTCGTCATGGAACTTGTTCCAGAAGGACCTGAGGTTGTCAGAGCTAATCACTGTCGGGGAATTTAAAGCTCTACTATTGGACCGGGAAAGTGCTAATCTCGGACACTGTGATTGTTTCAACGTTTGATGCCTTGTTTTCAGGTCTGCTAGGTTTTTATACAATTGTATGAATGTATTTGTTGTTGTTGTAACTTTTGTCTGCTGCTGCCATGCCAGGTCCCTCTTGAAAAAGAGATTGAAAAATCTCAATGAGGCTTTTATCTGGTTAAATAAAGGATATAATAATAATAATAAAAAACAGTATCGATAATGGAATCGGAATCGGAAAACTCTTATCAATTCCCTCCGTATCACTGACTGCAAAAAAGTAAAAAATTCAAAGTAAAGAATCTCTGTTGTTGTTGTTCTTTGCATTTGTGACCCAATTTCTTCTGATTCTGGGATGTGGTTGCCTGACAACAGCCAGTTATGACTGGACCAAAGCCTCCACCTCTGAGATCTCAATAAACAGGTTTTATTTCAACTGATGACAGCGCACGAATGTAAACCTGCTGCTCTGTCACCACATACATACGTTTTTTTCTGTTCCTCTGCTCCCTGAGACGACGACAACGGCGAAGATTTGAAAATGTGGACCAGGGGTGTCCAAACCCGGTCCTCGAGGGCTGCTGTCTTAGATGTTTCCTGGACACAACACACCTGATTCTCATGGATGGATCACCGTCAGCTCTGTACAGGTCTGTTAACGGCTCATTCACGTGAATCAGAGGTGCTGAAGCAGAGAAACATCTCAGACTTGCAGGACGGGAGTTGGAGACCCCTGATGTGGACGATGGCTTGCCTCCTGAAGTACAGTGCACGTGACAAAATGGGACAAACTGACAGATACAAATGGAGAGAAACAAAACAACAACTTCCCATAGCCTCAGCAGGTCTTTTTTGGCAGTAAATAGTTCAGTAGTGAGCCGCCTGCTCCAACTACCGCGGCACCGGGCAGCCCATGTACAGAGGCTACAGCCATCGTGGGTTCGACTCCCGGCCCATATGACTCTTCGCTGCATGTCTTCCCCATTCTCCCTTCCCCCTTTCCATCTGTCCTATCTCTCTCTACGTATAAAGACCACTAGTGCCCAAAAAGAAAAAAAAACAACAAATCAGTCTGCAGTACAGTGATCCCTCACCAATTCGCACTTTAAGTTCCCCAGTTTTAGTTATTTGCGGATTTTTCAGAAATATACAATATAATTTAAAAAATCAAGAAAAAATCGTGGAAACATCTCAGGACGTTGTGCACGTTCTCTCACTGCAAAGAAATGTTGTGAGCCAGTCTGGCCCCTTTAAGAAGGTGGCCTTATGGGTAATGATGTGGCCTTATGGGTAATGTAGTGTGTGTCGTGGGATGGCAGAATGAAAATGGGCTTAGATGAAAAGTGTAGTGAGCAAAAACAGCAGCCCAGCGTGTATAGATTTACATTCTCTGTTAACCGACAGGAGCCCAACAATACAACCTGTGTGATGTTACAAGTTCCTGCAGTGACGGAATAAAGTTCCCGTTCCATGCAGAGAAATCCAGACTGTTTCTTTTGTTGTTGTTAGCGTGTTAGCCACTAATTACGAGCCAAAAATAGCACAATACCAGCAGTTTCTTTACTACGGTTCAGAGACCAGAGGCTGTGAAGGTAACAGAAAGACCACAGTTGAGCCTTTGTCTTGTTTCGCTGCAGTACCTCGCTACTTTTATACAGTTTTTTAAACATATTTTAATCACCTTATTTAGGCTCGGGGGGCTCCGGCTCCAGTTCGCGGATTTTGGTCTTCACGGGGGGGCGGGGCGTCGGTCCCCATTAACTGCGAAAAATAAGGGATCACTGTAATTAATTTAAATGATCGCCTGCCTGAATTTTGGGCTCTGAAATGGAAACACCCAGAAATAGATCTGTAACAGCAGCGGACGTAAAGATCAGGACATCCGCACCTCTCAGACGCCTGGACGAATGGCATCGGCAGCTCATTTATTTAATTTAAAAAAAAAAGTTTGCAGCAGATGAAAAGGGTTGACGGTCAGACCCGTGCTGCTGCGCGTGCCTTGACCTGCCTATCCAAGTTCCAAGTTTTTAGTCTTTGACTTGGCATCACTGTCAAGGAGCTGCACAACGTGTCCTTGTAGCCCGTTCGATTGTTTTAACCCCGTGAACCCTCGGGACCGAGGGGAAATAGAGCTGGAGGGGTCAATGCCAAGGTGATCGGCCTTCGGGGAGGGAAGGGGGGGGGGGTCTGTAGCTCCGTGTGTGTGTCCAGCGCCACCGCCGAAAAAAAGGGCTTCAACACACGAACCGGCCTGCCTTTGTGACTGCTGCAGTCCGGTTACTCTATTGTTTAAAGCAGACTGACGGCTCTGATGGACGTCTGCGAGCTGTGAGGACAGATGGGAACGACGCCACCGACGGCTCCTACGATGTTCAGCTGTCTGATGGTGAAACGACAGAGAATGCAGAAGTGCGTCACGCTGAGATGCATGCTGGGATGTGAATGTCATCTTGGGAGGAAACGCTGTCCTGTTATGCATGACTAATGTTGTTGTTTACTAGGTTTAGTTTGGCTAAAAAGTGGGTCAGAATGGTCTAATTTGGCAGAGAAGGAGTCATGTGGGGACAAATTTAATCACGCTGCCACAGAACAAACGGATGTGTTTTTCCTGATCCTGAAGTTAGAATTCTGAGGAAGGTTTGAAGCCTTTTACTTTGACTGTGTCACATGTTTGATTCACAAACTGGTGTTGTGCAGAAATCGGATACCCTGCAAAATCCACCCCCCCCCTCCTTTTTCTTCATTTTTGACACATTGTTCTTCATCATTTGTCATGTTGAGAGGAAATGAACTGCAAGGTGATTTTTTTTTTTAGAGGCAGGTTTTGCTGAAGGTCGAAGGGATCCAACATGCAGGATCCTGCCTCTGTGACAGCGAGATCCTCTCAACCCGATTCCTCTAAATTCAGTGCACTGCTGCATCCTCTGCAGTGAGCAGCCTCTGGCCCTTTAGGAGCGTTTATTTGGTTTATGCAACATGGCTCTGAACCTTGTCGTACATTTGCTCTGTTTTCAAAGTTCCAGGAGGATTGCTGAAGGATTTGTAACGAACTCTCTGCAGCACACGAGATTTGTGGGACCGAAGCGAACTTCCTCTGTTCACTTCTAGGAAGTTTTAGGGCCAATTCCAATTCCTCCCTTAACCCTCAATCTTAACCCTCCAAAGTAAGTGTAAGGACTATTTCATGACTTAGAAGTGGGACACCCCTTGAGTGCAGTTACGTCTTCAGACTGTGGGGGGCGGCCCCAGCCAAAGCTACGTCCAGACTGTCAAGAAAACGACGACAACGAAGAAGAAGAAAAAGAAGACTTAGAAGAAAATATATATAACGAAGACAGTAAGATCGCTTTGTAGTATTTGTATCTTTATTAACTACGAAAATACTTACATTGGAACTCGCTTTTTTCGGCGGCATCTTTTTCGAAGACATCTCGGCGAAAATACGCAATGCCTGGGTAGCCCTCACTACCAAGGGTGGTGCTGGAGAATCTCAGTATTGAGGGCGATACAGCCCTCAAACTTGTCCCTCAACTTGAGTTTCTAAGAATTGGGACAGCACTGGCACTACACGGGAGCGTGCGTTTTTGAGATTGAGGGTTGAGATTGAGGGTTAAGGGAGGAATTGGAATTCACCCTAAACTTCAGTGTTCCACAGACGTCAGAGCCCTGAGCTGCAGCAGTGAATAAAACTGCAGCTGCATGCAGTCATTATATACAAACATTAATTAGCACTCTTTTAATCTTACTTTTCTTTTTTTTTTTTTTTAATGAAAACATAAAAATCACCTGATCATTGTGGGGCTTAGCCTCTCTCGTGGCTGTAAGAGAGAACGGAACTGTCGGCCTGGATCGAGAGTCATTTCCAGGACGTTCCAACGCTTTGATTCTTCTCATTTTTCAGCCATTGTGAAGCGGCCCGCGTCGTTGACCCAGTTTCAACCGAGCTTTAATTGTCAGACAGATGGCCCCACTTTTGCCTCTGGAAGTTCTCTTTAATGATTTTGAGCCGCTCCGGGTCCCGTGGCGGCAAACGAGCCCCAAATCATCGCCCCTCCGCTGCTGATGCTTGACGGCGGGTGTGAGGAGGCGCCATCTTGGTTCTTGCCAGATGTCCGCAGGACATGACCTGAAGTCTCGTGGTTTGATTTGGATGCAGTTTGGGTTTTTTCGTGAACCTCAGTTGTGGTTCCATCTTCTTTCCAGGCAAAGAAGCTTTTTTCCTTCCAAACAAACTCCACTTTTTCAGACTTCTCCTAATTGTGTTGTCACGTCATTATTTTTTCTAAGTTATTATTTATTTCTGTAAACATTGCAGAATCTGAACGTGGGTTAAATTTGCCGGGACATCCACTCCTGGGAGGATCGCCAACTGTCTTCAGTGTGTTTCCACTCGAGAATAATCTTTCTAAGTCTTCTAAAAATAGTTTTTATAATCCTTGTCTGGACCAATGCGCGGTGACATTCACCTCTCTAAAATCACTGTTGATGTTTTTTCTCTTTGCATTGTAAGAGCACGCACCTGAATGCTCCGGACCGGCAAACTCCCAGAAAAAAAAACAAAAAACGGCTGGGTTGAGTGGACCCCCAGACAAGCTGCTGATCGATGTGCAGAACATGCAGTTTACACCAAAGAAAAGGCTCCTGGAGCCTGGAAAACCATGTAAAAACTGCAATATTTCAACTGCTCCAACTCAAAGCTTAAAAATAAAACGCTTGCATTTCTTTTTTGCATTTCTTATTATCTTATTTGGATTAGAGGTCTTCGGAACAACCAACAACCTGAAAACCAGAGGTTCTGACCCGAATCGGGTCTCGGGTCTATTCAAAAGACGTGACTCTGGGTTCGGGTCTGAATCGGTACAGTTAGTCTCGGGTCCGGTCGGTGCTCTCTGCCAGGCTGGGTCCACGTTTACCTGAGAGAGGTAAAGATATTGGCGGTAGCAGCTGTCACTCAGCCCCCCCCCCTGTCCCCGCCCCCTTCCATCCAATAGGCTGTGAAATGTCAGGTGACAGGTCAAGTATAAGTGAACAAACAAACAGTAGTTTGATTTAGCCCAGTGGTTCTCAAACTTTTAATGCTGCGTACCACCTAAGAAACTATTGACATCTCCGAGTACCAACATGATGACCAATTTTAAAATATAGCCATATATGCCTTCTCAATTAGCTTTAAACACACAGGAGAGATGTGTATTCCTTATTGTGGTTCTTTATTATTACCTGAATTTCATTTGAAACATTGTATTTATAATGCATTGTCATGCATTGACAAGTCATGACGTTCCCCCACGTACCACCAGAGAGCGCTCGCGTACCACCACAGTTTGCGCACCACTGGTTTAGCCAATGTCAGGCAGTTAAATGATTATTAATTAACGTGGCGTGTTTATCATGAAACAATCGTGTTGCCGTAGCGTGTTATTAGCGGTTTGCCCGGCAGCTGTAAAACACAACGAATCGCCAACATAACGTTGGATGAGAGAACATATTCACGACACGTCCTGACCGGTGTAGCCTATTAGCGTTAGCAGTTGCTACAAATAGCCCTGTATCCACAAAGAGAATAACAACGTGGATTTTGTGGTGGTGATGTGGCAGCTAATCTTCCTGGAGGCTACCTTCCCAGCTGCATCGAGGAGTGATTGGACTCACCTGCTCCCACTCTGCTAATCAACATGCAGTGTTGCCAACTTAGCGACTTTCCAGACCCCCCCTAGCGACTTAATTTGTAAAAAGCGACTAGCGACAAATCTAGCGACTTTTTCTGGTGATTTAGCAACTCACTGGCACTCAAACCGCTAGGTTTGAAGCCATCACTTGGCTGCTGATGGCTGCTGTCTGCCTCGTGAGCCGCGCTTTTCTCTCTCTCTGTCGGGCACAGTGCACAGCCACAAACACCCGCGCGAGACAACTTGAGCTCCTCTCCACCCCCACACACACCCCCCCCGTCCGACCGTCCGTCCGTGTCCGTCCGTCGCATCTAGCGACTTCCGGGACAGCCTCTAGCGACTTTTCTCATTGGAGAGTTGGCAACAGTGTCAACATGCCTACTTGAAGCCTGCTGAGGCACACCTCGACGCCAGAGTACACAGGGACCTACCGTGGTACTAGTTGGCTCCTGTTCACCTGAGTGGTAACATTTTTGATCGTAGATTTCTAGTGAATTTCCTGTTAAGTAATTGTTGATTTTTTTTCTCCATTCTTTTACAGTGCCTCCCATGCCCCCACAGCAATACACTCTCCGGACGTTTTAGTGTATTTTGTGGACCTTGTATACCTGTTGTGCTTCCTTCCTGGACTGTTTCCTTATTTGGAAATAAATCTTGAATCAAACCTCTTCCGCTCTTGTGTCTCTCCTCGCTCTACACACCACAGATTTATTGTTGTTTACATCACGTAGCCTATGTAGCAACTGAACCGGGTAGAAGAAGACAACTTTCGGTAAGAAAATCAAGTTTTATTCAACACTAGACAACTTTTAACATGAGTAACTATGGGCTAGATTGTTTCCGTTCTATTTAGGTATCTAGGTTCGGTTCGTGGTCGGAAGCTAAAGACTCGGGTCGGTTCCGGGTTGAATTTTCACGTGGACCCGTGAAGACCTCTAGTTTGGATGTTTAAAGACAAGCTGCAGCTGATGTTGGCCAGAGTTTCATCGTGTTGATGTGCTGCAAAGTCAGCTTGAACATAGGCGTAGTTTGACTTTTGCGTCAGGGGGGGCAAAAATTGTTAAGCACTTTCAACAAACGGGCGCACTCTCACGCGAACCGGCGCGTATGCACACATATGTGCAAACTCGCGCGCATGATGGCACACAAGATACACTCACCACGAAACCATGAAGTCCAAGATTAGATGATGTTAAAAACCAGTAGTTGCAACAGGATACAGTACACAGTAGATGTTATAAATGTTAATGTTAATGATGTTAAATGTATTAAGAAACAAAATATAACATGATTCATTTAACTGTCACAATATACTGCAGTTTATTTTGGACTTAAAAAAAACATTACGGTCAAAAACATTTATTTATTTTTGCCAGTTCGTTGACAATGCAATTACATTTTTCAGCCACCAGGGGGAGCAGTGCTCCCCCTGCCCCCCCGCAAACTCCGCCCATGAGCTTGAAGCTTCTCACCAGCTTTGACTACGAGTGAAAGCCAATTAACAAAAACCGATCTAAATGGAAAGTATTTGTGGTGAGGGTTAATGATAAAAGGACAAATTATGGTCCGATTGAGCTTTGAACCAGTCTGTCTCTATTAAATTTACTCATAATTCAAACTTGAACAAATGAAGCATCCTTTCACAGTGAATGCCATCCAAAAATTAATTGCATCCCAAAGCTTATAAGATGTAATCTATAAAAAAAGTACAAGTGTCTTCTATTTCTTTTAAAATGGTACTGAGATACATTTATGGCAGGATAATGGCTGAGTTTTTTAAATATATGGTAATAAGCCAGAACTCTTGTGGAGCCTTAAACATGAAATAAGTAGCTGAAATCCATCTCTCTCTTTTTTTCTTTTTCACATTGAGATTACCAGGAACATTCAGCGTTATCAATCAGTGATGACAGTTGGTGAGGAGGCGTCCGCCATCGGCGCGGTGGCCAAAGCCTGTGGCTGTTTGGTATGTCCTTTTTATTTTTATCCGCACGATAAGGAACCTCTGTGGCGCATCACCGGGGAGCGATACCGAAGAAATTCACGTTGTTTCGTCCTTGGAGTGGTCGTGCCCGGGAATGGAAAGGGGGAGATTTATCCGATTTAGCACACTGAGTAACCGCTGCACCGATGGAAGCCCAACTGAAAGGATTTGAATTTTAGATTTGTCTGAAGCCTGCCTCAACAGATAACATATAAAAAACCTGACCAAATAGGCTTTTCTGCATTTGTGGGATTGACTGACCACGACTGCTGGAAAATTTGAGCATAAACCGTTTCGCTCTGAGATTTGCACCCCTGCGAACGTTGAATAATGTGATGTAAATGCACTCTGCTTTGAATTGATTCGTCCCGAGACTGAAATCCCGCATAATCACGAATTAGCCTTGAACCGAGCTGAGCTGTCAGTCAGCCTCCGCGACGAGGGTTTTCCCCTCAGTTCTACGGGAGCAGTGTTGCCAGATTTGGTTGAGCCATTTCCACCCACTTCAAGAAAAAAATGCCCAGTAAGTGTTTTCATACGAAAACATTTCATATTTTAATAAAAGTGGATTTAAATGCATTTACATTATTAAACAATTAAAGGTGGGGTAGGTGTTCTTTGAAAAAATGGTTCCAGCAATCCAACTCAAGTGAGATTTTGAAAATATACACTCCCTCCCTCCTCCCAAAGGCTCCGCCTCCTCCTCTTCAGCTCACCCCTCGAAACCACGCCTTCACATGATTCATGACTACATGAACTGCAGGGAGGGAGGGAGGGGTGGGTGGGAGTGCATTGATATTTGATGGACGTATTAGGCAGCCAATGAAAGTAAAGATGATCAGTACATTGATTGGTCAGTTATTCTCTGATTACCCTCTAGACTGGACCAAAATGTTTAGTTTTTTTTTGCAAACATTTTATTTCAGTGGGTGCAATGGGAATGTGAAAAGGTTTTCAGGCGATATTGTAAAAAGTGCTGCAAAAAATGAACATCTACCCCAACTTTAAGCCTAAATGAATAGTTGTATTTTATCATAGTTCATGTCACAGAAAATGAGCATAAATGCACATCGTGTGTCCCAGTGCCAGGCCCAAGCTAACACAGCAGCAGTAACATCAACCATGTAAACACCATTTCTTATATTTTCCCCACTTCGGCATGATAGCATGGATTCCCTCTGGTGACATTTGATAAAAAAAATAATAATGCGTGGCCACGGGATAATTAATGCATGGGCACAAGATAGTTAATACGCTGAGCAGCCGAATTAAGTGTCTCTTGCTAAGCAATACTCCATGCCTAACCGCAAGTGCTTTAAGAATGTCATTGTAATTCATACCTATATTAAAATAAAATGAAATTAAGTCAAAAGTGTCCATGTTTGTTGGTTAAAGTCCGAATCAAGCAAGCAACAATCAATCTCTGCTTGGAAATGGCTACTATAATTATCTCGTGGCCACGCGTTATTTTTTTTTTTAATCAAATGTCACCAGAGGGGCTTCGTATGATAGCCTACTTATTTTGCTAACAGAATAGCCTACCACTTTGAGTTTAGAGAGAGCGTGCTTCTGCATTAGCGCACTAAGGTTTGTTGAGGTGACGTCACGATAGCGCGTTGTTACAGCGACTGAATAACTCACTGCAATTAAATATATTTTTAATTGGATGACCACAATACGAGTAAGTGAAGTATACTGAATTTTGTGTTTGTACTGTTTTTAAACCATAAAATAACAGTTTGTTGTGCTGTTTTCACAATATTAAAAAAAAAAAAACACCAGATGTTTATAAAAGCAGCCCAAATTGTGTATACCCGTCCAATGCATTTTTCCCCCGCCAGCTGTAATCAAAAGTAGTCCAGTTGGGCAGGAAACCGCCCAATCTGGCAACACTGTCCGGGAGCGGTCACCACGCGCGGTCACGAGCGGGTAGCTCCCCGCCTCGGGCCGCGGGTATAAGGTCTTGTTCCACTGGT
Organism: Hirundichthys speculiger; assembly: GCA_018398805.1. Classification (NCBI taxonomy): domain Eukaryota; kingdom Metazoa; phylum Chordata; class Actinopteri; order Beloniformes; family Exocoetidae; genus Hirundichthys; species Hirundichthys speculiger. Next base: position 1,728,958 of record JAGFBZ010000489.1, read on the forward strand.
TTGATGTGGTTGACGGGTGCACATAAAAGCCTTCTCCTCGCTCTGCTCTGCGTCCCAACAGCTGACTACAGACGCTGCATTTTACACCTCAGAGGAGCCTGACGATTCCAATCTGAGAGCCGCTCATGAGATATTAATAACTCACCTGTGTGTCTATGTGTGTGTGTGCTGTCAGAGACAGAGGAAGTCTGAAGGTGGATAATAAAACACCCACAGCTCCCTCTAGCTTCTTCGGGGTGAACAACGTGCTGCCCCAGATGCACGGGGGGGCTTGAGGGAGGTCTGCGTCCACACGTCCACCTTCAACCGGCTCATTTGTCATGATTTAAAGCAGGGGAGGTGCTCCGCACCGGCAGCGGAGGGGCCAATTTGTTAAAACGGTTTGACTGTTTTGTCTGTCTCATTCAGCTTAAACAAAATAATAATGCCTGAAAATTGCCAAACATCAAATCATTTGGATTGCAGCAGGCTTGATCCATGTATAAATGAAGGTCAGGATATTTTATCCTCCATGCCTGTTTCACCAGCTTGTAAAGGAAGAATCTGCTTATACCCCCCCACCCCACCCCCAGAGAAGGAGCCGCTGGTGCTGCTGAGGACATAATGTGAAGTATTCTGGGAGACAGACTATCAGAGACTGAGCCAATGAGCTGACGGAGAGAAACAATGACTCCAAGTCTGAGCCACTAAAGAGCAACTGAGACGAAAGGGAAAAAGAGAGAGAAATTAAGACCCCGGCTTTTTACTGATGGGTTTACTGAGAGAGAAGTCTCAGCGACCGAAGAGGACGAACAGAGCAAACAATTGCAGCTCTTGTGGGTACAGATGTGTACAAGTGGATAACTGCCACTGTTTATTATCTCGGGGACAGAAGGGTGTATGTTTTTCATCGAAGGCGACTTCCGCTGAAGGGGAGACCCATTTTGGACCACAGGGTTGAAAAAGGGGCGCATGATCCTGATATTCTGATAAGGTGATACAGTGATACGGCAATACAACATTACAACGATACAGCAATACAACAATACAACAATGAGGCGATACAGCAATATGGCAATACAACAATACGGCGATACAGCAATACAGCAATACAACAATACAGCGATACAACAATGAGGCGATACAACAATACGGCGATACGGCAATACAGCAATACAACAATACAGCGATACAACAATACGGCGATACGGCAATACAACAATACAGCGATACAACAATACGGCGATATGGCAATACAGCAATACAACAATACAGCGATACAACAATACGGCGATATGGCAATACAACAATACAACAATGCGGCGATACAACAATGAGGCGATACAACGATACGGCAATACAGCAATACAACAATACAGCAATACAGCAATACAACAATACGGCGATACGGCCATACAACAATACAACAATGCGGCGATTCAGTGATACGGCGATATGGTGATACGGCGATACAGCGATACGACAATACACCGATACAGCGATGCAGCAATACAACAATACGGCGATACACCAATGCAGCAATACAACAATACAGCGATACACCGATACGGCAATACACCAATTAGGCGATACAGCAATACGCCGATACAGCGATACGGCAATACAACAATACGGCGATACACCAATACGGCAATACAGCGATACAGCAATATGGCAAGACAATAATACAGCGATATGGCAATACAACATTACGGCGATACAGCGATACGGCAATACGACAATATGGCATTACAGAGATACGGCAATACACCAATATGGTGATACAGCGATACGGTGATACACCATTACGGCGATACAGCGATACAGCCATACAGCGATACAGCAATACAGTGATATGGCAATACAACAATCCGGGAATTACAGCGATTTGGCAATACACCAAGACGGCGATACAGCGATACGGCAATACAGCGATACAGCAATATGGGGAACTGCATCGTGTTCATCCATTAAAAGACAAGTTTACCGTTAAACTGATGTCTTTTCTGTTTACCAGTAATCCTGGAAACGCTGTTTAATTTAGATGTACCTGTAAAACACCGGTTTACGACAAAGGTCGTAAACTGGTGTTCTGTCATGACCTTTGCCCCAACATGACAATGGTCATGTTGGGGCACGTTACAGAGAAGTCCTTTTTAAATGCAGTCCAGTTCAAAGACGCCAACACCGGATCGGCTCTGTACCCTCACTTGGGCGCATGGCAGCTCGCCCAACTGGTCTATATTTGCTTTGCAGATTTGAAGAAGGCATTTGATTGTGTCCCTGCGGGAGATGCTCTGGGAGAGTGGGATCTTGGGCCTGCTGCTACAAGCCATTCAGTTCATACAACCGAAGTGAGAATGAGGTCTGCATCGCCAGTAGTAGGTCAAATCCATCCTGGGCGGGAATTAGAGTCCATCCAGGATGCCCTTTGTCACAGATTCTGTTCATAAATTTAATGAGCCGTGCAGCCAAGGCACTGAGGGAATCTGCTTTGGTGCCGTCTGTGGATTACGAGGTTCTATCACGGGGGCGAAGGCCTCCATCACTCGCTGGAGCAGCAGGGACGAGAATCGGCACCTTCAAATCTGCAGCCTCTCCGTCAGAAAAGGATGAAGTGACCTCTCCGGGTTTGAGGGTGAGGAGTTACCTCAGGTGGAACAGTCACCCCTGGTCACAGATTGTGAGTAGCAACCACAGGTGACAGATTGAGACTGGAGTGGCTGACTGGACAAGCCAAGGAGAAGCTCTCATTCAGGAGGGACTCGGAGTCGCTGGTCCTCCACATCGAGAGGAGCCAGCGGAGGTTATTGGGCCATCTGGTTAGGATGCTCCCTGGGCACCTACCCAGGGATGTATTTTGGGCATGTCCTGAGGCCCCGGGACATGCAGGAGACATCACATCTCCCTGGCTGGCTTGGGAATGCCTCTGTATTTACCTGGAAGAGTTGAAGAGGCGGTCAAGCAAAAGGAGGTCTGGGCCCATTTGCTCAGGCTTCAGCCAGATCAAAACAATATGTAGTAGGGCTGGGCAACGATTAAAATTTTTAATCGCGATTAATTGCATGATTTCCCTGATTAATCACGATTAATCGCATTGTATACGCAAAATCAAATAATAAATTCAAAAGTAGTGTAAAGGTCACTTTTATTTAAATGTTCTGCTGCCATATGAACTAAAGTGTCATAACATTTGTTGTTCAAACACTTTTAACATCAGCACTTGTCAGTAACACATATTTAGTGAAAATCTCATCTTAAAAAATGTCAAATCAAATTAAGCTTATTGCCACTGCCAGGGCATTAATGACATCCTGTTTTTTTCTGAAAAATAAAAAAAGTCTACCAACAAAATCCTAACAATCTAGAGGCCACAATCAGAACATTAAAACAGGTCATTTCTGAGGTAACAGCAGAAACTTTTAACGGGGAGTTCAACTTGTCAGTTGTTACAAATAACCTTGTTTCTGTTGAATCCTCCATCTGGGAGAACTTTAAAATGAAAATGTCAATGTTAAAGTTCTGTAACTTTATCAATTCGTAATTATCTGTGTATCATTAGTTTTTCTCCATTTTCAATTGTCAATCAAAAATTTTCTGTTTTTTAATCTAACACAAAAAACAAAAAAATGCCCGTTTTTTTTATATTTCAATTTTATCAAACAATTCAATTCAATTTTATTTGTATAGCGTCTGTTACAATGTCAATTGTCTCTAGGCGGTTTACAGAGACCCAGATCATGACCCCCGAGCAAATATCATTAACTATATTTATAATATTGAATCCAATCAATGATAAGGGCAAGTAAAAAACTCTCACATAGGGAGAAAAAAACCTTTAAGCCAAACAGAGGCAAGGAAAAACTCCACTTGAAGAGGAAGAAACCTTGAGCAGGACCTGGATCATATGGGGGGACCTTCCTGATGAAGACCAGCTGGGTAGAGAAAGAGAAGAGGGGAGACAGGACAGAGAGAGGATGGAGGACAGAGAGAGGAGAGACACAAATGACTAAATATAATGACCATATAAACATAAACAAACAGATGGAGGTAGCAGCACTGGGATGAGATGGCCAGAGGACCAGGCGCCGATCACCACGCCAGTCGGCACCCAAACAGAAGTGGAGGAGAACCCCGGGATGGACAGTGGATGGAACTGCAAGTCAGCATGAAACCCAGGAAACTCTGGCCTGCAAATACACAGAAAGAAAAAGGGGGGCAAAAACAGCACAACAAACCACAGGAAAGCAAAGAATATGGAGCACAGTTACAGTAACAAGGTGCTCCCAAATAATTATAAATGAGCTGGAGGAGGAGAAAGGGAAGAAAAAGGAGAAAAGCAGTGGAGACACCACTCAGCAGATCATGTTGGCGTCTCCCTGCAGTGTAGGTCTATAGCAGCATAACTATGAAGAAGCTGTGATTAAGACGAGCTACTCTAGTCTAAGCTTCTACAGCTATGGCTATAACTATTAGCCCCTACACACTATAGTTTAAACTAACTGTAGGCTTTACTGAACAAAAATGTTTTCAATTTAGTTTTAAAGATGGAGATGGTGTCAGCCTCCTTAACCCAAACTGGTAGCTGGTTCCATAATAAAGCTGCCTGGTAGCAGAAGGCCCGTCCTCCAAATCTTCTCTTGGATATTCTAGGAACGACGAGTAATCCTGCACTCTGAGAGCAGAAAGCTCTATTAGGAGCATAACGTGCTATCAAGTCTTGTAAATAGCGTGGAGTTAGGCCATTAAGGGCCTTATATGTGAGAAGCAGAATTTTAAACTCAATTCTAAATTTCACGGGAAGCCAATGGAGGGAGGCTAACACGGGAGAGATGTGATCTCGCTTACGGATTCCTGTCAGCACCCTCGCTGCTGCGTTCTGGATCAATTGAAGGCTGTTCAGCGAGCTTTTTCGGACATCCTGCTAACAGCGCATTGCAATAATCCAGTCTAGAACTGTCAAATGCGTGGATTAATTTTTCAGCATCACCCTGGGAGAGGATGCTCCTAATCTTGGCAATATTTTGGAGATGAAAAAGGCTGTCTCACAAACCTGATTAATATGCTGCTTAAATGACATATCTTGATCAAAAATGGAAGCCAACGTAAACCCAGTCAATCCATTCCTCAGGCGTTCAGGACCAAAGACAATAACCGCTGTTTTATCCGCGTTTAGAAGCAAAAAGTTAGAGGACATCCAGGACTTAATATCATTAAGACACCCTTGAAGTTTAGCCAAAGGTTTTACTTCCTCTGCTTTCATAGATAAATACACCTGAGTATCATCAGCATAGCAATGAAAGTTTATGCCATGGCTCTGGATAATTTTTCCCAAGGGCAACATGTATAAAGTGAAAAGGATTGGTCCTAGAACTGGACCCTGTGGGACGCCATAGCAGACCCTAGTCCATGCAGAAGAAACGTCATTAACATGGATGAACTGGAACCTGTCGGATAAGTATGACTTAAACCAGCCTAATGTTGTCCCTTTAATTCCAACAGTGTGCTCTAATCTCTCCCGCTGCCATGTGGAGCTGCTAAACTGATTTTCACAGTTAATGTTGGTAACAATGCGAACAGTGACAATAAAGGATTATTATTATTATTATTATTATTGTTTTATTATTATTATTATTATTATTATTATTATTATTATTATTAATCTATGCAGCAAAAGGCCGTGATCAACGGTATCAAAAGCAGCACTGAGGTCCAGCTGAACAAGGACAGAAACTAATCCATTGTCTGAGGCCATGAGGAGGTCGTTGGAGACTCTAATCAGTGCAGTTTCTGTGCTATGATGAGTTCTAAACCCTGACTGAAAGACCTCAAATAGATCATTTCTATGCAGGTGTTCTCCTAACTGGCTAGCAACTATTTTTTTTCAGAATTTTAGAGATAAATGGAAGGTTGGATATTGGTCTATAGTTTGCCAAGATGTCCGGATCAAGAGATAGTTTAATGACTGCAACTTTAAAAACCTGTGGCACATATCCTAATTGTAAAGATAGGTTAATCTGTTACAAAATTGATATACCAATAGAGGACATAACATCTTTGAGCAGCCGAGTTGGGATGGGATCCAACAGACATGTAGATGGTTTAGCTTTACTGATAGTTGAGGTCAACTCAGAGAGGCCCACAGGAGAAAAACAGTACAGAGTCAAATCAGAAACGGAAGAAATCAACGAAGCTGCAGGGACGTCCACAGCTGTCGACAGTTGGGCCTGGCCAATCTCATTTCTAATGTTGATTATTTTCCCACTAAAAAAGCTCATAAAGTCTTTACTAAACAGGCCACAGGACTGAATTTGTTTTTAATATTTTATTGTCTAGTTTACGTGACCCAGAAATGGCTTTGTTTTATAATCAAGGACTGGACTTTCTGCTGTCGTTACACATCTGTACCACTAGATGGAGCCGCACTGCAGTAACCAGCTAGAGAACAGCAGGACAGTGAACACATGGAGCACATCTGATGGAACATGGAGGAATGATGGGATTGTCGTGAAAAAAGGGTTTGTTAGGATTTAGAATTAACTCAGTTAGAACTTTAAACTGTTAAAGCTAAAACTTTATTGCCTGTAGGCTGGCTGTTTTTATGAGGGTGAGTCCTCAGTTTTGCTGCTTTATGACCTAACGACTGGGATCTCCTGACTTCCTGACCTGCTGTCTTCCAAGGAAGTATATGGCATAGATAACAAATTTAGTTACATCCCATCTCCTGGAACAAACTCAACCACCTGTGATTGGACATCGGGATTTTCGGAGACAAAGAGCCATAAACTCAGAGGAGAAATGAGTCCGCCTCTTGCAGGCTTTAAAAACCAGAGAGACTTTACATTAGGGGTGCATTTCCTGGCATCTCCTCGTGGTGTCGAGAAGTGTACCATCGGCCGATTAAAATATTCTGCATGGCATAATAATTCTTTGTATTCGTGATTGTATTAAACTCTTTGATTGACCTTTGTTTCTAGTCTTGTCATTAGGCACCAGATAAAAAGAACATGGAGAGATACTTTCAGGTTTGAACGTTTTTTTTTTTCAGACAGAATCATTAATATTGCTACCTGAGTTGCTATCCGAACTGTAAAGTTCACTGATTTTTACCGCTCTCCATGTCCGCATGTTTACCTGCCAATTATTTTCCGGTTCTGCAGCAGCCAGTAACAGAATTTTCAAAACAAAAGCATGTGAGCAACATGCGTTAATGATAAAATAAATTGCGGCGTTAATAAATTAATGAGTTAACGCAATAATAATGCGTTAACTTGCCCAGCCCTAGTAATAAGCTAAATATAAGCCGGTTAATTCCTTTAAAGTTCAGGTCAGTACAGCTCACCATATTTGCTGAGCAGCTCCAGCTGATTCTGACTGTGTGTCAGCAAAGGAGGAAAAGATCTGAGACGCTTTTTGAAAGGGTTCGTTGTCAGGGCACAGATGGCAGGAGCTCAAACCCGCTCGGGTGTTCGTTGTTCCACTGGGAGCAGCCGTAGTATCTGCATTTTAGATCAATGGGAAAGACGGTAAAGGGCTGTAATTTGTAGTCAACAAGACATGTTAGATGGCTTTGATGTTCCTGCAGGCGTGTGAGGATATGTAGGGATGAACTAAAGAGCAGCTTGTTGAATCCGATGGCAGCGACACGTCTCGAGGTTGGGACGGGGTCGATGTTTTACCGCCGCGCAGTCACCCCCTTTTCTTTTAGCAATGAGTCTGGAAACTCATGAAACCCTCGAGTTCTTTGAAGAGGATGTGGATGTGAATATAAAGAATCTGAGATGCTCCACAGCTGGAAACAGCTGGTCTGGACAGTCGGTAGGCTGCCCCAGACTCTTCTCCTACAAAAGCCGAGTGCTGTAATGGGTGCGGTACGTGGTTTAGATTTGTCTTCACTGATAGAGATGCGTGACAAAGATGGTTGAGAACATATGTTGCTCTAAAACCTGCATATCCCTTTCAGCATTGATGTTTCCCAATCAGACCATTGATGTTTTGCACATGATCATCTCAGACCATCTCACCTCAGTGCTGCTACCTGCATCTGTTTATGTAGCCATTTCATTCAGTCATTTATGTGCTCTCCTCCCTCTGTCCTCCATCCTCTCTCTGTCCTGTCTCCCCTCTTTTCTTTCTTTACCCAGCTGGTCTTCATCAGGAAGGTCCCCCCATGTGATCCAGGTCCTGCTCAAGGTTTCTTCCTCTTAAAGTGGAGTTTTTTCTTGCCACTGTTTGGCTTAAAGGTTTTTTTTCTCCCCCTGTGGGAGTTTTTTACTTGCCATTTTCCTTGATTTGGATTCAATATTATAATTTTAGTTAATGATATTTGCTCGGGGGTCATGATCCGGGTCTCTGTATAGCACCTAGAGACAATTGACATTGTAACAGACGCTATGCAAATTAAATTGAACTGAATTGAATTGAATCAGAGATGCATAGAGCTGTGAGCTGAGCGCTGACCAGTAGCCGAACTGTCCCCGTCCTCTTCAGTCCGGAGGACACGGTGTCCCTAGTTTAGCAAAAGGAATTTTTTACATTCCGATGTAACTGACCCCGAGACAGTTTTACGGTTTGCCTCCTTCCATTTGACTAGGGTTAGGGTTAGGGACAGTGATTTCTAGATGTGTCCCTGACCTCCTGCAGTGACGTCTGTAACAGAATAACGGCTGTTTTTAATGCAAAACTGCCTGATGGATCAAAGTTCATGGCGTCCAGATTTTCTGCGCTTCTCTTAATCTTTTGATGGTAATATAAACTTTAGAGCAGTTCTTAACCTTGTTGGAGGTGCTGAACCCCACCAGGTTCATATGCACATTCACCAAACCCTTCGTTAGAGAAAAATAAAATATGATTTATGTTTTGCTGGTCCACAAAATAAACCGTGCACTGACATCACTGTGTTCAAAAGAACAAAACCAATACAATGCATGAGCTGCATGAATACATCACTAATTATTTATTGTATTTATCATTCATTTTCTGAACCTGCCTCATCCTCACTCAGTGCACGAGGGTCGCTGGACTCAGGTGTGTGTCTTGACCTCCGCCGAACCCCTGAGACTGACTCACCGAACCCCTGGGGTTCGATCAAACCCAGGTTAAGAACCACTGCTTTAGATGATGGACAAATTCTTCAGTTTTTCACCAAAGAACATTGTTAATAGATGATTAGAGAACCTCTGACTTTGAGACTTTGAGACTGCTTTGTTTTTTTTAAATACGGTTATGAATCTGACTTTTTGCCATTTGACCTGATTAATTGCAATGTGGATTTCTAAGTTTTGCAAATGCTGTTTTTATATCTTCTCTACACAGTGTTGAAACTTTTTTAGGAATTACGACTGGTGGCTCCTGTTGACCCACAGTTTACCTATATATACAGTGATCTCTTGCCAATTTGCGCTTTAAGTTCCGCGGTTTTAGTTATTCATGGATTTTTCATAAATCCATAATATAATTTAAAAAAACTCAAGAAAAAATTGTGGAAACATCACAGGATGTTGTGCGGGTTCTCTCACAGCGAAGAAATGTTGTGAGCCAGCCTGGCCCCTTTAAGAAGGTGGCCTTATGGGTAATGGTGTGGCCTTATGGGTAATGTAGTGTGTGTGTCGTGGGATGGCAGAAGGAAAACGGGGTTAGATGAAAAGTGTAGTGATCATAAACAGCAGCCCAGTGTGTATAGATTTATATTCTCTGTTAACCGACAGGAGCCCAACAATACAACCTGTGTGATGTTACAAGTTCCTGCAGTGACAGAATAAAGTTCCCGTTCCATGCAGAGAAATCCAGACTGTTTCTTTTGTTGTTGTTAGCGTGTTAGCCACTAATTACGAGCCAAAAATAGCACAATACCAGCAGTTTCTTTACTACGGTTCAGAGACCAGAGGCTGTGAAGGAAACAGAAAGACTACAGTTGAGCCTTTGTCTTGTTTCACTGCAGTGCCTCACTACTTTATTGCGGTTTTTAAACATATTTTAAACACATTATTGAGGCTCGAGGGCTCCCTGTCCAGTTCGTGGATTTTGATTTTCACAGGGGGACGCACCGCGAAAAATAAGGGATCACTGCATATATATATATATATATATATATATATATATATATATATATATATATATATATATATATATATATATATAAAATTTTTTTTTTGTTAATGTGTCATGAGTAATTATACATAAAACACATGTTGATTTATCAGCAACAGTTTTTGTTTTTTTTTTTTTCCCCTCAAACACAGTTGATCAAAATCTTTTGTCTTATGGTCTGCAGATCTGATGTAGTCCTTTAAAAAAAAAAAAAAAAGATGAAGACTTTTAAAGCCTCTCTGACGAGCATTTAGTTCTTCGTGTAACGCTGATCACTGACGACGTATTACTCCCTTACCTCATGCAGAGAGTGCTTAAAGGGTTTAAAGCTATGCCCGTTTCATTTTTACAAAGCATCAGTGCTTTTCCCTCCCACAAAAACACTGCCCTTGATCATTACGCCGTTAGCCCGGCCTGACTCAGAGCATTAGCAGTAAAAAAAAAAAAAAAGAAAAAAAAAAACCTCTGCTCCTGCAGGGCTGCTCCAGAGTTGCACTGCACAGATGTGAAGGTTGTGCTTGTTGAAAAGTACGTGAGAACCCAAACAAATGCAGGCGGGAAAGACAGCTTTTCCCCGCTGTGCCTCTGACACTGTGACCTGCAAAGGCGAGAGTTTGACTTCTGCCTGCATGTGCATTATCACCTTCCACAGCCATATGGACGGTAAATGCCAGCCTGCTCCATGAGTCTAAAGCTTTGCCTTTGGGATCATTTTAACGAGCATAATTCTGTGATTCTTTTAGTCCGACTCAGACCAAGTATTACTTCTGGCTTAAGGTTGCACTGCAGCTCAAGAACCTGCTGTGTGTATGTGGCTTATTTTTTTTTCTTATTTATTTTTTCAATTAACACTAGAAGTGATGTAGTAAAACATTTCACATTTCTGAATGTTGCTTTCTCAGTTTCTCAGGTTCACACACAATTTGCCTCCGAGTGCCAGACAGGTAAGAGAAAAGCTTTCTTCTAACCTCTCGTATTGATCTCGCGCCTGCTTCACGCGAGCCGAGGCGCAAAGCTTTAGACAGGAGCAGGCTGGTTTGGCGTCTGGTGTTTCTGTTGTAGGGGTGTAACGATATGGAAAATTTGATATCTCAATTATAGTGATCAAATTATCATGGTTTACGATATTATCGCGGTATTCTTCATTGCTGAACAAATGTCCAAAAAACACATGCATCAAAATAATTTCACAAAATCTTGTAATTTTCTTGCCAAAATCTTATCAAAATGAAACTTTTGCATCAAAAAAGCAAACAACTGGCACAGAAAGAGATTTTATTTTAAATGAACAAAATAAATTACAGGAACAAAGCTTATTGATTAGGTGCAAGTTTAAATGAACACTTTACATATTTTGACTTACAATGGTTGTAAAACAATTATCAGGAACAAAAGTTATAGTGCAACTAAAATGAAATAAACTTTGGACTTTAAGCTGAACCTTAAATAAGTATAAATGTGCAAATAATCACGTTTACGAAATGTGAGTTAGAGAAGCACGTCAACAAGGTTACTCTTGGTCAAACATCTCAGTAGCTTGAAGCATTAGCCTTAGCTCCTTCAAGTTGCTTGTACAAATTACAATAAAATGTAAACAAGTGCTCTGCAGACAGAATCATTTTCCTCCACCAGATGTCCCTCTGCATTCTTAAAAAAATCAAAAATATGCCCAGACCTCGGATTTCGTCCTTTTAGTGGGTTGGTAAATGTCCTGCGTGCTATCACCACTTTCCGCCATGCTAACGTTACGATACCGATGTTACAAGCTACATATTCATGCGAGACAGTCGCGAGTCGCTCGTAGACTTGAATGAGGCTGATGTTACATACTGTATCCTGGTACTCGGCTGCGATAATGAGATGAAGTCAAAAATAAATGGTTATCTTTATCGTGTAAAATTTCACCACCCTCTACCATAATACCGGTTACCGTTCCATCCCTAGTCTGCAGCGGTCTGAAAGCGGTCTGTCAGTGGGCTGAGCAGAGCAGGACCTAGACGGGGCTCCGACACACATCCTCATCGTCAAAGTAAAGTCAGATGAGCATCTAAAGGAGATGCATCTGAGGTTAGACTTGGTGATCAGATCACAGGTGGGCGGCGCTAAATTCATGTGCAAACATACAAAATTCATTAACCTGATTTACCAGTGAGGAACACGCAGATCAATGCGGCGTTTAGTATCTTGTCCAACAGCAGTTGGGGACCTGTCAAACGACGGACCACCGCCTTTCCTCCACTTTCACGGTCACTCCAGGTCATGTTCAGATAAGATCACTCGGGTCTCTTCAGGAGTGATCTTGGACACTTGTGGTCTTCTAACCGTGTGACGGCAGCTGTTTTTTCTTTTTTCTCTTTAAGCCACATTCAGTTTCAGTTTACTTTTCCGGCAGCAGTTTGTATGAAAAAAAGTTATCTCAAGGTGACTACGCTGAAAGTAAAAACGGGTTCATTTCAGTCCAGTCTTAATTCAGTTGTAATCAACTTATACATCAATTCAGTCCAGAGCTCCAGTCTTGGATCATCTTCATCTATGCACCGTGATTCTAATTTAAAGTGAAGGGGATCTGCTGGAGCTCATCCCAGCTGTCTTCAGGTGAAAGACAAGGATACGACCTGGACAGGTCTGCAGTCTGCTTATACAGTAGACAAACAACGGCACATATTACCCGCGGGCTTTTTAGAGCCACCGTGACCCTGACCTGACGCATATGTTTTTGGATTCCTGAAGGAAGGAGTAGTGCCTGGAGAAAACCCACGCAAGGACGGGGAGAACGTGCAAACTCCTCACAGACTGGTGCAAACTGGCGTGATGACGATACGTCAAATCTAGGGCTGGGCAAGTTAACGCATTATTATCGCGTTAACTCATTAATTTATTAACGCCGACATTTATTTTATCGCTCGTTAACGCATGTTGCTCACATCCTTTTGTTTTGAAAAGTCTGTTACTGGCTGCCGGAAACATGCGAAAAGCTAAAACAGACATGGAGAACGGTAAAAATCTGAACTTTACAGTTCAGGTAGCAACTCGGGTAGCAATATTAACAATTCTGTCTAAAAAAAAAATTCTGGACGACAACAAAACTTTGGCGTCATTCCTCCATGTTCCATCAGATCTGCTCCATGTGTTCACTGTCCTGCTGTTCTCTAGCTGGTTACTGCAGTGCGGCTCCATCTAGTGGCAATATAAAATAAAAATATAAAAAAAATAGGCATTTTTTGTGTTAGATTAAAAAACGAAAAACTTAATAAAATTTCAACTTTTTAATTTTTTTTAAATTCTTGATTGAAAATTGAAAATGGAAAGAATGATTGATACACGGATTGGTAAAGTTACTGAACTTTAACATGGACATTTTCATTTTAAAGTTCTCCCAGATGGAGGTAATTTATCCTCAGAAATTACCTGTTTCAATGTTTTGATTGTGCTGAGACACAATCTTTTTGTTGGATTTTGTTTGTAGACTCTTTTTTTATTTTTTATAAAAACAGGATGACATTAAAGGTGGGGTAGGTGTTGTTTTTTTGCACACATTCTACAATATTGCCTGAAAACCTATTCACATTCCTATTGCACCCACTAAATTAAAATGTTTGCAAAAAAACCTAAACGTTTTGGTCCGGTCTAGAGGGTATAATCAGAGAAAAACTCTGACCAATCAAAATAGTGATGATCACTATTTTGATTGGCTGCATAATACGTCCATCAAATATCAATGCACTCCCCCCCCACCCCTCCCTCCCTCCCTCCCTGTGGTTCATGTAGTCATGAATCATGTGAAGGCGTGGTTTCGAGGGGTGGGCTGAAGAGGAGGAGGCGGAGCCTTTGGGAGGAGGGAGGGAGTGTATATTTTCAAAATCTCACTTGAGTTGGATTGCTGGAACCGTTTTTCAAACAACACCTACACCACCTTTAACAAAAACTACTTGGTTTGTTTTGCACTTCCTGCTAGAGCGCCCCCTGACGGCTGAAGAAAAATTCATAGAAAAGCCGCATCTCTGTATAAGCCTCATGGTTTAAAACGTGGGACAAAAGTAGCGGTTTATAGTCCGGAAAATACGGTACCTTTCATTGCTTCCATAGGGTGAGCTACAGCTAATCAGCAGCCGCTGATTAATGGATAATCAGCTGGTGGGCACGCCTCTATAAAATCAGACATTTGGGCATTTTACGGGTGGGAACATTCAAGTGTGTGCTGACACAATGCCAGAAGAGAAAGATAGAAGTGACGAATAAAAAATGTAATTTGCTTTTAAACGCACCTTTCTCAGTTGCGTTTTTCCTGGAACACCAGTAACAATAAAGGCCCGTTTATACTCTACACGTGAAACAGATGCGGAGCCTTCTGCACGTCCCCCACGTTGATTTCACACCTGTTTCGAGACGTCATCTTGATGCTTAACGTTACGGAGGAGCGATGCAACCGGAAGTCCTGGGGGCAGCAGTGAGCAATCAAATACAGTTTTGATCAAAAAAGGCGGAAAGCTTTGCGGAGCAGCTGTGCGAGCTTGTCCCAAACACTCTACATTTATATGATGCTACAACTCCGGGGCTACGCGGTGAAGGAGGCTGTCAAACATTCTCGCGGACATTTGGAAATACTGAAAATGACACTTTCTTTGACTCTTCTTTGAGTAGTGCGAACACTGCGACCTCCTCAACAATCGCCATGTTTGTTGATGTCAGTAACATGACTCGTCACTGCCCCCTGCTGGATGTGGCGCTACACAAGCATGCAAGTGCAAGTAAAGCATGGAGGTACACTGTACTGCTAAAGGTATCTGCTCACCCATCCAGATGATCAGAATCAGGTGTTCCTGTAACTTCCATGGCCACAGGTGAACAAAATTAATCACCTAGACATGCAGACTGTTTCTAGAAACATCTGTGAAAGAATGGGTCACTCTCAGGAGCTCAGTGAATTCCAGAGTGGAACTGTGATAAGATGATACCTGAGAAACAAATCCAGTGGTGAAAATTTCCTCCTAAATATTCCACAGTCAACTGTCAGCTGGATTATAAGGAAATGGAAAAGTTTGGGAACGACAGCAACTCAGCCACTCAACTCATTAAAAAAAATAAAATAACCAAGACAAATAAAAAATCAGATAGGTAAAATCCATTTAAAGTGCAAAAAAGAAAGAAATTCCAACAGCAGTAAACTAATCTTTTTAGTTTGTTTAATTTCTTCTGTTATCAGTCTCATAGTTTGTCATAACATACTTGACATTTTTCAGGTATGTCATGACAAACTGTGTGTCTGATAACAGAAAAAACAGTATTTACTATAACTTATGTAGATACTATGAAATCCAAAGCATTGAACACTGGTTGTGTGTATGAGTGTGTGTCTGTGTTTTTTTCTTTAGGTGTTCCAGCTGTTACAGACATCACTGTTTAAATAAATAATTATCAGCCTCTTTGTGTTTAGCTCAGTGAGTGACTCGCCTTTTTATGTTTGTGCTTTTCACTCATTAAGTGATCCTCGCACTTATCTTTTCATGTCCATTCAACAAGCTGGCAAAACTAGCAGAACATTGAATCACCAGACACATAATAATCTCGGATAAACTGCTCTGCCCTGTACCTGGGAGTAAACCGCTAGTTCCTTCGCTTCTTCGCCGGTTTCTCAGGTGGCTGCTTCAACGTGGTTTTTTTTTTTTTGTTGTTGTTGTGAGGAATGAGGAAAGCGGGGGCAGCAGAGGGCAGAGAAGCAAGAGTGTCCCCAGCTTTTAGTGACCCCTCTTGGAACATTTTCTCAAAAGAAAAGTTTCTTTTAGTTCAGGAGAAAAAAAAAAAACATTTTTACGCAAATTGCCGTTCAGTTCTGTGATATTGTGCATTTAAAGTGAATTCTGTTTTTAATCTTCAATTCCACGATTCCGTGATGGTGGATCCCATAGGGCTCTACAGGCCCCTCCCCCACCCACAAACACTCAGCAGGTGCAGCCAGAGCAGATGTTCTGTTTGTTTGTTGTTTATAAAAAAAAAAAAAAAGAGAGCCCTTGCTACAGTATTGAATTTCCCTTTATGGGATGAATAAAGTATTTTTCATTTCATTTTCATGTTCAACCCTCCACATCCAGACTGCAAATCACGTCACGTGATAGTTTCCAGAATGTCTTTAAATGTGGAATACAATAGTTGTAGTCACACTGAGTTTAGACGAATCTGTGACTGCAGCCGCTGCACAGATGAATGTAGATGAAGAGTCAACATTTTTACTGTTGTACGTTTATTCACTGATACAGTCGTCAGTCAAAGTTTGTTTGAATTGGAAAAACCTTTCCAGCTATTTGATAAAAATAAATAAATAAATTGCATCCCACCACTTATTACACTACAATACTACTTCCAAGTAAAATGGAGTTTAACATTACTTTGAGAGGTTATTCATAAATGCAGAGCATTCAAGACTAATTGCAGTCTATCCAGAAGCAAATTTACCCCAAGGTCAGACTATGCAGCACTCAGAGAAATAAAATACAAAGAGCTACATCTCAAACCCTAAAGTGTATGGAGATGCACCATGTTTATTCAAAACCCAAGGCAGCATTTAAGCAGAAAACACTCACTCACTAATAGAGCACAGCTGTTTTGCAGATCCAGGACCTGGGCTTCCAGGAGTCAACCATCAACTCCTCTGTACACCAGGACCACCTCACAGCTGAAGCTCGGTCAAAACTGAGTCCTGTAGCAGGACAGTGATCCAAACACACCAGCAAATCTACCTCCAAATGGCTGAAACATTAAAACAATAATTTAACAATTAACAATAATAAAAAATAATAATTTTTTTAAAATGCAGGTTTTGGGATATTCTAATCAAAGTCCAGACCTCAGAGTGTCATGGCCCGGGTCAGCCATGGCAGATATTCTGTGTGTTTTGTCAAGTTGGCGTCTCTCCATGTCTCCAGTGCTTCCTGTTTTACTTTGAAGGTCTGTCGTGTCTTCGTGGTGTTCATCTTTTCTTCCTCCCCCTTGTCATCCTGATTGTTCACACCTGCGCCTAGTTTGTTCCTCTGCGTTTATACGTCCTGTCTGCATGTCTCTCTGCTCGTCATCCTGGTTTTTGGATTTAATTTAAGTTTGGATTTTTGTATTTTTGTAAATAAAGACCATTTTTTGTTTTTTGAACCTCCTGCACCTTGAGTCCTGCTTTTACACCCCCACAACAGCCAGAAAATGGACCCAGCAGGAGGACTTGCTGCATTTCGGGGCACCCGCCCGGCCCTGGAGGGGGCCTAAAAGCTTTCAGCAAGCTGGCTGGAGCTCAGGGGTGGGCCCAGCCCGCTATTTAGCAGACCTGGCCTCCGAGGGAAAGAAGCTGGGGCGACCCCAGGGGCTGCCAGTCCTCGGGGGGGGGGGGGGGGGGTTCCTGTTGCCACAGCAGTCCAGCAGGACGCCCCAACTCTAGCCCCCATCTCTGTGGGCATCCACGAGGACGTCCCACCTTCGGCTCCCGACCCTGTCTCTGTGGCGTCCCCGGACACTCTTCTGGCGGCACAAGAGGGGGTCAAAGCCTTCTGTGAACGTTTCCACTGTCTCACCTCCTCTTTGCGGGGGACCACCGGCGTGAGGTGGTGGAAATTTGTTTATGCCGGCCGTAAGGTCAATTCATGCCCATCTGATCAGGGGCAGGGAGGAGCTGGTGGTATTCGGCCCCCGAGGTGGTCACCGCCATCGCTCTCTCCCCCGTCTCTGAGGTGGTCGACACTCTCACTCGCTCTGGTGGTCCCAGGCGATGTAGGGCCCGAGCAGCCCCTGCCCCGGTACTGGTCATGGTCGTCTCCGCTGTCAAAAACAACTACGTCATGTTGTTGCTGCTGCAGTTGGACAGTATTGGGTCCTGAATATTAATGTTTTTCTTTCAGGCTTCATTTTTGTTAAATCAATAATGGCACAGCAGGATAAAAAGAAAAGTTATCTGTTGATTCTTGTCTGAAGTTATAATTGCAACTCCAGTCTGATGATTGCAATTATGTTAGTTTACACAAAATTAAAAGAGGGGTGAGCCATTTTTGAACACGACTGTGACAAGTGCCAATTTTTTATTTATTTATTTTTTTGATTCTTTAATGCTGCCAACAAATCTTGAAGCTTTGTGGATCTGAAGACCGGGGGTTGTAAATGAGAAGAAAACTATATCCGCCAAAGATTCTAAATAAATATTCAGCCTTTTAAAATTCAGCTTTCAAGATTCGAAACCATTTTTGCAAACCTGCGCAAGGCTGTTTTTTTTTTCCCCCTCTGGATCAATGCTTACAAGGTTTCAACCTCAGAACACAAACTGATTCAGTGGGACAACAGTCTCAGACCTGTCACTGCTGTCCTTCTACTTTTCACCTTTCAGACTGTGAGAATGTGTGGGCGACTGTAAAACCAGAGCTGTGCATGTGAAGAAGGAAAATGTCCACCCAGAGACTCAAACTTTTTTTTTTACAGCCTTTCAAATATTATTTAGTCTTCCAAATCCTTTTTTTTTTTTTTTTGTTAGGTTTCAAACTGATAAACCGACTTCCAGTGTTTCATACCTTCTTTTTGTCAGGTTTGAATTATGAGATTTAGGGCCCTATCTTACCCCTCCTACTACCCAATGCCCACTACCTGCAAATTGCTGATTTAGGAGCCTCTGCCAACCGCTAATGCAATCTTCCGCTCCCAAAAGCTGCTACCCATTATGCCGACTCCCTTACTCACATTGTGGGCGCGGCAATGGGCGTGTCTCTTGCGCTTTCCACAAACTCGGTATCTTGCGGTACCTGTATCTCGCAGATTTTGGATATTGGGTAATGGGTGAATCTGCTAGATACCGGTACCGCAAGATAGCGAGTTTGTGGAAAGCGCAACTGGCATGTCGGCGCGTAAAAGAGCGCGTCCAAATCCCGTCATTGCGCGTCCACCCAGTCACATGTGGACTGCACAACCGGCTCTACCTCTCGATTATGCATCACTGTATTACTTTCATATGTTATTATTCTCTTAAGGGCAGATGATTTTTGTACAGCTGAGGTATGATCTCACCCAGATGTTTGCTGTGGAGGAAACGAGGAGATCACAGAACTCTGTTGTGGAGTTTCTTGTACTGTGCTCGTATCCCTCTGACCTTCTCCTTGCGCTCGGAACACCTGAGATGCGCTCAGTGGTAGAAGGTAGATGTCATCACACCTGTTCCTCTGGCTCAATGCTCATCCAATGATCCGTTCTGCAGTATTTTAAAAAGCACCACTTCCAGCGGCTATGCGTCTTGGCGCAGCTGTGCGTCGTTGCGCAGGGGATATGTTCAAGATAACTCAAAAAGTTATAGATGGATTTTGATAACATTGTCAGAAATGTGAAATGGAAGAACTGATTTTATTTTGGGTGTGAGCCGGAAGAAATCCTGGATTCTGGATCACTTTCAAATTTTCGCTAACATTGCACTGTTTAGTTGTGTCTTGAACCCTAAAGCAACCATAACTGTTGTGCTTTTCTAGTCAAGAAATGCTTTCCTGGAAGCTCACTGGCTCTATTTTTTTCTGAGCAGTTTGTTGGAACTTCTTGGAGTACAAAAGAAATGATTAAATAATTTGCTCCACATTAGTTAGAGCTAGTTATGTATATATTAGTACAGAGGAGGAGGAGGAAAAAAGAGGAGGAAGCTCTACAACAGAGTCCCAGACCAGCTGCCCATGAGAGCTGCTCTGATCTGGGTGAAAAGATGCTCCATAGTAGTTTGCAGGTAGCGCAACCTGCTCTTAAGGACAATTGCTACTGACGCACTGATTGGTTAAACAGGTGGAACGCCCTAACCACTCCCATGCATAATGTATGCATAATATAGTGGTTGGCGCAGGTAGTATCGCGGGTTTCTGGAGGTGGAAGATTGCGTTCTTTGTGGGGGACGCCCCTCCTGCTACCTGCTATCCCTTAATAGCAGGTTTTGGAGGTTTGGCGCAAGATAGGGCCCTTAGGCCCCAATCGTACATCTCCCGCTAGCCGCTACCTGCAAATTGTGGGTAATTTTCTGCTTCCCTAAAGCCACTATCCGCTTTGCCGACTCCCTTATTCACTTTGTAGGAGGGGCAATGGGCGTGTCTTTTGTGCTTTCCGCAAACTCTGTACAGTGATCCCTTGCCACTTCACGGTTTGAGTAGCGTGGTTTTAGTGCTTCGGGGATTTTTTCAGAAATATATTATAATAAAAGAAATCAAGAAATAATTGCTGAAATTCTGAGGCCTTAGCTGCCAGTGAAACATCAAACAATGACTCACAGCCTCCTGTAAGCAACACGAGAAACACAGACAGCCCAGAACTCTAGAATCTGTGCTCTGATTGGCTGAGACGCATTTACTACGGTTCAGAGACCAGAGGCTGCGAGGGAAACAGAAAGACCACAATTTAGCCTTTGTCTTGTTTCACTGCAGTGCCTCACTATTTTTGCGGTGTTTAAACATATTTTAAACACATTATTTAGGCTCGGGGGGCTCCGGCTCCAGTTCATGGATTTTGATTGTCACAGGGGGGCGCCCGTCCCCATTAACCGCGAAAACGCGGGTAGCAGGTGGTCAGAAGACCCACTACCCGCAATCGCAAGATACTGAGTTTGCGGAAAGTGCAACCCGCATGTCGGCGTGTAAAAGAGCGCGTCCAAATGGCATAAATGTGCATCCACCTGGTCACATGCATACGTTTTTATTCTCTCGAGGGCAGTGTCTTGGCGCAGCTGTTTGCACAGCTGTTCCTGGCGCCCCCTGCTGGGAATATGTTCCCGTGGCTCTGCCTGAGCGTGTTTACTGGAGCGCACCAACTATCTGGGACTTTCAGGTAGCCGATAGGAATTGTCTATGTAAAAATATTTTTACCTCCGGCAAGGAGGTTATGTTTTTGCTGGTTTTTATCTGTCTGTCTGTCTGTGTACAAGATAACTCAAAAAGTTATGGATGGATTTTGTTAAAATTTTCAGGAGTTGTCAAAAATGTGAAAAGGAAGAACTGATTTCATTTTGGGTGTGATCCGGAAGAAATTATGGATTCTGGATCACTTGAAAATTTTCGAAAACATTGCGGTCAATGGGGCCAGAAATTTTGTTTCTCAATATCTCCGTTAATTATTGCCCAAAACTCATGAAATTTCACTCAGAGATTGACAATGGGAACCTCTATCAAATTTCAAAGGCTGATCCGGATCTGAAGGTGAGTCATTCCACCTCAATTCAACAGGACCATCCCGCATGACCATCTCTGATTTGCTTGATATTTTTTTCTTATGAACTTTGAATATAATGTAGTAACTATGTGCAATAT
Organism: Hirundichthys speculiger; assembly: GCA_018398805.1. NCBI lineage: Eukaryota > Metazoa > Chordata > Actinopteri > Beloniformes > Exocoetidae > Hirundichthys > Hirundichthys speculiger. The sequence continues at coordinate 1,750,314 of JAGFBZ010000489.1, forward strand.
TAGGCTGGTACTAGCAATAACTTCGGATTTATAAATTTTTGAAAAAGTGCCGGTACGGCCATTTTCGTGACATTCCTAAATTATTACCATTTTTGAGGGCTGTATCTTTGAAACCGTACAAGCTAGAGAGCTGATTTTTTTTATGCTGTTAGTCCTGTATGTGCACTCTGTATGGGGTCAGTTTCAGGTGTCTATTCATTGCTGTTTGTTTTAAAATAAATTTCAAACATCCAAAATAAATTTCACTCGCTTTGTGCGGTTCACATTTCAAGTCCCCATTTGGACCCCTTGTAATAGTAGCTGAGAATTACTTTTTTTGTTGAAAAATCTCCTTCTCCTATAGAATAAAAATGCATAAAGAATTTGCAGAAACAATTGTATTTTAGTTCTCATATGACCCAGCAAAAAACGAACTTTGCATTTTATTGTCGATATTCAATTGGCAATTAACAAAATATGACAAGATGTACCAAAAAACTAAATATACTACCAGAAAGGTAATGACAATATCTGTTTATATACAAAGTTTCAAGTTGGAACTAAGTCTCCAAGTTACCTAGAATAAATTCTGAAATCAAGCATTTTTGCCGTTTTTCGGAAATTTCAAGAATATGCTTGTTTTGAGTGGAGAACTTTAAATTTCACAAATGGCAAATATCTTGATATGGAATCTTGATATGGAATGAGGATCAGTGAAGAAAAACATTTAGCTGCAGAAAGTGATGGTTGATAATAATCGAGAGTGACAAGTTCAAAAGTCTCGGCAGCACTTCTTTTTGTAGACCCAAGTACAAGCATAGGCTCACCTGCAAGTCTCCATGGAGTGCTGTAGAGACCATTCCAAATCAACTTTAAATGTTGCAAATTGAATTGCAGAAAAAAAAATTTGGTTAATAATACAATAAGTGCAAAAACTAGGCTTTTTTTTCTTGTGATGCAGACAGATGTTTGCTTCTGATGGGAGTCCATCAAATCCACACCTGTGAAGCAGCATTTCTCAGTCATGTTCAGATAAATCCTGTACATTGATCAACTCCTTTGAACTGTAAGAAAATAATTATGATAATATGAGGTATTGTACACTACTCCTGCGTCACTTAATTATATGAATAAAGGAATGAACATCAAGCTGGCACATAATAACACCAAAATTATACTGACCGTTTCAGACTTTGGACAAAGTCCAGTTATTGCAATCCTGTTCTGAACAAAGCTTTTTCCCAGTTGTACAAGTATCCAAGTTCTCTGCCATCTTCAAAGATTTCACATTCACTGCATTCGATTTTGAAGCTTGGTCTACAATGGTTATTGATCAACTGAGCAGCTCACTGAATTTTCTGATGACATAAGCATGATGTCATGCACTGAATGCCAAGGCACTTTTGTTACTATAAGTTCTATATTTACACATTTATTAATATGTTAAAACCTCAGCTGTGGCAATTCAGCATAGCACTACCAGTACTGGTAATTTTGCTACACAATTGATCATGTTTATCTAGTATAAATCACAAAGCACTTTTGCTTGAGTCATTCACCAAACTTTCACACAGCACGGACAGGGAGGAATAAACATGCAGCAAACTATTTTGTTTGAAAGGCCTTGTCCATTTGAGATCAGCAAACATGTCCAGACAATACAATACAATGCAGAAGTACAGCCTGTATACTGAAATGTACATTGAAAACTTTCTCTGGTGCTTTTCTACAAGTTCTCAATAATTCGAAAAACGGCAAAAATGCTCGATTTCAGAATTTTTTCTAGGTAACTTAGAGACTTAGTACCAACTTGAAACTTTGTATATAAACAGATATTGTCATCACCTTTCTGGTAGTATATTTAATGTTTTGGTACATCTTGTCATATTTTGTCAATTGCCAATTTAATATCGACAATAAAATGCGAAATTCGTTTTTTGCTGGGTCATATGAGAACTAAAATACAATTGTTTCTGCAAATTCTTTATGCATTTTTATTCTATAGGAGAAGGAGATTGTTCAACAAAAAAAGTAATTCTCAGCTACTATTACAAGGGGTCCAAATGGGGACTTGAAATGTGAACCGCACAAAGCGAGTGAAATTTATTTTGGATGTTTGAAATTTATTTTAAAACAAACAGCAATGAATAGACACCTGAAACTGACCCCGTACAGAGGGCACATACAGGACTAACAGCATTAAAAAAATCAGCTCTCTAGCTTGTACGGTTTCAAAGATACAGCCCCTCAAAAATGGTAATAATTTAGGAATGTCACGAAAATGGCCGTACCGGCACTTTTTCAAAAATTTATAAATCCGAAGTTATTGCTAGTACCAGCCTAATATTGCACATAGTTACTACATTATATTCAAAGTTCATAAGAAAAAAATATCAAGCAAATCAGAGATGGTCAAGCGGGAATTTTTTTTCTAATCTGCTGATTTGAGGTGGAATGACCCAGGTGGATTTTATCGCAATCTGTAAATCGCTATATGGGGGAATTGTTGCGCTTGGTGGAGGTCTGCGCTCTCTGAGTGCTTTTCTAGTTAAGAAATGTTTTCCTGGAAGCTCACTGGCTCTTTTTTTTGGAGTACAAAAAAAATAATTAAATCATTTGCTCCACATGAGTTAGAGCTAGTTATGTATATATCAGTGCAGAGGAGGAGGAGGAAGGAAGAGGAGGAAGCTCTACAGCAGAATCCCAGACCAGCTGCCCATGAGAGCTGCTCCGATCTGGGTGAAAAGGCGCTCCATATCGGGTAGCGGGTTGCGCAACCTGCTCTTAAAGGCAATGGCTACTGACGCACTGATTGGTTTAACAGGTGGAACCACTCCTATGGATAATGTAGCCAGCAGAGCAGGTGGGATAGTGGGTTTAGGGAGGAGGAAGATTGTGTTCTTTGTGGGGGAATGCCCCTCCCGCTACCCGCTATCCCTTAATAGCGGCTTTAGGAGGTTTGTTGAAAGATCGAGCCCTTGATCCCATACGTGGAGTTTAAAGGCCTTCGTGTGTCTTCGGTCAGCAGAGGGGAGCTGAGACTTTTTTTATTTTTTTGCGTTTTTAAAATCATAGCTGTGACATAAATGAGCTTACTGAAATGTTCGAGACACAAACCTCCTGGTTCCTGCTCAAATCACGGCCGATCCTGGTGCAGGCGACGTGCTCACAGACATCACAAATGGCACCTCGAACCGCCTGCTTGGACGCATTTCATTGCCGGGCGTCAGAGTGCGCACTCAGCACTTAGAGCCGAACCGCCTCCGGGCGCATGATAACACCGGACCGGAGTAGCCTCTGACTGTTATCAGAGGCTACCACAACCAGTCAGAGGCTACTCTGACTGGTTGTGAAGAGGTGTTGTGAATCCTCAGAGGCCTCCTGCAGATCCTCCGCTCGGTGCTGAGGAGGGAGGCGTCTGTGGCGCGCCGCCGCTTGTGCACACTCATTTCTTTCACCTGGAGAATGTCAGGATAATCAGCGTTGCGTGATTCACTTCTACCTCCCGTGCCCTTCACACGCAGAATTATGTGTCTTCAGCTCCTGCTGTTCGGTTCTGTATTAAGTGGATCTGTCCGAGCTTTGAAAGTGCGCCTATTGTAATAATGAGAGATGCAAGCTGTTGCCTCAGCGGGGCTTTATGCAAAGCAGCTAAACAAATATCCGAGCAAGGGCAGATCATCTTGCATACTGATGCGCTGCGCGAGGCCAGGAAAAATGTTTACATACGCAGAAAACTAAAGCATCTCACGGACAGACATCATCGGACCACTAGTGTCTACGGAGTGTGACAGCTTTGTCATCCACTCTGCTGGCGCTGTATGGAGCCCCATTTCGGTCATAATTCAATAAATAAATTAGTCTATTACTATGAAAGACAGGCTTTTATTATTATTAAATATTTCCCACTATTATGAAATGTATGTTTATTATTGTGAAATATTTCCCATTTTTATGATGATGGTTTCAATTTTCATAAGAATGAGCTTTTACATAATAATGGTTTCGTTTTTCATAAGAATGAGCTTTTACATAATAATACCTTTGTTTTTCATAAGAATGATTTGTGTGTCAATCACAGGAGAGAGGGCGGAGCCATTTATGTGATTGGCTGCTCTTTCATTCAGGCATAAGCAACAGAACAGTGAATATCGATAGTGGGCGAGAGGTGTAATGTATATACTCCAGGGCAGTAGGTGGCAGAATGCACCTCAGTTTAAAAGTTGACATCGACTAAGAAAAGTAGCACGAAATGTAGGGAAAACTTGATTTTGACGGCATGGTGACAGGAGAAAGATCCTTTTCTGACTTACTCTGAGAGGTAGCCAACAGGTTTGATGCGAGTCCCCCACCAACTAGTCGATGTCAGAGCGTAAAATGGAGAAGGATCAGCCAATGAGCGCGCAGGTCAACCACTGGTCCCGCCCAGTGGTAAAATGTGTTATTATGTAAAAGCTCATTCTTATGAAAAAGGAAGCAATTATGTAAAAACTCATTCTTAGATTTTAAAAAAGCCATTCTGAAATAAACTATTATGCATTAAACTAAGATTAAATAATAATAAAAATATATTTCATAATAATTACATTTTTTCATAATAATAGGAAATATTTCATAATAATACACATATTTCATAATAAGAGGAAATATTTCATAATAACAAACATGTATTTCATAATAATGGGAAACATTTCATAATAATGGATACGTATTTCATAATAATAAACGCCTGTATTTCATAATAATAGACTCATTTATTAGTTGAATTATGACCCAAACGGGGCTCCATAGAGTTGTGACTGGTATTATCATTCCTGCACAAAAGCTACTCATTTTGCATATACCTGCACGCCTGTCATGTATGAGAGTGGAGTAAACCAGTGATATTATAAAAGAGTCTGAACAGATTTGTTCTAATGAATCATTGCATTGTAGCCATTTTTCAAATCTCAATTCATTTGACACGTGTCTTTGTTGTTTTAATTGACCGTTCAACCCATTTAAAAAAGGGAACAAGTAGTTCGGCGTCATTGTGTGCGCCACGCTGAGCATGGACACGAGTAAGCAGCGTAGAGAATTGTCTGAGGAGCCCGAAAAGGAAATTATAGAGAAGCACGTTAGAGATAAAGGATATAAGGCCATCTCCAAGCAGCTTTATGTTCCTCTGGCTACAGTTGCAACTAGAAGAGCACTCGGAGAGCGCAGAACTCCGAGGTCCTAACCCTAACCCCTAACCCAACATCAGTCATCTGTAAAATAAAAAGACAGAAATGCAGTAAGAGACATAAAACATGCAAACACATAAAGAACTAGAAAAGCACTCAGAGCGCAGACCAAGTGCAACAATGCCCCCATTTAGTGATTTACTATCTATTTATAAATACTTGAGTTGTTTATTCTATTTTCTATTTCTATTCTATTTTATATTATTACTGGGCTTGCTCCGGGACCAGAGAAACTCATTTCGTTTTATTCCATGTTAACATGTGTTGAAATGACAATAAATGATCCTTGAATCCTTGAATCCTTACAGATTGCGATAAAATCCCCGTTGTGGATCAGATCTGGATCAGCCTTTGAAATTTGATAGAGGTTCCCATTGTCAATCCCTGAGTCAAATTTTATGAGTTTTGGGCAATAATTAACGAGATATTAAGAAACAACATTTTCGGCCCCGTTGACGGCAATGTTATCAAAAATTTGAAAGTGATCCAGAATCCAGGATTTCTTCCGGATCACACCCAAAATGAAATCAGTTCTTCCTTTTCACATTTCCGACAACTCCTGAAAATTTAATCAAAATCCATCGATAACTTTCTGAGTTATCTTGAACACAGACAGACAGACAGATAAACGCCGGTAAAAACATAACCTCCTTGGCGGAGGTAATTATTAAGAATCATAACATCGATAGAACTGTAGCCAACCTTATTGAACGTTGCTGCAAGAGGAAATGCAACCCCAGGTTCATCAGAAAGATGGAGTTCAACTCAAATGTCCTTGGATGTTTCAGTGGCTCTTTGTCTACCAGTACCGCTGAGGTCAAGGTGCCTGATCCCCCAACAATGGTCTCTGTGGAAGAAGATCCAACAAGACCGCACCATCAAAAGAAAAACATAAAAACATCTGATTCAAATGCACTTGACAGCATGTTGACGGTTTGACGGTAGGATGTCCTTCAGACCGATGAGATAGGTCTTGAACTTTTGACGAGTTACACCATCTCTGTCTTCACAGATGGAAGAAAACGAAGCTTGGGAGGAAAATGAAAATGTATCAACTGTTCAACACGGAAGAGGCTCTTATGTTTTTGGGGGTGATTTTGCTTCAGTGAATAGTAGAAGGTCCTTATCCGCTCTGAGCAGAACACAATGACGTCTCATGAATATTAAGGAGCCTGAAATGAAACATACTCCACTGTGTGAGTAGGCTCAGCCTCATCTGCAGGTCACGGGTCCTCCAACAGAATAATGAATAACTGAAAGTGCCAAAGAATGGATTTAAAGAAACAAAACAACAACACTGGGCTCCTCTCAAATATCCCACCCAGAGGGCTTTGTTTTTAATTAATAAAGCCTCCTGGTTAAAAGGTGAAGGGCCTTCAAGGACCAACAAAAGTAAGTCTATTTGCCTTTGAGAAAAGGAGCCACCAGAGTACAGAAAAATGGTATCCACTTGGTGGCAGCACCAGTGGAAACCGGTCATTGCGGCTGGATTTGAGGCTTTTGGGACACAAAAAAAAGGTAGCGGGTGGTCTGACCACCTGCTACCTGCTACCCTAAACCTGCTACCCTAAACCCGCGATCACAAGATACTGAGTTTGCGGAAAGCGCAAAAGACACGCCCACACCTAAAATGTGAGTAAGGGAGTTGGCATAGCGGGTAGCAGCTTTAGGTAGGGTTGGGCACGGTTCCTAACGTCCGGTTCTGGAATAGTTTTGAAGATTTTTGAATTTCGATTCCTTTTTTCGGTTCCTAAATGTCCACGCTGTTTTTTTTTTTTGTTTGTTTGTTTTGTTTTGATTTACTGCTCTAGTTTGTTGATGTTACTCCACCCGGCGTACTCAACTTGTTGAGTTGAGTATGCCGGGTGGAGTGCAACATCTGCGGGAAGCGTGTTACTGCCAAAGGAGGGTGCACGACTAATATGGCAAAACACATTCGCCTGCATGGCATCACAAAAATAAACGAGTGTACCGTCTTTAATTCACTGCGTTGCTTCCCCACTCCCGTCGCTTCTTCGACTTCAACAGAGAGTCTGTCTCCCAGAAACTCCTCAACGGAAACGCAACCAGTAATGCGCACGCCGAGTGAGGCTAGCGTTAGCAGCAAGCCAACAGTGAAACAACGTGACCACCCATACATGTTGGCTGCGAGGAGTAAAATGACAGTGGCACAAACACACGAGTGCCACAGAAAAGTAACAGCCTACGTGGTGAAAAGGCTCCTTCCCTTCTCAGACGTCGAATCGCCCACATTCAAGAAAATGCACAATATGAAAAAAAATGGCCTGTCGCCTGTGTAAATGTGTCAGTTTTTTTTATGAAAAAATTCTACCGTTAGGTAAATCACGATCTGTTGACCTACACATCAAAGAATCAGAATCGAGAATCGTTTTGAACAAGAATCGAAATAGAGAACCGGAATTGGAATTGGAATCGGAATCAGAATCGTTAAAATCCAAACGATGCCCAACCCTAGCTTTAGGGAAGCGGAAGTTTGCATTAGCGTATGTGGAGGTTCCTAAACCCGCAATTTGCGGGTAGCGGGTAGTGGGTAGCGGGAGGTGTACGATCAGGCCCTTAGCCTTTTCAGCTCACCCTTGTAATTTGACCCATGTGTTGGCTGGAAGCGAGCAGAGATGTCTTGAGAAGACGCTCCAGGATGAGCATCAGCTCATGAAAAGTCAAATTCAAAAAATTGTAATCCAGTCAATGTGTTCTGCCCTTCTTTTTCTCTCCACACAACGTTCACCTCCTTGCAGTCGAACGCCACTCAAATTAGGCTTTATTTATTCGTATTATCCCTTTACTGCCACCTCAACCTTAAAGGAACAGGAAGTGGTGGTGGGGGGTGAACTGTGCAGGTCAGCTCGCATCAAAAGAGAAGAAGAATTCAACTCGGGTTGAAACAGGCCCCTCGAAATATTCATGAAGCGATTATAATTCATAGGATTAACGGTGAGGACGCAAGTAAACTGTGATGAGCATTGTAATTATGGAATTTGCCCAGTGTTTGAGAGGAGTGTTTGTTATTTGTGTTTCGTCCGTGTGTGTGTGCGGGTGTGTGTGTGTGTGTGTTTGAACAGGTGGGCAAAGTGCAATCGACCTGATTGAGCCAGTAATAGCATAATAATCTTGATATTCTTGCTCCCTGTGAATCGCTGGCGCCCATATTAATGAAGCGGAGCGGCGGCGGGCCTGCGCGTGACCAACGGGGACTGTTTTTTATCGGTCCCGTGTAATAATAATACATTTTATTTAAAGGCGCCTTACTGTCACTCAAGGTCACCATACAGAGTATTAAAACACAGTTAAAAACAACACAATAAATATATAAAGACACAGGCCTAGAGGAGACGGGTTAAAATTTGAAAGTGCAGCGGTTAGGACAGTGAAAAAGCCGATTTAAACAGATGAGTTTTGAGTGAGGATTTGAACAGAGGGAGTGAGTCCAAATTTCTAATTTCTGGAGGAAGTGAGTTCCAGAGCCGAGGACCAGAACAGCTGAAGGCCCTGCTCCCCCTGGTGGTGAGACGGGCGGATGGAAGCAGAGGATCTGAGGGCACGGGAGGGAGTGGCAACAAAGATGAGGTCAGACAGGTATGGAGGGGCGGGGTTATGGATGGCCTTGAATGTTAGGAGGAGAATCTTGAACTGGATGCGGTGTTTAATGGGAGCCAGTGTATTTGCAGCAGAGTGGGCGTGATGTGGTGGATGGAGGGGGTTCTGGTGATGATACGGGCAGCTGAGTTCTGGACCAGTGGGAGCTCATGGAAGGATTTGTGAGGGAGACCATAGAGGAGGGAGTTCCAGTAGTCCAGGCGGGCAGTGACGAGACAGTGAATGAGGATGGCAGTGGTGTGGGGGGTAAGGGAGGGGCGAAGGCGGTTAATTTTACGTAGATGAAAGTATGCAGACTGGGTGACGTTATTGATGTGAGACTGGAAAGATAGAGTACTGTCAAGAACAACACCCAGACTCTTAACCTGAGGGGAGGGGAGGACAGAGCAGTTATCAATGGCCACGGTTAAATTATGTTTTTTAATTCGAAATTAATTATTCCGAATTAAATAAGTCAGAATTAAACTATTTTCCTTCGAGTTTACATGGAAATAGTAATTCCGAATTGAGGTTTACATGGAAAACACGTTTGATCGGCTTTATCCAATTCCGCTTAAGGTCTGGAGGTTAGGAACGGTTCTGATTGGATGGGGGGGGCGGTTGTCTTTATGTATTTACGTCTACCAGAAGAAAACAACCTTACTTGATTAGCAACAACATGGAGGACTACATTATTAGCATCCTTTTTGGATTTGTGAAACCTCCTTCATTTAACCTGGCCGCTACAACTTTAAAAAGTTCACAATTTTTATGTTTCCTGCCATCTGTTCTTTTAATTATTTCCAGTTCCTCCAAGCTATTTATTAAATAAATCGTCTCTGCTCTTGACCACCGTTTACTGCGTGCTGCCATCTTGAAACTTTGTTTCACAACAAGCCCGGAATATAAGCCTCATCGCAACAGACGGGCAAGAGAACGAGCATGCGCAGAAAGACCGGAATTAATTTAAAGTGGAATGAGTGTATACATGACCGCGGAATTATTCTATTCGGATTTAAAATCAGAATAAACCAGCCACTTACTTCGGAATTAAGTTTAATTCGGAATGGACAATTTCAATTGGAATTAGGTGTTTACGTGGTAATTTTTAATCATTTTAAATCGGATTTAATTTCAATTCTGAATTAAATGGCAAGAGAAATGGTAAGAGAATGGTAAGAGAAAAGTCAGTTTTGGATAACGTTGATTTAGTACCAATGAGGAGAACCTCAGTTTTATCACTGTTGAGTTTGAGGAAATTTGATGTGATCCAGGATTTGATTTCTGTGATGCAGTCAGTGAGGGAGGAGGGTGGGATGTTGAGAGTGGGTTTACTGGAGAGGTAGAGCTGGGTGTCATCCGCATAGCAGTGGAAATTTATGTTATATTTACGGAAAATATGGCCAAGGAGAAGAAGGTAGACGATGAAAAGGAGGGGCCCCAGAACCGAGCCCTGGGGCACACCAGAGGTGACAGCAGATGGTTGTGATGTGAAAGATTTAATCTGGATAAACTGAGTGCGGCCTGAGAGGTAGGATTTAAACCAGTCAAATGGGGTGTGGGTGATGCCAATGGAGGATAATCTACTGAGGAGGGTGGTATGACAGATAGTATCAAAGGCTGCTTTTCTTTGCTCTGCAGACAGATGAAGCTTGCGCAATGACGCATTGCGCGTACAACATACGTCTGTGAGCGACTGCGCTGCTGGAACACTTCCTCTCAGCCACACAGCTTACAACACCGGGTTGCATTTAACCTATGCATCTATTTGAAACTTCAAAATGGACTCAACAGGGATTCTCTGCTGTGCAACAGGAAGGATGCAAAGTTCTGATCTTGATGATGAAATTCTTCATCTCGCAGCGTCGTCTGTTTGCCCCAATTTACTAACATCTGCCCATTTGGAGATGTAAGCAGACAACGCTTCGGTCCTGCTTGCGGTCATCATTTCTTTTCCAGATAACCGCTGGGCAAACATCCGTTGGCCCAAGGAGCTCCCCTTGTCTTATCCCAGAAATAACACATCAACAGGGGACACAAAGCAGCCAACATGTTATGCAAAAGGAATGTAAATGAAGATATTCAAAGTGACCGAAATCAGACAAAAATAACAAAGAGCAGAGCCAAAAGAAAAAAAAAATATATATATATTTTTTTAAAGCCCACATAGGGATCAGAATAAAAACATCAAAATAAAATACAAAAATCCCCAAAACAGATGCAAAAATAATTACCACAGAAATAGAATTTGAAGCAGATTATTTAGCGTGAATCATTTTTTGTAAATAATAATCATAGTTTGTTTGAACAAAGCTTGATAATAATAATTTCTTCAGGGCTGGATGGAGTCTCAGGAGCTGCGGTGTGTTGTCGGAGGGAGTCATTAATCCTGATGACTGTGAAGACGTCCACCTGTGCTTCTCACTGCTGTTAGAATAAATGTAATACATTATATTTGAAAGGAGGCTGTGATGCTGCAGCTCTGACTGCTTCTTTTCGTTGGCGGACGCTCCCTGAAGCCTGTAGATGATGGAGCCTTTAGCTCCTACCGGAGAACAGAAAGCAAACTACAGTTGGTCCTGGAAGCCGCTTGTTCGCTTTCTTACAGCGGCCACTGACGGGACATTGGAGAAACTGGTTTGTAGTCATTGAGGGCAGATGGATGAGAACTTTTTAAGGTGCTGGGACACACTGGATCTGGTCTGTAAAAACTTTGACTGTTATTTTTATTTTTCATTTCTGTATGTTTACAGGCCAGAATCTCCTGAGTTTCATGCTGACTTGCAGTTCCCTCCTCTGTCCATCCCAGCGTTTACCTCCACCTGTGTGTGTAGATGTGTTCTGGGTGTCGGCTGGTGTGGTGACCGGTGATCTAGTCCTCTGACCATCTCACCTCAGTGCTGCTACCTGCATCTGTTTATGTAGTCATTCATTCAGTCATTTGTGTCTCTCCTCTCTCTGTCCTCCATCCTCTCTCTGTCTTCCATCCTCCCTCTGTCCTCCATCCTCTCTCTGTCCTGTCTCTCCTCTCTTCTTCTTTCTTTATCCAGCTGGTCTTCATCAGGAAGGTCCCTCCATATGATCCAGGTCCTGGTCCAGGTTTCTTCCTCTTAAAGTGGAGTTTTTCCTTACCTCTGTTTGGCTGAAAGGTTTTTTCTCCCTATGTGAGAGTTTTTTACCTGCCATTATCCTTGATTAGAATTCAATATTATAATTTTAGTTAATGATATTTGCTCAGGGGTCATGATCTGGGTCTCTGTAAAGCGCCTAGAGACAATTGACATTGTAACAGACGCTATACAAATAAAATTGAGTTGAATTGTTATTATTCAGCAGATTCTTCATCAGACTGCAGTCAAGTCAAACACATGGGAAGGTAATCTCGACTTTACAGTTTTTTTTCTCAACACGCCTCAATGGTTCCCCGCTTCCTCCCAGGGGACTCTTGTTTTCTTGCTGAGCAGCTCTTTCATGTCACCGGTGATCCAGGCTTTGGTTCCGTTGGTGGATCTCACTGTTCTGGTGCTGATGGTCCACACAGAGGTGCCCCTTTTAACATCTGCACAGAATAAGAGCTGCATTTTATTTTCTCTGGCCGAGGAGTTGACAAGCTGTTGAAACACTGGAAGGGTATGAGACAGACAGAGAGAGAGAGAGGTGTGGTTTGAGCCTCCGGAGATCACAAATAATGCATTGAGGTGCTGCGTTTGCAGCCTAGCAACAGCTGAGCTGATGAGTTCACACAGTGGTAGCAGACGCCAGGATAACAACTGCCAGTAAAATAACACAGGGGACTCTCCGTGGGTGGAAACTCACAGGTAGCAGGTCTGTATCTGGGTGCAGAGATGCTCCTTCACACTAACACGTTCTGTTGTTTTTGCTCATCGGTGCCACAACCTTTACTTTTGCTGCTTTGTTTTCCGTCTGTCTTTTTCCATGCTGTCTGAGGGCTGCGTAAAAAGACGTTGAAGCTGGAAATTTGCAGCCATATCACAGTAACACATAATATTCCTAATATTCCCAAGACGATCCAGGAAGGAAATAATTTAAACTTTCTGTTCCTGTCTCTTCTTCAAATCATCTTGAACTCGGAGGCCCCATTCATACACTTCCCCTTACCCGTTAACACTAGCCACTACTTCCGGGTATGGGAACCTTCGCTAACCGCTAAAGCAATCTTCCGCTCACTACCCATTATGCCGACTCTCTTACTCACATTGTAGGTGTGGCAATGGGTCAGACCACCCGCTACCTGCAACCTGCAAGTCGTCACGTACAAGAGCACGTCCAAATGGCATCAATGTGCATCCACCTGGTCACATGTGGACGTGCACAAACAACTCTACATCTGGAATTAACTCTTGTATAAAAAGCGTGATTTGGCCTCAGTTGAACCCCTGAGAAAATGGCAGAGATCGTCTTTAACGGCTTGCACACCAGTTAAACCATAGACGACCAGAGTGTGTTTACTGGGAGGACACCGACTATCTGGGACTTTCAGATGAGCTGCACACGAGAGCTGCTCTGATCTGGATGAAAAGACGTTCCATAGCGGTTAGCGGGTAGCGCAACCTGCTCTTAAAGGCAATGGCTACTGATGCACTGATTGGTTAAATAGGTGGAATGCCCTAACCACTCCTATGGATAATGTATAGGGCTGGGCAACGATTAGAATTTTTAATCGCGATTAATCTCATTATTTCCCTGATTAATCACGATTGATCACATTGTATACGCAAAATCAAATAATGAATTCAAAAGTAGTGTAAAATGCACTTTTATTGAAATGTTCTGCTGCCATATGAACTAAAGTGTCATAACATTTGTTGTTCAAACACTTTCAACATCAGCACTTGTCAGTAACACATATTTAGTGTAAATCTCATCTTTAAAAAATGTAAAATAAAATAAAGCTTATTGCCACTGCCAGGACATTAATGTCATCCTGTTTTTATGAAAAATTTAAAAAAAAAAAGTCTACAAACAAAATCCAACAATTTTATTTTATTACTTTTTTTTTTTTTTTTTCCTAAGGTGAGAAGTTCAGTCATTCAGGAGAGACTCAGAGTAGAGCCGCTGCTCCTTTACATCGAGAGGAGCCAGTTGAGGTGGTTCATCTGGTTAGGATGCCTCCTGGACGCCTCCCTGGAGAGGTGTTTCAGGCATGTCCAACTGGGAGGAGACGACGGGGAAGACCCAGGAGAGATTATGTCTCTCAGCTGGCCTGGAAACACCTCGGGATTCTCCCAGAGGAGCTGGTGGAGGAGGCCGGGGGGAGGGAGGTCTGGGCCTCTCAGCTGAAGCGTTTTTTGTTTTTTAATCTAACACAAAAAAAAGGAAAAAAAAATGCCTTTTTTTAATATTTCAACTTTAGACTTGGATCAAAAATATGAAATTAAAAAACAGGCCACAGAACTGAATTAGTTTTATAATGGAGGACTGGACTTTCTGTTGTCATTACACATCTGTGCCACTAGATGGAGCCGCACTGCAGTAACCAGCTAGAGAACAGCAGGACAGTGAACACATGGAGCAGATCTGATGGAACATGGAGGAATGATGCCAAAGTTTTGCTGCAGTCTAGAATTTTTTTTTCAGACAGAGACAGAGTTCTGCAGTGGCCAGTAACAGACTTTTCTAAACAAAAGCATTTGAGCAACATGCTTTAACGCGCGATAAAATAAATGTCGGCGTTAATAAATTAATGAGTTAATGCGATAACGCGTTAACTTGCCCTGCCCTAATAATGTAGCAGGTAGTGCAGGTGGGATAGCGGGTTTAGCAAGGTGGAAGATTGCGCTCTTTGCAGGGGAACCCCCCTCCCTCTACTCGCTATCCCTAAATTGCGGCTTTAGCAGATCTGGTGGAAGATCGGGCCCAGGGTCTCAATCTGGGTATTTGCTTTGACGCAGAAGTACAGATCAGACTGCTATGACTCATCGTACACAACTCTCCTTTATGCTGTTTTTTAGTCCCGTCTCTTTTGCATTCTTCAGAGCTTTTCCTAAAACAGCTGAACAGCGTTGACACAAATTCCATTTTATTAAAACACCCCCCCCATCACAAACTTGCGTGCGCCCGTCTTCATGGACGCAGCAGCCTCCGAGCAGCATGTCTAATACCCCGGACTTCATCTGTCGTCCCACCGGCTCCACGGGAAAGGGTAATCAAGTTTGGAGGGCTGTTGTTTTGAAAGCGAAGCTGCCTGCCTTGTAATTGAAAGTGAGTGAGTGTGATGTGGAGAGACTGTGGTAAAGATTTTGTGTTTGGGTGAGAGGAGCCAGAGGAGGACGGGGGGGGGGGGTTATAAAGTGTCTCCAGCCGGATCGTCAGTGACGGTGCCGGTGAGGAGCTCGCCGTCCGCTGGGATTCCTCTGCAGCCATGGCGGCTGTTCCTCTTCCCCGGGGAACTACTTCCCTGTCATCGAACACACTCTCACACTTATACACACACTCTGTTGCAGCGTAGCGCCTCACGAGTACTGGGCCTGCTCACACACACACACACACACACACACTCTCACAGTCCTTCACAGCTTCTGACCTGCTTCCATACCTGTGATTTTTTTTTAATTTTCCTGTGACATTAAGAAAACACATACACACACACGTGATGACTCGAAAGGTGAAGCCATCAGACGACCACCAGACCCCGCCTCCAAGAAGATTTGCATTTTTTTTTCTCCAAAAAGTGACGCAGCTGAAGTGCTGCTGCTTCTGCCCAGGATTCACGAATCTCTCTGCAGTCGCTCATTCATGACATTTCCTGCTCAGTGGGTGTCTGCAAATCTTTTCAGCACAACAATGCTGTTTTGGAAGCAGGACATCAATTTATGTTTTCTCTCTCTCTCTCTCTCTCTCTCTCTCTCTTTCTCTCTCTCTCTCTAGAAAATTGATTTGCTTCACATCAGATTTGAATTACTGGCCCTTTTCTTGTTTTGACCCACATGTACGTTCTGCACGTCTCTTTCCAGCTCGTCAAAGACTTCACGCGCTGCTTGACGTTATTAATGAATTAAAAACATAAAATGTTCGAGGGAAATGTTCCCCTGACAGTTAGGTATTAACACAGATGGGCCCCGATCTTCCGCCAGATCTGCTAAAGCTGCTATTTAGGGATAGCGGGTAGCAGGAGGGGTGTTACCCCACAAGGAATGCAATCTCCCACCTAGCTAAACCCGCTATCCCACCTGCGCTACCTGCTACATTATCCATAGGAGTGGTTAGGGCGTTCCACCTGTTAAACCAATCAGTGCGTCAGCAGCCATTGCCACATGGGACCAGGTGGACACACATTGATGCCATTTGGACGCGCTCTTGTACACGCTGATATGCAGGTTGCGGGTAGCGGATAGTCAGACCACCCGCTACCCGCAACCCTAAACCCGGGATCGCAAGATAACAAGTTTGCAGAAAGGCCAAAAGACACACCCATTGCCACACCTACAATGTGAGTAAGGAAGTCGGCATAATGGTAGTGGTTTTAGCAGCAACCGGCAATTTGCGGGTAGCGGCTAGCGGGAACTGTACGATCGGGGCCATGATCTCAAACAGCTGAATCAAAAAAAAAAACATCATCCAGTGATAGCCAGCTCCTCCTCTGACAGGATGTCCTGTAGCCCTCAGACTCATAACCTTGTCCAGAGGTGACATCGACGTCTCAGAGCTCACACGGTGAAATCAGACTAATCACTACAGAATATGTTTGTTGGTTGGTTGGTTTATTTTTTTCAGAAGAGCACCAAAGACAAAAAGAAAAAGGACCATCCAGAGCAAAAGCCAGGCTCTGTGATGTTGCAGGGTTACATCAGTGCCCTTGGCAAAGCTTATTTCCACTTCTGTGATGGCAGCATTACTGCAGAAAAAGTACACTGATGTTTTTTTTTGCAGCAGCATCGGCTGCCTTCAGGACCAACATCTTTTGCACATCACTCGTTCCTCCACATGAAAGGCATGGCTGAGGAAGAGGAGGGTGCCGGGCCACCGGCCTGTCTGCAGTCCTGGCCCGTCCCTGACGGAGAACGAGTAGAGAATCCGTGAAACAGAGGGACGCCACAAACCCCGTCCAGTGATGTAGAACGCCTTCAGACGTGTTTGCAGGGAGAACCGAGTATTTTCCTCTGTTTTGGTGGAACAGAGGAGCAGTTTCTAAAACACTCTATGTTCAAAAGTCGCTTACGTCACCTTTTCATTTCAATTCAGGTGCTCAGTTTGAGCTTCAGGAGGTCATCTTGACCGTGTTTACCTGCCTAAATGCATGGAGGTGCTTCCATGTGATTGGCTGATCACATATTAGCATCAACGACCACTCGAACAACTAAATTTCATAAAATCTTTGAGTGGACAGGCGGTGATCTCCAGATCTCCTGTGTGACCTAGAAGTTGTACCAACTCTTTCCTTCAAACTAAAGTGAGTGTTTTTCATGCTTCTAGACCAGGGGTGTCCAACTCCAGTCCTCCAGGACCAACGTCCTGCAAGTTTTAGATGTTTCCCTGAATCAGCACGCCTGATTCAAATGAATGGTCTCGATGACGGTCTTGTGCAGACCTGGATGATGAGCTGACGGTGATCCATTCATTGGAATCAGGTGTGTTGTGGCAGGAAAACATCTCAGGCAAGACAAGTTTATTTGTAGAGCACAATTCCTACACAAGGCAATTCAAAGTGCTTTACAGATGCATAAAGTCACAAGAAGGCTAATAGAATCATTCATACAAGCATAAAAATAACCATTAATAAATTAAATTAAAAATCAATTGAAAAGAAAAATAAATTAAAAATGAAGAGTGCAGATAAAATCCTTCCAGTCATCATCTTCACATCTAAACAGAACTGTTTTCAGTCTGGATCTGAACATTGTCAGAGTTCAGGTCTGTCTCACATCTTCTGGAAGACTGTTCTAGATTTTAGGAGCATAAAACTGAAATGCAGCTTCACCTTGTTTAGTCCTGACTCTGGACACCAGCAGGAGACCACTACTTGAGGTTCTCAGAGTCCAGGTTGGTTCATATGGATCTAACATGTCAGAGATGGACTTTGGGGCCATGAAGAGACTTGAACACAAGTAGAGCTGTTTTAAAGTCTATTCTCTGAGTGACAGGAAGCCAGAGACCTCAGAACTGGACTAATATGGTCGTATTTCCTGGTTCTAGTCGGGACCAGTGCAGAGACCTCAGGACTGGACTAATATGGTCGTATTTCCTGGTTCTAGTCGGGACCAGTGCAGAGACCTCAGGACTGGACTAATATGGTCGTATTTCCTGGTTCTAGTCAGGACCGGTGCAGAGACCTCAGGACTGGACTAATATGGTTGTATATCCTAGTTCTAGTCAGGACCAGTGCAGAGACCTCAGGACTGGACTAATATGGTCGTATATCCTGGTTCTAGTCAGGACCAGTGCAGAGACCTCAGGACTGGACTAATATGGTCGTATATCCTGGTTCTAGTCAGGACCAGTGCAGAGACCTCAGGACTGGACTAATATGGTTGTAGACCCTGGTTCTAGTCAAGACCAGTGCAGAGACCTCAGGACTGGAATAATATGGTCGTATTTCCTGGTTCTAGTCAGGACCAGTGCAGAGACCTCAGGACTGGACTAATATGGTCATATTTCCTGGTTCTGGTCAGGACCAGTGCAGAGACCTCAGGACTGGACTAATATGGCCATATTTCCTGGTTCTAGTCAGGACCAGTGCAGAGACCTCAGGACTGGACTAATATGGTCGTATTTCCTGGTTCTGGTCAGGACCAGTGCAGAGACCTCAGGACTGGACTTATATGGCCATATTTCCTGTTTCTAGTCAGGACCAGTGCAGAGACCTCAGGACTGAACTAATATGGTTGTAGACCCTGGTTCTAGTCAGGACCAGTGCAGAGACCTCAGGACTGGACTAATATGGTCATATTTTTCCTGGTTCTGGTCAGGACCAGTGCAGAGACCTCAGGACTGGACTGGACTAATATGGTCGTATTTCCTGGTTCTAGTCAGGACCAGTGCAGAGACCTCAGGACTGGACTAATATGGTCGTATCTCTTGGTTCTAGTCAGGACCAGTGCAGAGACCTCTGGACTGGACTAATATGGTCGTATTTCCTGGTTCTAGTCAGGACCAGTGCAGAGACCTCATGACTGGACTAATATGGTCGTAGACCCTGGTTCTAGTCAGGACCAGTGCAGAGACCTCAGGACTGGAATAATATGGTCGTATCTCCTGGTTCTAGTCAGAACCAGTGCAGAGACCTCAGGACTGGACTAATATGGCCATATTTCCTGGTTCTGGTCAGGACCAGTGCAGAGACCTCAGGACTGGACTAATATGGTCGTATTTCCTGGTTCTAGTCATGACCAGTGCAGAGACCTCAGGACTGGACTAATATGGTCGTATTTTCTGGTTCTAGTCAGGACCAGTGCAGAGACCTGTGGACTGGACTAATATGGCTGTATTTCCTGGTTCTAGTCAGGACCAGTGCAGAGACCTCAGGACTGGACTAATATGGTCGTATTTCCTGGTTCTAGTCATGACCAGTGCAGAGACCTCAGGACTGGACTAATATGGTCGTATTTTCTGGTTCTAGTCAGGACCAGTGCAGAGACCTGTGGACTGGACTAATATGGCTGTATTTCCTGGTTCTAGTCGGGACCAGTGCAGAGACCTCAGGACTGGACTAATATGGTCGTATTTCCTGGTTCTAGTCAGGACCGGTGCAGAGACCTCAGGACTGGACTAATATGGTTGTATATCCTAGTTCTAGTCAGGACCAGTGCAGAGACCTCAGGACTGGACTAATATGGTCGTATATCCTGGTTCTAGTCAGGACCAGTGCAGAGACCTCAGGACTGGACTAATATGGTCGTATATCCTGGTTCTAGTCAGGACCAGTGCAGAGACCTCAGGACTGGACTAATATGGTTGTAGACCCTGGTTCTAGTCAAGACCAGTGCAGAGACCTCAGGACTGGAATAATATGGTTGTATTTCCTGGTTCTAGTCAGGACCAGTGCAGAGACCTCAGGACTGGACTAATATGGTCATATTTCCTGGTTCTGGTCAGGACCAGTGCAGAGACCTCAGGACTGGACTAATATGGCCATATTTCCTGGTTCTAGTCAGGACCAGTGCAGAGACCTCAGGACTGGACTAATTTGGTCGTATTTCCTGGTTCTGGTCAGGACCAGTGCAGAGACCTCAGGACTGGACTTATATGGCCATATTTCCTGTTTCTAGTCAGGACCAGTGCAGAGACCTCAGGACTGAACTAATATGGTTGTAGACCCTGGTTCTAGTCAGGACCAGTGCAGAGACCTCAGGACTGGACTAATATGGTCATATTTCCTGGTTCTGGTCAGGACCAGTGCAGAGACCTCAGGACTGGACTAATATGGTCGTATTTCCTGGTTCTAGTCAGGACCAGTGCAGAGACCTCAGGACTGGACTAATATGGTCGTATTTTCTGGTTCTAGTCAGGACCAGTGCAGAGACCTCTGGACTGGACTAATATGGTCGTATTTCCTGGTTCTAGTCAGGACCAGTGCAGAGACCTCATGACTGGACTAATATGGTCGTAGACCCTGGTTCTAGTCAGGACCAGTGCAGAGACCTCAGGACTGGAATAATATGGTCGTATCTCCTGGTTCTAGTCAGAACCAGTGCAGAGACCTCAGGACTGGACTAATATGGCCATATTTCCTGGTTCTGTCAGGACCAGTGCAGAGACCTCAGGACTGGACTAATATGGCGTATTTCCTGGTTCTAGGTCATGACCAGTGCAGAGACCTCAGGACTGGACTAATATGGTCGTATTTCTGGTTCTAGTCAGGACCAGTGCAGAGACCTGTGGACTGGACTAATATGGCTGTATTTCCTGGTTCTAGTCAGGACCAGTGCAGAGACCTCAGGACTGGACTAATATGGTCTGTGATGAGGCAGGTCCAGGTATGACACTCAGGCAGGTGGTCACGTTTGACACGCCGAAGCGTGGTGTTTAATTTTAAAGTAAACAGTGTGGAAAACACAAAACTCTCCCTTCAAAGGTTTACTCAGGCTCCTAGAATGCCTAGGGGAGGAAAGGAAACGTCTGATTAGTGTCTCAAAACTTAAATAATGTTCTTCAAAACATTGTGGAGCAACACTTACCGCCCAACAGAGTAGTTCCTCCTGCAGGAGCCAGCCACACAGTGAGGAGGAGACCCTTGGTCTTTTTAACCAAAGCTGGTGATTACTAACCTGGCCCAGCTGGGCCCTGCACAGGTGGCAGTGCATCCAGCTGGTGGAGCATGTAATTAGGGACGTATTTCCCTTCCACGACCAGACCAAGTGAGGGTCGCTGTTTCTCCCTGTGCTGGCTGGCCCTCTGCCTACTCTCACCTGGTCGGGGGTGAAGTGAGGCTCCACAGGTCGTATTTCCTGGTTCTAGTCAGGACTCGTGCAGCAGTGTTCTGGATGTACTGCAGCTGTCTCACAGCTTGTTTAGAGAGCCCAGTGAGCAGGCTGTTACAGTAGTCTAACCTGGTAGAGACTAACGCATGGATTAGTCTTTTTAAATCTGGTTTAGACACTATTCCTTTGATTCTGGCAATGTTTTTTAGATGGTAAAAAGCTGCTGAAGTTATTGCTTTAATGTGGCTGTTAAAGTTCAAGTCTGAATCCAATATTACCCCTTAATTTCTGACCCGATTTTTAGGTTCACAGTGACACAATTAATCTACAGGCCCATGTTCTCCTGCTGTCAGTGACACATAGATCTGAGTATCATCTGCATAGTTGTGGTAGGACACATTAAATCTGCGTATTAGCGGCCCAATTGAAGCATGTACAGATTGAACAACAGGGGTCCCAGGATTGACCCCTGGGGAACCCCACAGGTCATGGCCATTTGGTCTGAGACACAGTTACCATTTTCAACAAAGTATTTCCTGTCCCTGAGATAGGACCTGAACCAGTTTAAAGCATTTTCCGAGATTCTCACCCAGTCTTCTAATCTTTGTAATAAGATTGCATGGTCAACTGTGTCAAAGGCAGCTCTTAGGTCCAGCAGAACTAAGACTGAGACTTTGCCTGCGTCTGTGTTCAGACGAATATCGTTTGTCACCTTGATCAGGGCTGTCTCAGTTCTGTGGTGGGACCTGAAGCCTGATTGAAAACTATCAAAAACATTGTTAGACAGGAGAAAGTCAGTAAGCTGTTGATACACCACTTTTTCTAGGACTTTGCCAAAGAATGGCAGGTCTGATATGGGCCGATAGTTCTTCAGTACTGTGGCATCAAGACTGCTCTTCTTTACACGAGGCTTAATGACAGCAGTTTTTAAGGCTTCTGGGAATGTTCCAGTCTGAAGTGAGATGTTGGTTAATTCAGTGAGTTGTGGTAACAAACTGCTCAGCACAGACATGCAGGACAGCGGCCCTCGAGGACTGGGATTGTCCACCCCTGTTGAAGACACACACAAAAAAAGAAATCTATTCAAATAACATTCAAGTCCAACCCCTAACTGTATTTTCTGTCAGGAGTCAGTGTTGCTGCCGTTCACAGTCGACCCTCAGTTCTTCTTCATCCTGTCAGGGCTCTGCTAAAAACACAGTGGAAAGGAGGAGTGTCAGGGTGATTACATTATCAGGGTAATTAATACCAGACACAGATAATTACATAAAACCAGGGAGAGCAAATCGAGGAGGAGCCAAGAACACCTCAAGGTTCGAACAGTAGGTCCAAAAGTTGAGGAAAAGTACCGAACCAAAGTTTTTTGGGGGAAAAATGCATGACACTAAATACCCAAACAAGCCTTCCAGACCACCAGTATCAAGAACTCCACACAAGAACTTCATCTACAGGCAGAAATGTGCTTCAAGCAAGTGCTAATTAATGCAAAAAAAAAAAAAGTCTCATCATTAATCATCACACTTTGAGGTATGTACATGCAGGGAGAGGGCGAAAACGACAGCTGGTGAGACTCCTCAGCAGAGGGATTTGGCGACTCCACAATGTCTTCCTCTTTGCCACAGTCCAGCTGAGTCTCACAAAAACAAAGAGCTGTGTTTTGGATCGAGGCGATGCTCATTACTGAGCAGAGGCCGAGGAAAAAGAGAGAAGAGGCTTTAAAGGAGAGATTGGGGGCGAGGAGAGCGGGCCAGGGAAGGACGGGTGCCAGCGCTGCCTCCAGTGTCCGCGTCAAATCCCTCCATCCTTCCCTTCATCGTCTCCTTCCATCCTGTCCCTCCTCCCTCTTCCCAGCAGCTGGCCAGTTTTCTCCCCAGCACACAAAGACCTCTCTGATGCTGCAGACTGAGACATCAGTGTGTGTTCGAAGCGAGAACACAGACTCTCACTTCACCCTCCGCGGATATCTCACCCACACTCGCTCTTCCTTTCCCTCCCCCGCATCGCCATCGCTACCCCGTGCGCCCTCACTTCCTCTCCTCATTCCACAGTCTCCTTTTTATCCTCTGGCTCTTTTCATCACCTCTTTTTATGCTCACTGCACCTTCTTATCCCCGCTCCTCGTTTGCCCCACATCCACCTTGATATCTCGCTCTCCTCTCTCCCTTTCATACGTTGCCGGTCGCTCCCGTCGCTGCTGTCTTTGGACCGAGCTTCCAGTTCAGTTATAATTGACTCGGAGTGGCTCGCCGCTCTTGTGCGGAGGTCGTTACTAGCCACAAAGTCAACTGCAGCTGGCTGAAGGGTATCAGATGTGAAGGACTTTTCAAAGGAGAATTTCTACTTTTATATCCCTTGGTTATTGCAGAAATGCATATAAATTGCCGGACTATACTCTCACTGTAAATTATTACGGGTTTACAAGCTCGTAAGGAATCATTTATGAAAGGGGCAGTCACAATCCATCTTGAAAAGTAAAAACCTCAGTCTGGCCTGCATTTCCACTTCCAGGTGTGTTGGCCTGGTGGTCGTATCTACTCCGGGCGGTCGTAGCTACTCCGGTTGGCCGTAGGTACTCCTGATAGTCGTAGCTATTTGGATGGTCGTAGCTACTCCTGATAGTCGTAGCTATTCAGATGGTCGTAGCTACTCCTGATAGTCGTAGCTAATCCGGATGGTCGTAGCTACTCCTGATAGTCGTAGCTAATCCGGATGGTCGTAGCTACTCCTGATAGTCGTAGCTATTCGGATGGTCGTAGCTACTCCTGATAATCGTAGCTAATCTGGATGGTCGTACCTACTCCTGATAGTCGTAGCTATTCCAGATGGTCATAGCTACTCCTGATAGTCATAGCTAATCCGGATGGTCGTAGGTACTCCGGGTGGTCGTAGCTACTCCTGATAGTCGTAGCTATTCCGGATGGTCGTAGCTACTCCTGATAGTCGTGACTACTCCTGATAGTCGTAGCTATTCCAGATGGTCGTAGCTACTCTGGATGGTCGTAGCTACTCCGGGTGGTTGTAGCTACTCTGGATGGTCGTAGCTACTCCGGGTGGTTGTAGCTACTCCGGTTGGTCGTAGCTACGCCGGTTGGTCATAGCTACTCCGGGTGATCGTAGCTACTCGGGATGGTCGTAGCTACTCGGGTTGATCGTAGCTACTCCGGGTGATCGTAGCTACTTGGGATGGTCGTAGCTACTCGGGTTGATCGTAGCTACTCCGAATGGTTGTAGCTACTCCGGATGGTTGAAGCTACTCCTGATCCTCTGTAATCGGTGAACGCCATGCAGTCCTGTCTCTAAATGTGGGATTTTGCTTTACCTTACCTTTTTTTACACACCCATCCATAAGTTGCACTCCCAACGTTGCCCCAAAAATGTGTGCCTTGTGCAGTTGCATTTGCGCGGGACGAGAAAAAGTCTGTTTTACGACGTAAATCCTCAGATGTGATGGCGAGGCTTCGCATTTTCTTACAGAATTTACAATTAGAAAAAACTTTAAGTCATGAATCCATGGCTTCATTGTGCACAATTGTGGGGAAATATTGAACCAGAGGCATCTGATCAATCACTCAGACAAGTTCTGGCTCTTTGTTGCTCTTGATTTCCTCAGATTTACTGGAAGACCATTTTCTTTCCAGTTGTCTCACTTTGTTCAAAGTTACACAACTGCTGTTTCGACCAAAGATTGGACCTGCCTGCATCTGTCGTCTTGAATGAAGCAGCTCAATTAGACTGCAGTGCTGTCAATTAGGCCGTGCAGCTGAGTGGAAGCAGCGTTGGGAGCAGCCGTCAGCAGTACTTATACTGTGCATGGACACGTAGATGCATGTGCACCTGACATGCATTGTAAATGACCTTAATGATATTATCTTTATTGTCAAGTTTATTATTCTGATGCAACAGAACAGTAACGCAGTTTATGCTTTTATTTTGAAAGGCTTAGAATAACGGGGTGACGTAAATCGATTGTAGCAATCCATACCGCAACAGCGCAAACTCCAGTGTGCAAAGAGAAGGTGTGCTCCATGGTTAAAACGGTAAAAGACGCTCATTAAGGCGCAGTTCTGAGCTGCAAACAGTTCCTTAGCACCTGGTTGATAAAGGAACAAGGTTGGTATTGCGTCTTGTATTATAAATGTAAATTTAGTTGTATTTCACAGAGCATACTGGTTGCCATTAAGGTAGAGGTTAGTTGTTTTTGATGCCCCCTAGTGGACACAGATTTACTTCGGTAAAATACTCATGCTAATCAGTAGCGTAAAGGCAAAGGTTTATATGGTTTAATATTCTTTGTTAACATATGGTCACAGTTACAATATGGGGTATCTTATTTTATTTCATGGTAAAACATATAAAAGGCAGTGTTTAAAGGTGTTTAATTAATACACATGATAAATACATGGAAATAGCACTCAGGGTAAAGATTGTCCAGGGTAAAAGTTTATAATAATTTAAGGTAAAGATTTCATGTATGTTTAAATATGGAAAAGGGTTAAAGGCAATCATACTGTTTGAGTTACTAATGGTATTCCTTTTATTCGGTACATGTTGTAGCTCTTACGGTGTGTTCACATGCGAGGCTGCTCAATAAAAGCTAATTAAAAGCTGACGTTAGTAGACTCAAGGTGATATATTCGTCTCGGCGTGGCCGGGTTTCTCGTCAACGGGGGCGACTGTGCGGTGAGATGTTGAGATGAGCAGACCCGGTGAGTTCTCCGTCTCAGAGGCTTTCATCAACGGCTTCACGGCTTCATCAACAGCTTCCTTCAGCGTGGCAGAGAAGTCCGCTTCTTTAACCATTTTAAATTGTGAACCTTTCCTCTTAAAGTCATAAAGGTACCACGGCACAGTTATCAGCAGGCTTGTCAGTAGATCGAGACAACGTAGAAAAACACATCTTGTTCCGCCAGCTCCGAATGAACGACATCGCCACGTGTAGGAACGTAAGGTAGCAGTTGGTCCTTTGGCTCGTCAGCAGAATTGGTGAGTAAATGAGAACCAAACAGATTTTTGCTGTTAGTTTAAATGCAGGGTTAGTGGAAGTAAAACAACAAACAGAACACAACAGATCTTCTGGTTCATCACAGGAAAACGGTGAACCGAATCCCAGATATATTCTGTTTTTCCCTCTGTGACAACACAAGATGCTTCAATTAAAGTCTTTCCAGAACTTATTGAAAAAAAGGCTACAATGGTGACTCGGTTTGATTGGTTTAAAGGGCAGAGGTGACTGAAAAAAATCAAACTTTAACACTCGAGCGACTGTCAGTCCTTCCTGCGCTCAGCAGGTGTTCAGCTGAATGGACGACCAGACAAAATGCCAGCAGCCCAAAATAAAATGAAGGTTGTCATGACATTATGGGCCTTGCAACCTCTGCCATATAATCCCAAGTGTAGCCTGTGTTTGCAGGCAATAATGCCTCTGTAATGGAAAAACCACCAGGCGGTCGAGGCTAGCCAAAGCCATGCTTCACCATCACTGCAGCAAGTTTGAAATTCATTTCAACCCCCCCCCCCCGTTTTCTGCAACTGAAAACTGGTTTTTGGCTCTTGAGCACAGTCATAGTTATATAGCGTGACTGTTTTTCTGGGCTGGTCAGGCCAAAGACAAGTGCAAGGTAATTAATGAACCAAAATGTTGAAAAATATGGTGGCGTAAACACAGCTCAGTGCAAGACTGGCACAACATTAATCAAAATCTCTTCAGACCAGCAGTTATGGATCTGCACCAGAAAATTCTTAAATGTGTTTGTGCGTTGTAAACCCTACTTTACTATCTCTTAACGTGCTTTAGTCAACAGACTGTTGAGCTTGATTCATGCTTGTATGCAGCAATGACTGCAGATGACAGTGTTTGTTTCTGTTTGAGCCACTAGATCAGTCCTTCTCAAATAGTGGGACGCGACCCCTTGGGGGGGCGTGTGTGACCCCAGGGAACAAGCCTTTTTTTTTTTTTTTTTTTTTTTTTTTTTTTGCTGTACTGTAATAACGTGTAATTGCACATATACTCCAGTAGGGGGCAGTGGTGCTCGCATTAACACAGTGTGCAGGGATTATTAGCTATATTGTGTCTGGTTTTTTTGCACGGACATGCACGCACGCAGCTCAGAGCAGGAGATATGAAGAGAACAAACCCTCAATAGACACCACGGAAAAATATTTAACAGGGATAAAAAAGAAAGGAGAAGAGAGACGGAGATGATGAGACAAACGAAAGTCAGCAGGAAGTTAAGACGATGAAATATGACGATTGCTGATGTAGCGCTTGACTTCACTGAGACTACGGTGGATTGATGCACTTAAAATCTTTACAGACTACAAAACAATGTTAATAAAGTTATTTTTTGTTTTAAGTTGATCTATATTTCTTTCTTTTTGTTTCCCTTAATGTTAATAAGGATACAGTGGTATGCAGAGGTGTACTTATAACAATTTTATAGACAAATGATAATATTTATAGTCGGGGGGGCAGCAGAAAATAAATGCTGGAAAGAAATGCAAACCAAACAGACCAATTACATTTGTCCATGCTGGCGCATAGTGACATGTCTGGGGATGTGGACATCAAGGCTACGGCCCGGTGCCATCAGCTCGTGGTGAACCCGTGTCATGGATTCAGCACAGAAGCATAATCCCTTATACATGTCATCAGTTTAGCCGCTGCTCCCGTTGCACCGCTATCCACCTCCCATCTGGAGCTCCTGCCTCTGAAAGAACCTCCTTTCAGATCCCTGAACACCTCCTCTTCGAGCCATCGTTATATAGACTCAACTGGGCCGTCAAGGCCTGATTACACCTGTCACAGAGCATTACTGGATATTAGCTCCATTTAGTCTGTTAATGTTAGTTCGTCGTACCGAAACGCCGCACCTGTGTGGAAGGATCAGAATTTTTTTTTTCCTTTTTCCCCGTATGCATGTTCATAAAAGCATGAAGACTGTTCAAGGCTTAATTTAACCAAACGCCAGAAAGCATGTAACATTTGCACTGCAATCATCCCTCGCAGTCGACTGTTTTTTGGATCTAATCCCATGCAGCAGGCTGGCAGAGCGCTGCCCGAGGTAGAGCAGAGAGCTCAAAACGCTTGTGTCTGCATGTTAGATTACCGCTACCTTCTGTTCATCCTCTGCTCCGTCTGCACTTCTGCTTATCAGCGCACAGCTGCAGCATCAACAACCTTTCTATCTCCTCTCGAGTAATGGCTTTCCCGTCTTTTGATTTGGATTAAACGCCGTTCGTCTTCAGATGTCCAGTTCTTTATGACTGTTTACACGACTGGCGAAAATAAAAAAAAACAAACTGTGCGTGCATCGCGCATCTGTGTGCACATGTATGTGTGTTGTGCAGCTTTGGAGAGATTAATTAACTCGGCTCATCCCATTAACCTCGGGATGAGTTTTCTTCCTCAAAACGCCCTGCGCACGTGAGCTTTTCCATATATTGCACCCACATCCTGTCATCCATATGGAGCAACTCATCTAAAAGAATATCTAATTAAATAATCAGGTGGCATGCTTTTCCGTAGGCTAACTGATGACAAGTCATGCGTACGCTAACGAGCGCTAGAGAAAACGATTTGAATGACAGGAAGAAGACAAGAAAAGCCTCTTTTTCAACATTTCCTCCTGCATCACCTTCTTTTTGATTATCATCTTTTTTATTATTATTATCATCATAATTTAAGTCCACATAGATAAAGACGAAAATAAATAAAGATGTACCAGCCTCTTTGTGTCATGTTTTGCAGCTGGTTAAGGGAGGACCCAGGAGCAGGAGTACAAAACAGAAGGGTTTATTTATCCAAAAATACAGAATCCAACAATCCAAAAACACAAAAAATCCAAAGACACCAAAAATCCAAAATACAAAAGTAGCAACTTAACTGAAACTTCTTGAGACCAGGTGAGGAGATGGATGACGAGAGAGGAACGGGCAAGACCGCAAAGCATGTAGCATTCCACAAAGACTAACGGACCCACGCAGACCAGGGAGAAGACAAGAATTAAATACACAGAGGAACAAACGAGGGACAGGTGCAGGGAATCAAGGTAACAAGAGGGAGGAAGCAAAGCAGAAAACAATGAAGACAAGACCGACCTTTCAAAGTAAAACAGGAACCACTAAAGACTAGGGTTGGGAATCGAGAACCGGTTCCTGTAGAGAACCGGTTCCATGTGTTTCAATTCCATGGAATCGTTTGGCAGTTTATCCACCAATTCTCTTATCGATTCCAACCAGCATGAATCTCACGTAATTTATGCAAGTTACGCACAGTCAATTCCAGAAAGCACTTACGTGATTAAGTTACGTCGGTTTAGCACGCGCATTGCAGTTGTAAACAACAATGGCGCCAACCAGGTTCAAACGCTCCAAAGTTTGGCCTCATTTCACCAAAGAAAGATGGCAACAAGGCAACTAGCAGTCATTGTAAAGTGGAGATAACAGTGTCGGGAGGGAACACGGCTAACATGCAGAAACATTTGAACACACAACATGTGATAACGAGTGTCGTGTTTTTGATGCTTCGGACTGATGGATCTCAACCCAGCAGCAGTAGCCAAGCTAAGATCACCTCTGGTAACTCTGGTAAGTAGCTATCCCACTGCCTATGTGCTTCTTTGTAAAACACGCTATAACATTAACGCTATGCTATTAAACGAATGCCTTCTGCATTACATTTAGAAGATGACCGTGATGAGAGAGAGAGTCTGGCTGGTTCAGAGGCTGGAAGACATTATTATTTTTCTGCAAAAGAATAGTTAATTCTTCATAGTATTTGCAGATTTGCACTATGCACTGTTCCGTTGTATTTGATAGTATTTATCTTTATTATTATTTTTTGAGTGCTTAGTGAGCTCATATATCCTTTTAAAAGGGAGATTTTTTCATTTCTATTAGGAAAAATCTGTTAGTAAAATGTTACACATTCTTGTGTATTTGCACAGTTACATATTACAACAGTTAACACGTTATTTTTGCCTCTTTTGACCTCGTTGTTGAGTTTGTAAGGTCGTGACTTCTAAGTAAAAAAAAAAATGATGTTAATAAAACTGTTAGTTCTCCTTTTTCCCCAAATTAGAATCGATAAGAGAATCGATAAAGAATCGTATCGTTAAACAGTATCGATAATGGAATCAGAATCGGAAAAATCTTATCAATACCTATCTCTACTAAAGACAGGGAGACACCAACTTGACACAGACATATACACACAGGGCTGCCAGGCCATGACACTTTGTCTCTGGAAGAAATATCAACACTGACAGAAAACCCACCACCAGCAGTCAAAGGTGAAGTTCAAATATTCTATATCTGGCACATAAATAAAATTTGGTTGTGAAACTCTTTGGCCAACATCAGTCATCCATAAAATAAAAAGACAATAATACACTAAGAGACATAAAACATGCAAACACATAAAGAATAAGAATAGCACTCGGAGAGCGCAGACCTCCGCCAAGTACAACAATTCTCCCATATAGCGATTTACAGATTGCGATAAAATCCGCCTTCTGGATCAGATCCGGATCAGCCTTTGAAATTTAATAGCGGTTCCCATTGTCAATCCCTGAGTCAAATTTCATGAGTTTTGGGCAATAATTAACGGAGATGATTGAGAAACAAAATTTTTGGCCCCATTGACCGCAATGTTATTGAAAATTTGAAAGTGATCCAGAATCCAGGATTTCTTCAGGATCAAACCCAAAATGAAATCAGTTCTTCCTTTTCACATTTCTGACAACTCCTGAAAATTTCATCAAAATCCATCCACAAACAGACAGACAGACAAACACCGGCAAGAACAACCTCCTATAAGAACAGCATGAATAGAAGAGAAAAAAAGAATACGAATAACAAAAAAAAAGGAGCACCGGTTTAAATGGTGTAAGTGGGTATTATAGGCTCCTTAAGTGGAAAGCGAAAGTCTTTAGCAGAGGCTTCAGAGTGTCTGCAGGCTGAGCCATCCTTAAATGGAGGTTTGGACTGTCTCACAGACGGTGGCAGCCGTGGATAATGCTTGATCACCTCTGTGCTTCAACTGAAATGGAAGAACACCGGCAGCGGCTGGGTGGCTGACCTCAGCGCCCTCATGTGGGCGTCGACCTCGAAAGGCATATGATGAGTAAGATGTTGCTAATCAATTTAAAATCTTTACGAGTCAGCAGTAAAATCTAAGAATCAATCCATATAGCAGATAGAGATCCAGTGAGGGAACGCCAGGAGCGGCGTTGCGTGATCGAAACTTTTTGAATCAGTTAAAAGACGAGCTGCTGCATTTGCAAATGCCTCAGCGAAGGTTGATCTAACTTAACATAAAATATGCAGCAGAAATCCAAATAAGAGGCAACTTTTTAAGCTCCTTTTTTACTATTTTCCTAGTTCTTTGGAAGGAGATAAGAGTTCACCTATGCAATCACTCTTACTTCAAAAAGAGCTTGATTTAACAACTGTGCTTATCCAACTTCAGTGAAAAAAAAAAAAAAAGCTTCCAGGTTCTGACAGCAGAGCGATAATATGGAAGGAGCAACGGTATTAACTGAACAGGAGAGCGAATCAGAGCTGAGATGTGGTTGACTGACGACCTGTCCAGGACGTGTCCCTGTCTTCTGCCTTAAGATGGCACTGACAGGTTCCAGCAGACCCCTGTGACCAGGAAGGGGTGGGTACAGATGGAGGTTAGGCTTCATCCTGGTCACTGAGATGGCTTAATAAAGGTCAGAGTGTGTCACTGCTGTTTAACTTAATGGACGAATGAACCTGGATCTCATATGGCAAAAAAGGTGTAAGGAAGTATTGTTCCCTGAAAACAGACTCCAAAGTCAACACAAGGCTTTGAGGTTTCCATAAGCAGTGCTCCAGTGTGGTTTTACGAGGGTTCACAATCTCCATCACATGCCTCAATTACTGAGGCATGATGTTCACTTGGTGCTGTAGTTCCTTCAGTGTTCATCCTGTTGTTCTTACCGCCAGTGTATATACACTGAAAACAGCATGGGGCCCACAATGGAGCCTTGAGGAACCCCACAAGTGAGAGAGGATAAGTAAGAGAAACATTCAACAATGTGTCTGAAGGAAAAAAAAGAAATCCTCTGTCAGGTATGACTTGAACCTCTTTAAAACCTTTGACACCAACACATTGTTCAAGAAAATAATGACCCACGATGTGAAACGCTGCAGACGGATCCAACAGCTCTACAACCGCACAGTTTCCTGCTTCAGCTGATAAAAGTAGGTCATTAAAAACTACCCAGAGTTGATTAAAAATTGTACTTTTTCTAAAACTTTAAACAGGAAAAAGTAACTTAGATATTGTCCTATAGCTACTTTTTTGTTTGTTTGTTTGGTTGGTTGTTTTTTTTTTAATGAGACTTCACAACAGCCAGAACATGGCCTCATTGTAAAGACGAATTCATTTAGACAAGAATACTTACAAGGATCAAGACTGTCTGAGGGATAATTTGAAGACTGCGTTTGATCCAGTGTGAGGCGATGACTTCAGCTCACTTATTCAAATAGGTTCTTTGTGAATTCTGCCCTTGTTTGTGTCTCGTTTAGTTTCCATACCTTTCCTCCCTGCTTTTTATTCATGCCTCAGCCTCTCCCCTACTTGCTTTTTGTAACCTGGATTCATCTTCTGTAAACAGAGCACAGATTCTGTTCTTCTAACCTGCCTCCCGTGTTCTGAATTCGGGTCATATTTCCAGCCAAAAAGAAAAGAAAAAAACAACACAAGCCGCACATTGTATTCCTGCCACCTCTCATTACGGCACAAGAAATTCAATTCCCTCTCGCTGGTCGCCGCTGTGGTTTGAGCCGCACCAGGTAGAAAACAAGAGCAGCTCTTTGATTTCCCCATAAAGGCTGTTGCCTCTTGTTTTGAGTCCCCCCCAAGCTGTAAACACATCCTTATAAAACACTGTCCAGCGTTGACGCTATTAAAATGACAAAGAGTTCAGGGTGTAAATATCATATTTTCTGTAAAAAACAATATGCTCGCTGCAAGGGATGCTACGTGGGTGTGTGCGGGAGAATCTTTTCTCACAGCGACAAGCACAAAGGTTGATGGTTTTCAGTGTTATACGACTTCAGTCATCACGTTGGAAATTGTTTTTCTTATGGGAAGTGGCTGCTCCGTGCACCTTTCCTGCTGGAACAGTTTTAATGTGGTTTCCTGTGACTAATGAATCTGCCTTCTCCTCTTTCGTGCTGATTGTATGAACACATTCACATGGTGTGAGGTGCGGATATCAGGAGGAGTCGGTTTTTCAAGAAAAAATTATTTTTTTATTTTCTATAGGTTAACAATTCTAAAATCAGGGGAAAGGGGAGTTGGAACACGGTTGCTGTCTTGGCGAGAGTGGCTTTGTCTCAGTGGCGTCACTCAGGTGCTGCGCATCAGGCCCTAATGAGCCCTGCTGCCGCTCATCCGCGGCGCTGTCCATGGTGCTGAAGGTGACAGGTCAAATGGACAATCAAACTGCAACACATGGGGACCGCTGCACATCAGGGGCAGGGGGGGGGCAGACTGGTCTTTCTTCACCAGTGTCAGTCTGAATCTGCATTGGTTTGTTTTCCGTTACTCATTAGCTGGACTGGGAGTTACTGACCATGTTGGGGGGGGAGGGGTGTCTCGGGTTTATTAATTCAGTCCTCTGAGGTTTGAGTGTAGCAGCACAACATTAATCTGTTTGGAGGACTCTCCCCTCTTTTGTTTGTGTTCGACCTCCCATCTACCTTTTGTGTTTGTTTGTTTGTTTGAGGATTATTTTGTACAACACCAAATCCAAAAAAAAAGTGGGATGCGGTGTAAAACGTACATAAAAACAAAATGCAGTAATTTCCACATTTCATGAACTTCATGTACGTCATCGGGGCCAAGATCTTCAACTCCCGCTGGAGCCGAGTCTGGTTAGGACGGACGGATGGATGGATGGATGGATGGATGGATGGATGGATGGATGGATGGATGGATGGATGGATGGATGGACAGATGGATGGATGGATGGATGGATGGATGGATGGATGGATGGATGGATGGATGGACAGATGGATGGATGGATGGATGGATGGATGGATGGATGGATGGACAGATGGATGGATGGATGGATGGATGGATGGATGGATGGACGGAGGATGGACAGACGGATGGATGGATGGATGGACGGATGGATGGACAGACGGATGGATGGATGGATGGATGGATGGATGGATGGATGGGTGGATGGATGGACAGATGGAGGGATGGATTGATGGATGGACAGACGGATGGATGGATGGACAGACGGATGGATGGATGGATAGACAGATGGATGGATGGATGGATGGATGGATGGACAGATGGAGGGATGGATTGATGGATGGACAGACGGATGGATGGATGGATGGATGGACAGACGGATGGATGGATGGATGGATGGATGGACAGACGGATGGATGGATAGATGGACAGATGGATGGATGGATGGACAGACGGATGGATGGATGGATGGATGGACGGATGGATGGACAGACGGATGGATGGATGTATTGATGGATGGACAGACCGATGGATGGATGGACAGATGGATGGATGGATGGATGGATGGATGGACAGACGGATGGATGGATGGATGGACAGACGGATGGATGGATGGATGGACAGATGGATGGATGGATGGACAGATGGAGGGATGGATTGATGGATGGACAGACGGATGCACGCTGCGCCGCAAGATGGCCGCACTGGTGAGGAGCTCCGCTCCGACTCGCTCTAGAGACACAACAAACCCACTCTCCCGACGATTCTGCTTGCAAACGTCCAGTCCCTGCGGAATAAACTGGATGACCTGCGCGCACGGATATCTTTTGAACGGGACGTGAGGAGCTGCTGTGTCTTTGCCTTCACCGAGTCATGGCTGGACTCGTCGGTCCCCGACTGCGCCATAACCCCGGATAACTTCACCATCTACAGACAGGACAGGACGGAGGATTCAGGCAAGTCGTGTGGAGGGGGTGTGTGCTTTATGGTTAACTCTTTGTGGGCAACAGATGCACGCGTTTTAACATCCCACTGCTCTCCCGTCCTGGAGCTGCTAACCATCAAAGTCAGGCCCTTCTACCTACCAAGAGAACTGTGTGCTGTTATCCTCACTGTTGTCTACATCCCCCCCCCAAGCTGCCAAAACACAAGCCCTGGAAGAACTGTATGGGATTATAAACGGACTTGAAAATTCACACCCTGATGCAGCTTTCATTGTTCTGGGAGACTTCAACAGAGCAAATATGAGGACTGTATTACCAAAATACCACCAGCACATAAACATTCCCACCAGAGGTGAGCAGACACTGGACCATTGTTACACACCATTCAAAGACTGCT
Organism: Hirundichthys speculiger; assembly: GCA_018398805.1. Lineage (NCBI taxonomy): Eukaryota > Metazoa > Chordata > Actinopteri > Beloniformes > Exocoetidae > Hirundichthys > Hirundichthys speculiger. The sequence continues at coordinate 1,785,851 of JAGFBZ010000489.1, forward strand.
ACAAACCCCTCCCCCGACCAGCCTTTGATAAATCGGACCACAGTGCCATCCTGCTGCTGCCGGCCTACAAACAAAGGCTAAAACAGGAAAAACCAGTCTCCAGGCTAATACATAAGTGGAACAACACATCCGACGAGGTCCTCCAAGACTGCTTTGAGACAACTGACTGGCAGATGTTTGCAGACGCAGCTGATGGAGACATCAATGCATACACAGACTCTGTCATAGGCTACATAGGGAAGTGCATTGATGACATCGTGCCTAAAATCTCCATCTGCACTTACCCTAACAAGAAACCCTGGGATGGACCAGTGGTGCGTGTTAAACTAAACGCTCGCACCGCTGCCTTCAACTCAGGAGACCCAGAAGCCTACAAAGCAGCCAAATATGACCTCAGGAGGACCATCAAAGCTTCTAAGAGGGAATACAGGAGGAGAGTGGAGTCTGCCCAGCTGAGCCACGACTCCAGACGTGTGTGGCAGGGACTACGCTGCATCACCGACTACAGGGGGAGGAGCAGGCCAGTGGAACTGTCCAGCGCATCATTCCCGGACGAGCTAAACACCTTCTACGCCCGGTTTGATGCAAACAACACCACGCCTGCCTCCAGACCACAGGTGAGCAGTGAGGAGGCCGTGCTCCACCTGGACATAGCCACAGTCAGACAGGCATTCAGGAAGGTGAACCCCCGCAAAGCACCAGGGCCCGACGGCATCCCCGGACGGGTGCTGAGAGCCTGCTCCAGCCAGCTAGCCGAGGTGTTCACCAACATCTTCAACCTGTCCCTGAGCCAGTCGACTGTGCCCACCATCTTCAAGACCTCCACTGTAGTTCCCATCCCAAAGACCCCCACAGCATCATGTCCAAATGACTTCCGGCCCATAGCACTCACATCAGTCATCATGAAGTGTTTTGAGAAACTCATCCAGAAACACATCAGCAGCTCTCTCCCCCCCACCCTGGACCCCCTGCAGTTTGCATACAGAGCAAAGAGGTCCACAGACGACGCCATTGCTCTTGCAGTTCACACCCTCTCTCAGCCATGTAGAGAGAAGTAACACCTACGTGAGAATGCTATTCATTGACTACAGCTCAGCATTCAACACCATCATCCCCTCCAAACTGGTCTCCAAGCTCACTGCCCTGGGCCTGGGGGGCCCCATCTGCAGCTGGATTTGGGACTTCCTCACCAACAGACCGCAGGCAGTGAGAATCGGCAGCCACCTCTCCTCCACACGTGTCCTCAGCACCGGCACACCGCAGGGCTGCGTTCTCAGTCCACTACTCTACTCCCTCTTCACCCACGACTGCACCGCCAGGCACAGCTCCAACACCATCCTGAAGTTTGCTGACGACACCACCATCCTGGGCCTCATCACCAACAACGACGAGAGAGCCTACAGAGACGAGATCTACCAACTAACCAGCTGGTGCCAGGAGAACAACCTCTCTCTGAATGTCAGCAAAACCAAGGAGATGATCGTGGACTTCAGGAGGCAGCGGACTGACCAGCACCCCCCCATCTACATCAACAACGCTGAGGTGGAGCAGGTCAGCAGCTTCAAGTTCTTGGGCGTCCACATCACTGAGGATCTGTCCTGGTCACTTCACACAGACACTGTGGTGAAGAAAGCCCGGCAGCGACTCTAC